>JAVGWX010000002.1:129519049-130119049 GCA_036924085.1 Ariolimax columbianus
CAGAGAGCAAGCTTTACTACACATCAGAAAATACTTTGGAGAAACAAATCTAAAGTTTCCAACTAAGGTTGGAATAACCCTGACCCGCCAATAATTTGAACATTTGCTAAGTTTCCGAGACAAAATTCTAGCTGAGTTTGACAGATTACAACAATCAACATCATCGATACCGTTCAGTCCCTGTCCTATTACTTGCAACGCACCTGGTCCAGGCTGTACGAGTACAAACATACGCGTGGTTTTAAAAAGGTATTCTACCGACGCTCCCTGCGATGCTGATGATAACGCTGTCTATAATCTACAACAACCCTATGATTGATAAACTAAGTGTCATTTGTCGTCGTACTTTGTCAACAATAAACATCTTTTAATGTCAAAACTCTTGTTTTTGTTCTTGTTGCTTAACTGAATATAAGTGTTGTATATATATATATATATATATATATATATATATATATATATATATATATATATATATATATATGTATATATATATATATATATATATGTGTGTGTATATATATATATATATATATATATATATATATATATATATATAGAGAGAGAGAGAGAGAGAGAGAGAGAGAGAGGTATCAGATCATCTCGATATACGCCAATCAAATAGAGTTACTTGGGCGCCATCTATTACAAAAATATCCCATAACACTTCAGCAAAGACGACAGTGTCTGCTATGGTACCACCTTTCCAGCTCGATATACTCTAAACAATAGAACCAAGTAGAATCACTTGGGCGCCCTCTATTACAAAAATATCCCATAACACTTCAGCCTAGACGACAGTGTTATGCCGTGTCACACAGTCACATCTTACAACATGTTCTCTGTGGACAGTGGTGCTATTCTTATCATATAAAAAGCTAAACTATATGTATACACATTTCTTAATCAGGTATATTATATAGATATAGTATAACACGTACCTTAGTTTGTAAAACTGGAAATACACACAGGTCTTCTGTCGATCTGTGAAAACACTGGTTGAAAATGCCTGTTTAAGCTATGAAAAATACAATTCTGACTCCCTATTGTAATGCATTTTAAACTTTTATAGGTCACGCAATTATATTGTCACATTGGTGGTAATATAAATGCGTGTGAATTAAGTTAACTCGTTGACTGGATTTCAGTAATGATTTTGTGTCAGAGAAGGTCAATTTGCTGTTGGTCTATCAGACAAAATTTCTCGGTAATTGCTCGTTTCCATTTATCTGTTTTAACCTCTTGTTATCTGGAACAAAATTTATCTGGTAAGTACCTTTAACACTTTTTTGGGTCTCGCTTTGACAGAAAAGATAATTAGCGAAAATAATTTCAGTTCGATTTGATAACACCAAGGTTTTGACTAAATTCCTGCCCGCTGGTCAATAGCGACACTCCTTCCTAGATAATTGACACTCGGTGAAGCGAGTCTGATTGTTAGCGGCCATGTTAATTCGTTTCGTGAGCGTGTCACAATTAGTAATAAGATGGATTAATTTGCGATGATAATACATTACATTTTTTGGTTCTGTATTCACAAATGTGGATACAGATATAAAATATCTTAGGCTGTACTGGACAGAATTTACGTTTTCTCTAACTAGACACCCCACAACTTTGGACAAAACTACCGAACGCTCCTGTTAACTCGACTGTCAATCATCATTTGTCAGTTGTCGGGTTGTGAGAATGACGGATTACAGTGTTACTGAAAGCGAATTCCGTGACACAATACTTGTGTTACACCAACGGGTTCATGTTAGATCAACGGATGAATTGAGGCATTCACGTGTTATCACACAGCGCACTAGGGCTATGGTTATATATTCTATTGCTGATATATGTCGAGTATTCCCTTTTGAGAAATTGACCTTTCATTTAACCGTAGATATATTTGATAGATACTTAAGCGGAGAGACTGGAGAAATAAACATTAGAGACTTAGAACTAATTGCTAAAACTTTATGTGGATAGGTAGCAAATATGAAGAGACTTGCACTTTATCGGTCACTCAGCTGAATGATATGGTGAATAACGTTTACGCAAAAAGTGTCATATTAGCTAAAGAAAGAAGCATTCTCAAAATTCTAGATTTCCGGTTATGTGTAAGTACAACTGTTTCATATTTAGATATTTATTTAGACGTGGCTAGATGTAAAAAACATTCCTTCGGGAACTGCGAACTATTAGATATGTATGCGATTGCGGACATAACGCTGTTAGACAAAAAATGTGTCATATATAATTACTGGGAGGTTGAAGCGGCAATATTGATTCTTTATTCGTCAATTGCGGAAGATGTATACAAAATATCTGGGCTGACTCACGCTGATGTGAAATCTTCACACCTTTCCACTCGTTCATTTTATCAGAAAGTGGACAAGCTACATTGCCGAGTGAAAGGAACTACACAGACGTATCAACCGGATGTGAATAGTTTGGTAAAGAGTGGTTTGAACCACTTAGAATGATGTTTGAAATGACCTGCGAGTCATTTTGATATTGATGAAAAAAATAAAAACCGTATATATCCATCATCTTTTGTTTCGTCTTATTTGTCTACTTGTTTATATATTGTAAATACGCAGACAAGGACAAATAATAAATAATTAGCTAACCCTATTAATTATAAAAATCAATAACTTCGCGGAGCGACGATTACGTATCTGGGGAAGACGCGGGCCGGGGTCAAGAGGATCACTAGCGCCGCTTTGGGGTCAGGAGGATCATATGACTTATATATAAGCAAATAGAGCCGTTTTGCTGTCGGTAAGGAGCCTTATATACTACTAATATGGATGCACCCTCGTAAACTTTCACTGATGACTTGCAATGCTAACAGGTTTGCCTATAGAGCAGAAGGAAGCCCACAAGGCAGGTGGACAGACGACATTAGAGTGATTTTTGCATTGTCCTCATCTCAAAATGACCGATGCAAAGCCTATGCCCAGTAGAGATGACTAAAGCTCCACACTAATTAGGTTGACAGAAAACTATCAAACTAATTAAAGAAATCAATGTATGACAATGTTAAATACAAACACATGAGAATATGACAATTTTGACCTTTCATTAATGTTGGAGAAGTCGACTAAAGAGGAATGCGCATGAAGCTAGAAATTTCATTATGTACATTTATTGCTGTTGCCACATTTCATGGGTACCAAATTGCAAAGACGCTTCGTGCATCATGAGACAAATGAGCTGCATAATGTCTTTTCTACATGAGAATGTACAGGAACAACTTTTAATTTGTGTAAGAAATAGATTGCACCAGCCATTTTAGTTTTGTGCAGAAATAGATTACACAAACCATTTTAGTTTTACATGGAAAAAGATATTCAGGAAGTATATCTTGAATTAATGTGATTGATTGTTTTAGGAAACCTGCGGAGGAGTAGATCATGTAAAACATTGAACAGCTGAAGTGACTAAAAGAACTATTCCAATTATGGATACAATGTGCAAGCTAACATCGTTGTGTTACTCTTTTTAAAGGATAAGTAACAGAACAAATAGCAGACAAGAATATGTAATAAATTCTTACCTCCAGTTGAAAACACACCAGTAAAATATTTTGGATTGAATGTTCTTGTCTTTAAGAGAAGATACATGCTGTTGCCTGTAGACCTGATAGTGACTTCATTGTAGTAATAACCACAGAATTGAGCAATCAGTGTGCCACTAGAATTGTTGCCGTCATAAGCTTCCAGAGCATTATACAAGCAGGGTGAACCAGGGCTAGTGCCATAAGCCATTTTTGAAGATGACATGCTGAAATATAAATCAATCTACAAATGAAAAATGTTATAATCTTTTCATTTTTTATATGGCTTAGTAGATCCTCTTCTGCCATGGGGTGTTCATGTCTTCCTTTGTTTTCCTTCTGGCTTACAGTTTCTTCAGAATGTGAATGTGGGCTCCACTCCAGTTCTCCTTAGTCGTCTAACAGGTTACATTGTTACAATACACTACCTCCCTTTATGGCCCCCAGTTACTTACTAGTGCTTTTAAAAGTACATTTCAGATGATTTTGTGAGCACAACATTTATTAACTTTCGTATCATCAAACATAGACATAAAGATCTCAGGGCAAATGAATGAACAATCTGACCCACCATAATTGGTGATATCTTATGCTCCTCAAGGGGCACAGACGTGCATATTTAAATGAAAGTGTTTATTGTGGGTTTTATTTAAGTTGTTTATCTGGTATTTAGATTGGTACACCAAGTTGATATTGATATTAGTTTGGTTGTCTCTTATGGCATTTTATTGGTATTTGTTTTACAATGTTTAGCAGATTTTATCATTTCTGTGCAAATATAGAGTAGTTGGGAATAGTAACACTGTCAACATGCTAAGCATGTTGTAGGGGTGTATTTGGAGGGTTGAGTATGAGACCGGCTACCTCATCCCATACAAATTTTAAGCAATGCTGAGTGATGGAGCTGTTTTGCAAGCTTTTGAATGAAGTAGCAGAATGAACTGGGATCATCCCAACAGATTCCTTATGGAAAACAGGCAGGAAAAATGCAGAATTAAAGTCTGTGCTCTACCATGTTATTAAAATCTATGATGATAATACTTACCAGAACCAAGACACAATTTACGGGAGTAGTAAAAGACATCCCACGAAAAGCATTCCTTAAAACACCACAAATACTGGCAAAACTAATAGATTATACAACTTAAAGCTCAGATATAAGTACTCTCATGCCAGCAAAGAACTATTGATATCTATCCAGATAAATGTTTGTTTGTATATACTGATGGATCTGCATTTGAGGCCACAATCAAAGCACGTTAAGACATTTATATAAAATACCCAGACAGATCATCTAATGAACTGTCTGATGTTTGCAGGGAGGTTTGTTCCCACTTTGAAGCTGAAATCACTGCTCTTGAAGCCGCCTTGTATCATCTGAAGACTGTTATAGATGTCTTCCCCTTAAAGGTTTAAAACATTGTTATTTTTACAGACTCGATGTCCGTTCTTGAAGACAGACGATGCTCGGCATTGTAGATCTGATCTTATCCAAATATCACTAGATGCTGGCCACATTATCACCTCCATGTTGTCAGAATAGTTTTGTAATGGATCCCTGGTCTCTCAAACATACATGACAATGACAAGGCAGACAAACTAGCAAAGAAGTGAAAAACACAAAAACAACCCCAGGCAGCAAGAACTTTACAACCATCCAAACAGCTCATAAGTACAGCAAATAAAGAAATTTTTTGCTACATGCATATTTGTAACCCCTAATATAAATCCAAATGACAGTATCACTTAACAAATGAAGAAGGGATCAGGTCATCATTGTTTGTCTGAGAAACACATTCAACTTAGCAAGCACCTGAACAAAATTCACCCACAACACACTCTAAAGTGCCAGTTCTGTACACACACATGTGGAATCGACGATTATCATGTCTTTGAAAGCTCGGCGTTCAATGATGTATGGAAAATGTTTTTTTATTCCAGGCCCGATGAATGGAACACTTTGTATGGCACTAGACAACAACTAACAAACACGTGCAGATACCATAACATGAATTGCACCAAAGGATGAAAGCCTGGACGCTGCTGAATTTGTAATTACAACAACAACATCAGGTACAAACAATAAACTCAGAGGTCCCATGTAGACGATGTGCACGTAAAAGAATCCTTGAAAAAGGCAGGCTGTTAGCCGTTGTCCAGGCACAGAAAATTTTAAGAATAAGAAATTCCTACCCGAAACGTCATCTTCCCCAAGGCCTTTTAAGCCATAGGAAGTAGAAATCACAGAAATAAGCTAGTACGGTTAGCAGTTGACTACTTGGCAGCAGATAAACACTAGCCTATTCTAATAGTATAATTCCAAGTGTAATTTAAATCTCAAGAATGTAAGAAAATTAAAGTTGAATATTTACATAAACATGTATAGCACACATAGACTCATAATGTACCGTGTTTGTAAGCAAATTCATGAGATCTAGACACAGAAGCATCAAATGAGTGAATCAGCAGATTCAAATCAGGGAAGGATGGCAATTGAGAATTGTCTTATGAGTGAAGCACAGAGAAGGGAACTGCTGTAAAGCCTGTAAATGAAAAACTGAACATAATTAATGATGGTTCATTAATTTTGTCAAACATAGGACGTATGTACCTGAATGAAACCGTAGCTCGACTATCACTGGCTATGATGGACCAGCTGCAGTTAACATTGTCGTAGGCATTATTTGGATAGTTGGGTGACTGAATGACTCCAGATGAATTGGTCAGAGTATAACTGCAGCCTTCAGAGATAATAACATTAGTGAAGAGTAATGATGATGACATTAGTGAAGAGTAATGATGATACAATAGTGAGGGGGATAATGAGAACATTAGTGAAGAGTAAGGAAAACATTAGTGAATAGTAATGATGATGGTATTAGTGAAAATTAATGAGGATAACATTAGTGAGGAGTAATGATGATGACATTAGTGTAGAGTAATGAGGATGACAATAGTGAAGAGTAATGCTGATGACATTAGTGAAGAGTAATGATGATGTCATTAGTGAAGTGTAATGAGTGTAACATTAGTGAAGAGTAATGAGGATAACATTAGTGAAGAGTAATTAGGATGGCAATAGTGAAGAGTAATGATGATGACATTAGTGAAGAGTAATGATGATGACAATAGTGAAGAGTAATGATGATGCAATAGTGAAGAGTAATTAGGATGGCAACAGTGAAAAGTAATGATGATGACATTAGTGAAAAGTAATGAGAACATTGGTGAAGAGTAATTATGATATTAGTGAAGAGGAATGATGATGATATTAGTGAACAGTAATGATGATGACATTAGTGAAGAGTAATGAAAACATTAGTGAGGAGTAATGATGATGACATGGGGATGGCATTAGTGAAGAGTAATTATGATATTAGTGAAGAGGAATGATGATGATATTAGTGAACAGTAATGATGATGACATTAGTGAAGAGTAATGAGAACATTAGTGAAGAGTAATGATGATGACATTAGTGAAGAGTAATGATGATGACATTAGTGAAGAGTAATGAGAACATTAGTGAAGAGTAATGATGATGACATTAGTGAACAGTAATGATGATGTCATTAGTGAAGAGTAATGAGAACATTAGTGAAGAGTAATGAGAACATTGGTGAAGAGTAATTATGACATTAGTGAAGAGTAATGATGATGACATTAGGGAAGAGTAATGATGATGCAATAGTGAAGAGTAATTAGGATAACATTAGTAAAGAGTAATAATGATGCAATAGTGAAGAGTAATTAGGATAACATTAGTGAAGAGTAATGATGATGGCATTAGTGAAGAGTAATTAGGATGGCAATAGTGAAGAGTAATGATGAGGACATTAGTGAAGAGTAATGAGAACATTGGTGAAGAGTAATGATGATATTAGTGAAGAGTAATGGGGATGGCATTAGTGAAGAGTAATTAGGATGGCAATAGTGAAGAGTAATGAGAACATTAGTGAAGAGTAATGGAAACATTAGTGAGGAGTAATGATGATGACATTAGTGAAGAGTAATGGGGATGGCATCAGTGAAGAGTAATGAGAATAATATTAGTGAAGAGTAATTAGGATGGCAATAGTGAAGAGTAATTAGGATGGCAATAGTGGAGAGTAATGATGATGACATTAGTGAAGAGTAATGATGATGATATTAGTGAAGAGTAATGATGAATATATTAATGAAGAGCAATCACGATGACATTAGTGAAGAGCAGCGACAATGACAATAGTGAATAGTAGTTAGGATAACATTAGCAAATTGTAATGGGGATGGCATTAACTAAGAGTAATGAAAATGACATTTAATGACTTTGTTCAGTCCAAAGGACTTGGTTCGAATTATTACTTCCTGTTCCCCTAGTAACATAGTGCTTAAACTTCACTAGTTCTGAATTTGAACTGTCTTACTGTGCTCCATCCTTGGGACTCCATTTGACTTAGGTTTCTCTGTCACTGTGGTTCATAGGTCCCCTCTCTGTCTCTTCTCTTTTATTATGAGTTTTCACAAGTACATGTCTCTTATGCTGTTATGTTTCTTACTGAGAGTTTGTCCTATCTAAATTCATATTTTTTTCTTAATTTCTTTCAATAAATCAATCAATCAATCAATCAATCAATCAATCAATCAATCAGTCAAAGCCCATCACTACTCTTAGTGCCTAGGCCATAGACCACATCTCGCCAATCGATATGGCCATTCTTTCTGTCTTTCTCTAAGTGTAACAATTTAATCGTAATTCTATTCTCCATGTACGAGTATTTTTAGGTCTATCTCTCTTTCTTTTCCCCTGAGGTTACCATGTTAGCTATGTTGGACGGTGCCTTTCTCAACGTATTTCCTATCCAGTCCCAACTTCATCTCTTAATTTGTTGTTCACATAACTGTTGTTGGCGCCTTGCTCACATGTTTTTATTTCTCAGTATGTCCTGCCACTCTATGCCCATTATTCTTTGCAGGAATATTTTAACGAATGACTGGAGTCTTTGGTGTGTCGTCTTGGAAGTTCTCCATGTTTTGGTTCAATACAATGGTACCGACTTGACATTGGCATTCTTCTTCTTCTTCTTCTTCTTCGTTCGTTCTCAATTTCCCGCTGCCAAACCATGAAAGGGCTAAAGTAGCAGAATGTCATCCAGAGAACGGAATGCGTTGTGTGGCAGTTTACAGCGTGGCTGCGATATTTGCACCTTTTGGTCCAACACATCCGACCTCAGCAAGTATTTTTTGAGTACCGGGTTAGCATTCCCTCTTCGATCCCTTCTCCCTAGCCAGTCTGCTCTGCTGCAGCCTGTTATCCAGGATCACCGCGTGGAGGTGTAGAAGGGTCTTGGCCGCTATGTTTCGCTGGCCCTGACGCTAGCAGTCAGCTATGGGTCGCTGACAGATGCAGCTCAGCATCTTGATCCCACATTGGCATTCAATATTCTAACTTTGGTGTAAATCTTGATTTCTCTAGATATCCAGGTGTTGTTTAGTGTCTCAATGATACTATTCTTGCCTTTTAAATTCTGATCTTTTCATCTGTATCTGTATACCCTGACATATCAATTGAACTGCCCACAAAGCTAAAGGGATACACCTATTCCAATGGCTATCTGCCCAACATGATTGGTCCTGTGTTAATTAGGGTGATTGTAAGGTCCAATTTGGCTTACTGTTCTTTCACTCTGTCAAATTTCTTTTGCATTTGACTCTGACTGTGTGACAAAAGTACCAGATCATTTGAAGCAGTGAGCCAGTCCTCCTTCATATACCACTGATGTGACCGTATCTTTAAACATACACTGTATGGGGGTCAAGCACTTCTCTGGTATTCTATAGTATCTCAATAGTTGCAAAAGAGCTCAACGATCCCAACTGTCAAACATCATTTCATGGTTTCAAAATAATCTCAACCTATATTGATTATTTTCATGTTTGCTATTACATCTAACCATCTTGTTAGTAGAAGTATATGACCCAGATATCAGCTGGTTAAGTTCTTTGGTAGTCTAGATATGATATTTCTAGCTAACTGGCATGTTGTTGGGTCAAATCGAAAGAGTGATTTTATTTTTGAATTGAACAACCTAATCATATTTTAACCAAAATGGTTCTGATGCAAACAGAATTTGAAAATTGTTTTCTTCCTTGCATGCCACAAGATTAAAGAGGGTTGTGTGTGGGATTGGCAACCTCACCATGTTAAAAGCCATTATTATAAAATAGCACTACAAATGACTGATATCAGGCTTTACTAAAAATCTTGTTTGACAAGACAGATAAATTGAGTGATGGAGGAAGTTAGATTAATCATACTTTATCTACAAAGCACTTCCAAATTCTGTAATAGGAAAGGGGAGTAGAAACAAAATCTGGCTTTCCTAATCATGTGGCTAATATCGTGTTCTGTTCACTACCTTTGTCAACGATATGTAATTAGAAAATAAGTAAAGTAACACTCAGCACTTCATCAAACTTCTGATCATTAAACTTTGCTGTCACATGGATACACTGGGAAATAACTGGTTCATGGCATCTCATCTGTCCACCAGTGTGGGTCTTTGATAGGGTCATAGGGATCCAGAGCAGGAATCTCGAACCAAGTTGCCGTTGAAGGCAAATTGTAACTGTCTTTATTTTGACTCAATGTCAGAGAATAAAAATGCTCAAGACGTTTTATTTCGAGACCACTGGTCAGGGTCACACAAGACTTAAGCGAAATATTTTAAATAGGTCCCTTTCAATAGAACTGGACAAATGAGATGCAATTATTTCAAGACTTTCAGTTGAAATTGTGGGTAGGGTTATGTAGTGTTGTCCAGAAAGGATGGTTTGGGAAACAGCAAAACAAGACCTAGTTGGTCACTCAGACTGCAATAGGGTGATCACAGACCGTAGCACGTTTTAGCTAGAGGATTACACGCAATCATTGGCTGTTAACTTAAGGTCTGTTCCAAATCAGTCAGTACTGTAATGAGGCCAGGAACAAGAGAGAAGGTAGTCATTATTTAGAACGGATAAAGGGAATTTGTAAACTGGGTTCGGAAGTATGAGTGAACAGGTCACGAAAACAGTCCTACGAAATGCTAATGCAGTAGAAACATTTTGGATCATGCAACTAGCTCTCATCAGCAACCAAGAAAGGAGGGCGCAGCTTCGGAGGTATCGGGGGCATTCAAGATAGATTCACAACAGAGACAGAAAGTTAGTTATCGGGTTGGCAGTTCTGACTCAATGAGTGGACATTGGGGAGCCTGACAGATCACTTCTGAAGACATCAGAACATTGGTGAAACTGAGTCTCCTACCCAATTGTCACCAGCTGACACTGATCACATTATTCGAGTAAGTCTCTGTTCAACAGTCAGTGAGTCAGTGTGTCTCGCATTTTGTCATAGCCCAAAGGTGGCTCAGATCAGAAAAGTGTTGGCAAAACACAAGAGATTGTCACCAGAGATATCAAGCTGTCATAACGTCAAAGTCACAGACACATAACAAGATAGAACAAGAAATAATAACTTAGTTAACAATTAGATTGTGGTGTTAGGGAGAGAAATATATAAGTTAAGAACCAAGAGATATCAACCTGGGGATCGATTACAGCAGAGGAGACATCTTGCTATGTGCATAAACCATCTGAGTTAATTTAATGAACGATATTGATGACCTAGTATTGTATTTGTGGAACAAAAAGCTGTTATGTAATAACATTTATTCATTGTGTTTATATTATGATATAATTGATCGCATTGAAAATTTTAGTGAGGGGTAGTAATTCAGGAGTATCTATTTGGCTCTAAGGGAGACCTGCTATAGATTCACTGTGAGTAACTATAAGCCTGAGGAATACAAAATGCATGCCCCTACAGCCAACGTGCAGTGTACAATGTGGATTGTCGTTTTACACCGAAAGAAAACACCTAGGCCTTACCTAGGTTTGGAACCCATGTCCATAGATCAGGAGATCACTATCCAAACTGCTGAGCAACCCACTCATTTAATTAAACTTTGACCTCACAGAAAGAACATAAGGTTTTTTTAGAAATTGAGTTACTGCCACAAGATCCACTAGGTGTTCTATCTGACCCAGATTTACCTTTGCACTGATAACTTCCATTCGTGTTCACACAATGTTCGGCAGGACTTGGGCAGGCACTCCCAAGTAGTTCAGTACATTCGTCAATGTCCTTAGAGCAATTGGCTAATGTCCATCCTTTTAAACAAATGCATCCACCTGTTTCAGTGTCACAAGATTGCGTGTTATTTTGTGGACAAGGGCAGCTAAGACGACAGTCCTTGCCAAACGCCACATTGCTGCAAGCTAAAATATAGAAAATATAAAAGTAATACAATAGTGAGTGGTGACCAGACAGCAAAGTTCCTTTAAATAATTCCCTTCGATGACCAAATATATTAGGAAACAATATTTTCTAAATTGTGGCAAATTCAGCATGCCTACATTTTATGCACATTCATTATATTCTCAAGAAATTGTAAATGTTCCAAAATTGACAAATCTACAATTCAGGGTGTTGAATATCCTTATATATTTGTGTTCTGTTTTCAGTTTTATATTTTATATGTGACACTTTCATGATATTCTTCTGAAAATAAACGGGTTTGTAGTAACTGACAATGCAAGAGTTTTACATTGTCAAGATAAATTTGTTCATCGTCCAATAAATTACTTCAGTGAATGGGTAAATGGTGACTGATTGGTGTTGACAATGATTTTTTTTTGCATATCCGTGGTCCATGATCTACTACAACTATTCCATTATCCGCTATCGTGCAAAAATACAGGTTAAAGTGTAAGCAAACTGTCAAAAATTACATTGTCTTAATTTTTTTTGACTATTTCTTATCTTTACAATACATGCAACTTAATGGCACACAGACAACACAATTTGATTTTGTCTATATTTCATTTTTAACTGAAATGCTTTTTCCTGTTGATCCATTGCATCTATCTGCAAGCAAGTCTGGTATTGTGAACACATTATAAATTTTGTTTTACTCATTTTTGGTTTGTTAACAAGCGTATTTTGGTATAGTTTGGCAAACCTATTGCCAAAGTTTGTGTAATCAAATGAGAAAACTAAGATGTGAAGTAGTCTTTACTTTAGCAACAGTACTAATAGTTATATCTAACTATGAAGCTCGCATAACAGCACATATTAGAGCGTGAAGATTGAATACCATCACAACAGTACGAATAATTACAGCAGATAAACAATACAGTTGTTGCAATAATAGTATTACTGCATACAAAATACGTGCCAGATGATCAGTTAATTCGGTTTTGCTAAAAATAGAGTAGTTATTATTAATATGGGAGGCTAGAATGATTCACCGTTTAGAAGCAAGTATTATTGTTTATTAATAGAAAAGTTATACATCTCATTCTAAATTAACAGTTCATGTCAGATAACGAGAGCCTATTGAATAATGCACAATGTATGCTCATATACATAAGTCATTTGTTTGTACTGCTTCTTATTTATTTTGCCAAAAACCTTCCATATATAGATCAGTATTGCTGGATTCTCAATAACCAGAAAGCAATTATATATTTTGTATTATTCTTGCTCCTTCCCAGCTAAACAGGGTTAATACAGTACTAGTTGGTTACTTCCCACTCACTGTGGTACACACAGACAAGTTTTGAGGAGCCTTCAACCTCAGAGTATCTATTTACTATTCCATACATAATTGTGTTTGAGACAACTGAGCTACCCAATGCATCTAGTAATCACATCGACCTTGATCCTGCCAACATTGCTAATGAAGTGTAACACAACTGTTAGAGTAGTTTCCAATCGGGTTCTGTGTACAACAATGGTGAGATTATAGGCGACTGTCATACTGAGACCTTATTGAAATAGGTGGTTAAAAATATGACCAAGTAATTATCAATATTTTTTGGACTACGCCCTCACTTCAACTCATCAAAAAACTGTGTCCCTCTAAATATTATAATAATGAATTAAATATTGAAAAGTTCAATTTCATTTTAAATGTGTACAAATTTCAGTAGTTTTACAAATCTTTTGAAATGTGTTTTTAAACAATAACTTGCACATTTTATCTTTTATACTCTAAAAAGAAATAAAGTAATACAAACATACTTTGATCACTTATTAACTCCATCTTCCATGTATTCAATTTAAGAGCCTTAGCTTTCCTGAGTATCGATACATTTTTTGCTGGGTGATGACTTGAACCTTACAATTTAAATATATTCAACGACTTACACAAGCTCACATTTCCTCTGCATATGCGTTCTTTTTCCACAATGAAAAACAGAACAATTTTAATTTGGATGCTACAGAGAAATGAAAATCAAAGGTATTTAAATATGATAAATAATCAACTGATTATCATAACCAATTTGATAGGCCTTCTGTCTTCCCCTATACCAATTATTTTTTAAACTGTACTTTAGTATTTTTCAATAATGCACATAAAAGTATTCAAAATGCTCTCCCCATTATGTTCATCATGCCATTCCAGGCCCATTGCCAGTTACTTACAGCCAGTGACAATATTTGCTGATTATTCCTTCTAGGGCAGCTATACACGTCTGCCGCTTAACGTGGTCTGCTGCCATCTTTCCTATCGTGTCAAAGTTCTGAACAATTATTTAAATTTAAGTGTCTATGTCCAATCGCCAATTTGTCTTAGGTTATCCATCTTTTGTCATCCCTTAAGGTGTCATATCACATTATTCTGGTGGTGCTATGCTGATCTCTACTAGGGCATGATTGATCACATTCCAGTATTGATTGGTTATGAAAGATGATAGTGGGATTCCAGAATTACAGTTATGAGGAACGACTCAGAAAAACCGGCCTACAGTGTCTCGAAGAGAGAAGAATTCGTGGTGACTTAATACAGGTTTATAAGATGATCAGAGGAGTCGATAAATTAGACTATAACAAGTATTTTAAAATACAGCCACCTACAATAACACGAGGGCATAGCTACAAGCTGACTAAAGAGAGGTCCAGATTAGATATTAGGAAATATTTTTTTAGTCAGAGAGTGGTGTCTGCTTGGAATGCATTGCCAGGGGAGGTAGTGGAGGCAGGGACAGTTAATGCATTTAAGAATAAACTGGATGCGCATAGCTTTTAGAGCAAGGTGATGTAAATGTAACTGGTTGTATACAGACTCTACAGGGTCTTCTAAACCAGTATAAAGACGTTAAGTTTAGTTAAGAAAGTGTGCATTTTGTGTTGGTATCTCTCGACAAGCAATTCGTGATTAATAATAGTCCTCCTCAGCATAATATTATATGAATCTCACTTGGGCAAGTTTTGTATTATAATAATTTTCCTTTTTTATGTATTGCTAAGTAATCTATACTGCAACAGAAATACAAGGTAAGCAACTCTCGTACATTTTTAGTTTAGTGTTTGTGTTGTCTTTCAAATATTGTTAAAGTGGCAAAGACTATTCTGGCTTTGTTAATCCTGATATTGATGGCTCTATGTCTTGTCTGTTCTACTGTCTGGTGTAGCTGTGCTTCCCAAGTATGTAAATAAGATCCCAACATTCACACATGTCAAAAGCAGTTGAATTATAAGAAGTCTTCTGGGTTTGCAGGAAAAGATTGTAACCGATATTTACATTTGTGATACAAGAAAAGAAACGTGAATATTTCCATGGGCCGGAAAAAGATAAAATGGAGCAACACTCGGAGTCATTCAAAGCAAAGAGCATTTTTCAAAAATTTACATCTAATTTCTGTTAGAATGTCAATGCTATTTGATTCGCACCTTGGCAAGAATTCCCCACTAGCTTCATGTTATCTGGGCAGTAGCAATGTACTTGTGCTGGCTGGCCTTGAGTTGCAATGTTGACACACTGATGTGAGCAGCTGTTTCCTGTTGTACATACAGCACCAGGCTCCGCTGAAATATTAAGGAGCTAAATTTTAGTCACATATGTTGAAATATCCTTTAAGGACCAACATTTATAAAATGTGAAATGTATTAATCGCCACTGATGTGAAAAAAAAAATATCTTCATGTTCTCATTGTCATAACATACATTAATAGTCTCCCACATTTCCCATTGTCATAACATACATTAATAGTTTCCCACATTTCCCATTGTCATAACGTACATAAATAGTTTCCCACATTTCCCATTGTCATAACATACATTAATAGTCTCCCACATTTCCCATTGTCATAACATACATAAATAGTCTCCCATATTTCCCATTGTCATAACATACATTAATAGTCTCCCACATTTCCCATTGTCATAACATACATTAATAATCTCCCACATTTCCCATTGTCATAACATACATTAATAGTCTCCCACATTTCCCATTGTCATAACATACATTAATAGTCTCCCACATTTCCCATTGTCACAACATACATTAATAATCTCCCACATTTCCCATTGTCACAACATACATTAATAATCTCCCACATTTCCCAGTGTCATAACATACATTAATAATCTCCCACATTTCCCATTGTCATAACATACATTAATAATCTCCCACATTTCCCATTGTCATAACATACATTAATAGTCTCCCACATTTCCCATTGTCACAACATACATTAATAATCTCCCACATTTCCCATTGTCATAGCATACATTAATATTCTCAGACATTACCTATTTGTTATAAGATTAATTCATTAATAGTCTCCAACATTCCCCATTGTCATCCCAATCATAAATGCTGTCCCACATTGTCATAACACACATACACATTCTCTGACATTGTTATAACATGCATAAATATTCTCTCACATTCTACAAATACTTGAATTGTATATTGAGTTAATGGATTAGGACATATGTAACCTTCCAAGCATGTTGTAAAAATGACTAAAGATACTGCTATTGAAACCGCCACTGCACAAACTTGGATAAACGCATAACACGCTTTATATAAATGAACAGCTGTACTGGTAGTGGTAGCACTTTGATTCTTGTTGAGTGAAATGGCAAAATAAAAAATAATAATATTTCCCATTGATAAGCGTGATATGTATTGTCATTCTGTGTAAACTTTGAGGCAGGTACATTGTAAAATGAGTAATGATGATGACCGCAAATTCAAATATTTAGCTATGTAACTAATATTAGATTACTCTACGACCTGTTCCTCAGAGGCTGCCTTTCGCTGCTGCAGGCCCTAACTTCGCTTCCATTGTCTTCTGTCTTGGGCTACGGTTGACCAACGGGTGATAAGTTTCCCGTCTGGAGCTTCGTAGATGTTTCTGTGTCCGAGTGAGTCAGACCACTGCGTAGCTGGTCTTCCTTGTGCACGTTTTCTGTCTTGGTACAAGATTGCTGTCACTGTGCTCCAAAGGTAATCAGTTCTCCGAAGCAGATGACCAGCCCAGCGATGTTTGTCTGCGTGGATAACTGCATCCTTCACCAATGACATTTGCCATACGTCTGTGTTGTAAAGACTTTTCAAACGTTGGTTGTTGGGCGTGAGGCTTGAGTCACTCTGAGTCTGGACTTCTGTTGTACGTGATCACGTATCTGCTGCATACCATATTGCAGAGGAACTTCCGAACTGTCAATTAGTTGAGTAGGGAGGCGCGCAGGCTCTTGTAGAGTGTATAGTCTAGTTCAGTCTTTATTGAATAGAAATCCCATAAAATAGACCGCCAGGTGCTAAACCAACTGGCAGGTAGCGACCACAGGCCGATCAGGCTAACCATTGACATGGAAGTAGGCCCACAGGAAACAAAACCGCTCCCACGTTGGAATTACAAACGAGCCGACTGGGACAGATTTGCAATCCTGACAGATGGGCTGTGTGAAACCATCAACACACGAAACACCAAAATGAAGCCCATGGTAGAGAGCCTAAGCAAGGCAATAATGCAAGCCGGCACTGAAACCGTCCCAAGAGGAGCTAGGAAAAACTATAAGCCCTACTGGAATGATGAGTTGCAGAAAGTGGAAGATGCAGTAACAAATGCTAGGAACATGGCAGAGCGAGAAAAATCCATGGAGGCAAACATCGCCCTCAAAGACGCCGCGGCGAAGTACAAACACACTCTCAAGCAAACAGCAAGAGAAAGCTGGAAAAATAAAACGGAAAGTCTAAACCTGGACAAAGACGGGAACAAGCTATGAAAGCTAGTCAGAGCCATGAACGACGAAACCCCGTCAAATAAACAAATTACTATCAAGCAGGGCGAGAACTTGATCACAGGTAAGAAAGCCGCAAACGCCTTTGTCGATCACTATGCCAGAGCAAACCACATCGAGGTCCCTGCAGATAAGCATACAGACATTAGCGAAGAGCTAAAGGGACACGAAAACATGAATACGGCACCTGAAGAGCACATGATGGTCAAACTAACAATGCGCGAAATGGAAGAGGCTATGAGAACACTAAAGAAAAGGAAATCTCCCGGAAAAGACGGGATAACAAACGAAATGCTGATGGGGCTGGGCCAAACAGCGAAGAGGAAACTGCTATCGGTCCTGAACCAAAGCTGGAAAAGGGGAATTGTACCACAGGCATGGAAAGATGCAATGCTGGTACCAGTACCAAAAACAGGAAAGGACAAAACAGATCCAAATGGATACAGGCCCATAAGCCTACTGATCTGTGTCGGCAAGCTGATGGAACGGATGATAAACACCAGACTGATGTGGCATCTGGAAGAAAAACGAATACTAATTCCACAGCAAGCCGGCTTTAGACAGCACAGATCCACTGAGGACCAGGTCATCCTCATAGCCCAGGAGATAGAAGATGCCTACCAGGCACAGAAACACACAGTAGCTGTTTGGGTGAATCTGGAAAAGGCATTTGACAAAGTCTGGAAAGATGGACTTAGAGTCAAGCTAAGAAGAAGTGATGTCTGTGGGAATATGTACAAGTGGATCAACCACTACCTCAAACAAAGAACGGCCAGAGTCCAAGTACAAGGGCAGATGAGCAAAAAGGTGACACTCGAGCAGGGAGTACCCCACACTCTTCCTGGTATATATAAACGATACTACAGAGAATATACCAAGAAGAGTCCATAGCTCAATGTTTGCAGACGAGCTGGCTATGTGGACCTCTGAAAAGATTCTCACCATAGCAAGAAATCGGATGCAGACGGCCCTAACATCGCTGGAAGAGTGGGCGAACTCATGTCTGGTCAAAATAAACGAGGAGAAAACCACATGTACAATATTCTCGCTTTCAATCAAACCCCAAAACACCAAATTAAGTCTAAATGGCAAATTCCTGCAGCCAAACGACAACCCAACCTATCTGGGAGTCACATTTGATCGGCGCATGACATGGAAAAGTCAGATTGAGAGAAACCGAATGAAAGCCAGAGAAAGAATGGCAATCATGAGGAAACTTGCTGGCACAAGCTGGGGAGCAGACGAAGGCATACTAAAGAAACTGTACACTGGAAGAGTGAGACCAGTTCTCGAGTATGGCATTGCGGCATGGACAACAGCAGCGAAGGCGAACTTCGATAAAGTTAACAAACTTCAAAACCAAGCCATGAGAATTATAACAGGTGGCATGAAGTCAACGCCAATTGTAGAACTTGAAAAGATTACAAAACTGCAATCCATGACCGATAGAAGAGACTGCAGAGCCCAGCTGCAGTCAGAGAAACTCCGAAGACTGACCGACCATCCAATGCACCAGAGACTAAACAATTTGGGAAATGGGAAACTAAAGCGGAGAAACTTTGCAGAAATAGCCAAAGCAAAGATGCACGAAGATCCCATAAACGCACTAACAACACCAAAACCCATCACTACTGTACGAAAACCTACCTGGAGGCAGGATATATTTCCAGAGGTGGTAGAAAATATACCAGGTATTGGAAACAAAAACTGCCAGACTGAAAAAGAAAGGAGAGATACTACCCTAAGCTTCATAACGAAAAGCTACCCAAGCATGGACTGGACCCATGCATACACCGACGGTTCTGTAACAAACACAACACAGAACGGAGGGGCAGGAGCATTCCTGAACCTACCAAATGGCAGAAAAATAACACTGTCATTCGCTACTGGTAAGTACACAAGCAATTTCAGAGCGGAGGCAGAGGCACTGAGGGCGGCAGTGGAAGAAATGGTGACACACAGTGAAAACTAGAGCCATATAGTCCTGCTGACAGATGCTCTCGCCGTAGTCACAGCGCTAAAAAGCCAGAAAAACACTGAGCTTAATGACTTAAGAGCAGCACTCTGCAAACTGTGCCAGCAGTCCGCACCAAAAAGAGTAGTGGTACAGTGGGTCCCATCACACTGCAACATCCAAGGCAACGAGGAGGCAGACAGACTGGCAAAAGAAGGTGCAAGACTACCACAAACAGATACCAGTATGACGTACGAAGAGTCAAAACGGCTTATCAAAGCCAGATACATGACCAAATGGGAAACCGAACATACTGGTTACACCAAAAACGATGCCTATTACCAGTTGAACCGAAGAGAGCAGGTCGATGTCTTCAGACTTCGCACTGGCCACAATAGACTGAGGTACCACCTATTCAACAAATTGAAGATAGGGTGTACCGACGAATGCCCGTGCGGTACTGGTAAAATGACCGCTGAACATCTGCTGCAGAACTGCACGACATACGAGGATCAGAGAAAGCAGATGTGGCCATTACCAGTGGAACTGCAAGACAAGCTCTATGGCAGTGGCGACAGCCTCAGGATGACCGCCGCTTTTTTCGAAAAAATAATGGTTCCTGTCTGACTGCGTACGCAGAAGAAGAAGAAGAAGAAGAATAGAAATCGCCCACCCCACGCGGCAATGTCCTTTTAATTCTTGGTTTAGGTCGTTCTGCGTGTTCAATAGGTGTTCCAGGTAGCCATAATCATAAACCTCCACGTCATCCATATTCTCGCCATCGATGATGACTTGATCATTGGTAGCGAATCGGTAAGCATAAATTGTGTCTTGGAGGTGTTCATCTCGAGGCCCGCGTTTATCCCTACTCTATGAAGCGTATGTACTATTTGGTTGGAAGGTTGTCGTAGTCTGAGTAGCAGTTAGCAAGGATTCTGACATAGTCTAGATGAATGCCTGTGTCCAGCAGAGAGCTTCATAAGAATAGTTGCTTTACAGATCTCCGCCATAGCCGGTCCTAAGCCCGGGTGAGAAAGGAAGAAGGTTGAGCGTGGGGCCAGCTACCCCACTTCGTTAAAAAAACAATTGGTGCAAAAACCACAACCAAAACAAACCAAAAGCCGTCACTGAAGGAAAAGGTCCCATCAGCAGGGCCTATGATGCGGCTCAGCCAAACTCGGAAGGTAGACGGACTGCCGACTACCTTTCTTTCGACAAGGAAGTCTTCCAGACTCGTCACCTGGAATGTAAGAACCATGTTGGAGGAGCAGAAGACAGCGCAGATTGCAAAGAGGGAGCGAAATGGCATTAGTTTCCTTGGGCTGAATGAGACTAGATGGACTTAGTCATGAAAGGTGCTATTGGCAACAGGGGAGACTGCGATATACCCAGGACATGAGGAAGAGAAAAACGCACCACACACAGAGGGAGTGGACCTAATGCTCTCAGCGGAGGCCCAAAGTGTGTTCATAGAGTGGAGAGCAGGCGGAACACAACTCTTGATGGCTACATTTCGAACAAAGAATAAACAGGTTAAACTAAATATAATTCAGGGATATGTTCCAACAAATGAAAAGGAAGAAACAGTTAAAAATGTTTTCTACAGCAGATTTCAGCAACTAGTGGAGAGGACAGAGAGGAGAGATATTACTATACTAATAGGCGAGTTCAACGCAAAAATAGGACATGATAACGTGGGCAATGAGGAGATCATGGCGAGGGAGGGACTATGAATCCTAAACGAAAACGAAGAGAGGTTTGCAAATTTCCCTGCGAAACAAATTGGCCATAGGAGGAAGTATGTTTGCACACAGAGCCATTCATAAGGTAACATGGGTATCCCCAGACCAGAAAACGAAGAATCAGATTGACCACATCTGCGTAAACTCTCGTGAGCACAAAATATTCAGAACGAAATAGGGTTCCTTTCGAATAAATGTTAAGGTGTAGGTTCTCGCTTGCTTTGTTAAGCTTATTTCGACGTTGTGACTGAAGATTTTGTTTTTACCAAACCTTAGGCGGAAGATCTTTTCTCCGTCCATGTTGATGCATTTATCTTCCAACTTAAGTAAAACTTCTTCAGGAGCGGTTGTGATAAGTGTTTGCGAGATTGGATCGCCTGACGACCGCCACTTTGAATTGATGTGTTAATTTGTTTTTGAAAATATGGTAATCTCCGCCGAGTAGCCCTCGTTTATCTCGTCTATCAGATGAGCATAATTTACTTTAGCTATCTTATTTCTCATGGCATTTACTACTGCAGTTTTTTCAATGCTGTCGGAGGTTTTTTTCAAAATACACAAATACAAGATGAAGGCAGATGTAGTTTCCCGTGCTCTCTCTATTGTTGATATTGTTGATTATGGTTAGGTGGTCGGAGGTTGAGAAGTACCCTCTTAAAACTTGTCTACTGTTCTGGTTGATTTTTATCAATTTGCTTCGCTAGTTTGTTCACAATAACATATGTGCTCTTGTGAGAAGTTGGTATTGTTGGATGAAAACATACAGATCAGGCGGTAGCTCGCCAGTATTTCTGTTTTCTTTCCTGAGAGAAACAAATTAAATTGTGTATGTTTTCCATTGGTCAGAGCTTGAACCTGACTGTCCTGCTAGTGTTTCCTTCCTAAAATACTTTTGTAATTCGCCAGTCCTGGTGCTTTTCCAGTTTTGAGATTTTAAGCGAACGGAACACCCAACCCATTTCTACATCCGGCATCGGCACACATTGGCCGACTGCTTGTTATTCTGTTAACTGCAGTCATTGATGCCACAGCTGGCACAAAATCATCACCATCATTATCATCATCTAGTTGAACAGTCCTGAGACTGGTTGTAAGGGTGTCTGAATTTGTATCTCCGTTTGACCATATTCTCAGCAGCTCTCTTTATTTCAGCATTGTTCGTAATATAATGTCTCTGTATGCCTGAATTGTAAAGGTGAGTCTTGGTCGTACCCTTTCACTTTTCCCCTGACTCTTGTCCTCTAGTATCTTACGTAGAAGACTTTCGTGTCTTCAATTGTAGTCCAGCCAACCCAATCTTCTTTTCTGTATCTATTTCAATATATGTTATGTGCGCCTACTTCAATGAGGACATTGTCATTGGATCTTCTTTCTGTCCCACTCACGCTTCAATACTACGATGTCATTGCATTTCAAACGCTTCTAATCTTTTTTTCATCATTCTTCGTCCATGTTTCTGCCTCCATACAGTGCAATTGGCTTTATATGAGTGACGATTATTCTTTTCCTCAGGTCTGTCTTCATATTATTTGAGGCTAGCAATTTCAGTTTTTCTATTAAGATCTTATTTTGCCAATGTAATCCTTGTCTATGTCTCATTGTAAACATCTTCTGTTATGGTTGTTCTATTTATATAAACTTTTGTACTTGTTTGATTAGTTCTCCATAGCTGATTATGTTCATTTGCCTATGTTGCTTGTCTACTACCAATGTTTTAAATGTTTTTTTTTTCATGCCAAACTCTTTGGCTGTGCTTTTATTTTGTTCAATCAGCATTTGCAACGTTGGTACTGATCATGCTACTATAGCTTGACATCGGCAAATTTGATGGCATTAACTTTCATACCATTGAATATGACACCACTATTACAATTCTGAACAACACATTCTATCATCTCCTCAGATTATGGGTTATAGAGACTCGGTGAAAGCAAGCAGCCCTTGTCTTATCGAAACTGGAGGATCTGTTAGTCCTTATTTGACAAATAATATTCTCTGGACTTTTATACTGGCTCTGGATTAACATAATGATTGGATTATCCATACTTATTTATTGCAAAACCTGAAAAAGTTTGCTCCAGGAGACTGAATCAAAGGCTTTCTCGTAATAAATAAAGCAGTCATCAACCTTGATCGACCATTTTTTTCTGCCAGAAGCATCAATGAACCGATAGCATCACGTGTACCTCTGACCTTGAGAAATCTAAACTGGTTGTCTTTCAGTATCCTCTCTAGCTTGCCATCGATTCTCTTCTTAAATATCATCAATAAAATTGTAGATGCATGTTTTTATTCAACTTCTCGTTAAGAATTGACAGCATTCTATTGTATTACATTCGTGTTTGCAAAGGAATGATTATTGAAGTTGTGATCTTATAGCTAAATTCCTGTGTTGTAAATTTCATTAACATGCTTAAAAACCTAACTTTGTAATGTCTCTCATGCTGATTTGAGTAGTTCGATATGTAACTCATCTAACCCTGTGGTTATGTTTTTTAGGAATCGAGGAACATGCTTATTAAATTCTTCTCTGGTTACAGGGAATCTCTCTTATGTCATAGGCATGTTGTTTAATGGTGTTATCCTGATACAGGCCCCCATCCTCATACAGTTCCTTAACAATTTCTCTCTATCTCTCTCTTTTTGCTGATTGGTTCTGTTATTGGTTTCCCAAATTTATCAATAATCATCCGTGATTGTTTTCCATTATTTTTAACTAGACGATTGTTTTACTCTCTATGTACTTGATATTATTTCCCTGCTCTATCTAGGTCTTCAATTTCCTCGCAATAGCCTATCCACCGTTTTTCTCGTGCCGTCTTACATTCTCGATCTGATTAATTGTTGATACTCTTATACTTATCAATGCCATGCTCTGAGTAACTGTTCATCCATTTGCGTCTTTCCTCCATTTTACTTAGCATGTCAGTCGCTACACATGGTTTTTTGTTGTCTGCTTTCCTCATACCCAATGTTATCTCTGCTGCCTCTTTTACGGCACTTTTTATATTCTGCCCCCTTTGATTTATATCATCGGTGACATATTTTTTCCCCTAAAGTATCATTCACTATGTTTTGGAAATTTAATCTTTTTTAAAATCGTTCAAAGCACCTAAATTTTACTGGACCTGGGTCTGAAATCCTGAGAAGACGAAGTTGCAGAACGATTCAAGTGGAGATTCATTCTGAGGAGCAATGACAGAGCAATTCCACACTTTACGAAAAAAGAACCACTTCTGAAATCCGGTGAATTGGAAAGACGACAGAAGTAAAATACAAACAAAGAACTAAGTGGATTATATAGACAAACATCAACATTCCTTAGCATACGTCACAAAAGATCAATAGTCGATAATAGAATTCCTTTGAATATCTAAAGAATACAATATATAGCACTTTCATATTTCCCATTTGGAAATATCAGAATATTTCCCCATTCCCGATAGATATTCAATTAATATCTTCCCATTGCATATAGACATACAATAAAATATCTTCCCATTCCCCATAGACATACAATAAAATATCTTCTCATTGCCTATAGACATACAATAAAATATCTTCCCATTGCCTATAGACAAACAATACAGTATCTTCCCATTGCCTACAGACATACAATGCAATATATTCACATTGCCGATAGACATATAATAAAACAAATCTTTGAAACAATTCAATACCTTCACATTCGCCGAAGGCATTCTCCGTAAGGCCAGCTTTGCAAACACAATCAAAGCTTCCTTCAGTGTTGACACAATCCTTATAGTCAAAAGGACAAGGCTCTACTCGAGGGTTCAGGCACTCATCCAAATCTTGTGAACAATCAGGAGACGTCCATCCGGTTTTGCAACTACATTCTCCATTGGTGTTATTGCACGAAGCTGTTTTGTCTCTGTTACAGTTGCATGTGTTGTTGCAGACTTCAGAACCATAAGTAAACTCTGGACATTCTGAAGGAGAAATAACAAAGACAGAGACTGCCGGAATTGTGAAAAAATAATTGAGAAACATTTGCAAAGAAATGAGTTTTAAAAGACATCAATTGCAGTGTTTATTCCCTGTAGTTAGGCCGACGTTGAGGATTTTTAGGATTTGGGAATAAATGTCGCTTCCCGTGCAGCCATAACACCGTGTGGAAGCTAAGTTTCTATTCCATCCCACACCCCTTTTTTTACGACAGAAAAAATAAGTTATACTGTATTAGAGTTTTGACCTCTGCATCTTTGGTCAATGAGATCGATGTCCAAATTTCTCAGCCACCTGCCTCCATTAAGCCAAAGCAATAAAGAGAGCTAAGTCATGTAGTGCATTAACTATATGTTGGTTGTTAATTAACAGTAAATTGAAAATAACAAACAATTATAGAAAGTTAATTTTCGATTCCCTTGTCGTCGTTGATCGGCGTAGGGAGCTTAAGTCGTCTGTCCAAGGCTTAGTACGTTACATCGATCGTCATAAGTCTGTGCCGATGTGAAGGATCGTTCTTATTTAGTCTATCTATCTGCCTCGCTGTCTTCATCGTGCCACGTTGCCTGATATATTTACGATCTAAGCCATCAGTGAAAATGGAAAAGGGTACATTCTCATGAGATGATCGAACAAGTGTAGTTTATATGTGGCAATTTACTGAGCTCAAGGCGTGGTCCCAAACATATTTCTAATGTCTTCCTTTCACATGCTCTCTCTGATAATGACACTGATGACATTCCTCAAACATTCCTTTCACATGCTCTGTCTGCTGATGACACTAATGACCTTCCTCAAACATTCCTTTCACATGCTCTGACTGATGATGACACTGATGACCTTCCTCAAACATTCCTTTCACATGCTCTGTCTGATGATGACACTGATGACCTTCCTCAAACATTCCTTTCACATGCTCTGTCTGATGATGACACTGATGACCTTCCTCAAACATTCCTTTCACATGCTCTCTCTGATGATGACACTGATGACCTTCGTCAAACATTCCTTTCACATGCTCTGTCTGCTGATGACACTGATGACCTTCCTCAAACATTTCTTTTCACATTATCGTCGTTATGATTTGTTAAGTGCTTTCATGTTTTGCTGTTCTGTGTCCACGACAAAGGCCTTCTGGTCACAACGCAGGTTTTGTTTTGTTTCAGGTCACCAGCAGTATATGAGCCAAACTTGTTTAATATCAACTTTTGCAATTCAGAACTTTAGAAGTTTAAATTTAGTTTTACGTAGCTGTTGTGATACAGTGTTTGTTATTTTCGTTCTGGGGTCAAAGATACAGCAGGGAATGAGACAGCAGCAGAAAGCGGATCATAGCTGACTGCTTACATTAGGGCCAGTGAACCATAGCTGACTGCTTACATTAGGGCCAGTGAACCATAGCTGACCAAGACGCTATTGAAAATCCAAACGGAAACCTTGGAAACACGCTGCAAACGTGTAATCTGGCTAAGAGAATAGAGGTCTCAGTGCAAGACAAATCAGGTACCCCAAAAACAAGTTAGCTGAAATCGTATGTGTTGGCCCGAAAAGCGCAAATATTGCAGCCTCGCTGTAAGCTACCACATACTGTCATAACGTCCTTTTCACTTCGAACAACGAAGAAGAATTATATACGTTCAATCATAGCCTAAACGAATACCACTCACTGTTGCTATGATTGTGCTGAATACAGTTTTGTAGCCATTCTCGGAAACTGCATTGTCTGTCATAGACAGGCTCATATCGTAGTACTAGTAAATGTGTATACAATAGCAAGCGGTTGACTATTTGTAAATTATAGTTTATTCTAATATTTGTTTAATGAAGATGAAGGTGACTCACATTTTCACTCCAAGTGAAGCATAGGGCACTAAAGTACAGCTCGCCCCTTCACAAAAAGCTTGTATCCAAGCATTGTAATTGTGGTTTCAATAGCAATGGTTTTACATGATGAGTTTGTTAACACTTCGAACACATCCCTCTTAAGACGTCATATAGAACATGTTTAGAAGATTCCAAGAGTTCTCTTCTTTTTAACAATGGTAACGCTAGAGTGTTCTGTTCTGTAAAACCAACATCCATCCGTTCACCCAGAGTGATAATATTTGAAATCCCTTTAAGAAAAAGGTGAGTGTGTGCATATTGATGGTGTATGTTTTTTCATGTTATCCAATACCATAATTTTCGCCGTCTGTGCGTCGGTCACAGTACAATTTCATTGATACATCGCTCCAGTTATGTCAAGAATTCCCCATTGACTTGGATTTGTGAAACCCAAAGCTGTTCATACGAAACAGAAACCCTCTCTTGCAGTTATATTTGGACTGAGGATCATGATTTCATTCAAAAAAATTGTCACCAAAGGGCTTTGAAAATTTAACTGGTATCCATATGTTCTGATACATAATTTTGTAGACTGAGTTGATTCCTGATCAGTTTGCGATTGAAAAAGATCCCATACCAATTGATAATTAAACCTAGATCTTTCAGCTGTACAAAACAGGGCACTATCCCCTGTGCTACCTGGACCCCGGTACCCGTATATAAGGTGGTCTTTGAACAGACTTACCCGCTGTTTGGGAATGAAGTGTTAGAAACGTCCGTATACTAAGCTACATCCTGTTGGAGGTTGGGTGGTCAGTTCCCTTTCTCGCTGTCGTTTCCTTCCATAACCTTGTCCTATACCCATTGTGACTGGGTCGACTGGATCATGTCAGTTTTTGAGGTTGGACCACGTACCTTTGCCGCGAAAGCGAGTGCTCAACCAGTACACAAATCAGACACTCATGAATGTATAATATTCCAAATGTGGGTGCTTTTCAGCCATCACGTCAGCTCTTCCATTTAACCAGAAAGGGGACAAGTTGGTTCTAAGTATTGTCGTTGCCAGGAGTGGAATAAGGAATAACCTATCAAGCCCAACTAAATGTTTCCAAGATGTCTGACTCATATAGTCTCAGTCCAACTTCTGGTCTTCTCCAGGCAACATGCTTTACCAACAGGAGAAAGGGTGATGGTGGAATATCTGGTTCCCATACAAGCCAGATGTCTTTGGTAGATGATGCTCGTTCGTCTGGAAGAAACTCACATTAGAGATTAAAAACCAGCTGCCTTGCAGTTGAGATAATGATGTATGAAAGGTTAACGCAGAAAATAAGAGATAGCTCGGGTAGATCTCCTCCTTTAGTATGGAAGACAGCACATTTAGAACAAGGTGAACTCTAGCTCCAATGCAATTGCCTACTTGGATGTAGAGTGGCAACAGTCATATTATATGAAGAATTAACCACAGGCACACATTTGTCGAAGACGGATATGCATGACCGGAAAGCACATATATTGCAATTCAGTAAGTGAATAGTAATAAGGCCAGGTGGAATATACTGATTAAAACCCTGCCTCACGCACTCGTTTACGTTACTTAAATCAAGGTTTCGTCTCAGAAGTCTGGCCAACGATAGTTGTTTCGACACTGAAATCCCAATAGTAGTGAACTTACCGAGGACACTCACATTCCACTAGAGCCATTGCCCTACACTCTTAAGTATCGCTCGGGATGAATGAAGAGCCACTGTAACCAGCTACTATAGAAACGTCGTCAATATTGCAGCACAACTGTAAAATGTTGTCCAATGTAACTCACACATAACCAGTATACGACGAAGTAGAGGACTGGTGAGACATGTACAACACAACGGACAGCCCAGATTCTCAGCAAACAGCTTTTTTGTTTTGTTGTCCGAAATCACTCATACTGAGTTATTCATGTTTGACTTTTCTTTAGAAGTGGTTTGCAGCGGTGCCTCTTAAATCTGGTTGGGGAAGGGGGAGGAGGGGGTGGGGGTGTATTGAAGAAGGTGCGTTTGGACATATGAGGCTGTTGTGCAATTCCAGTTTTTTTTCGCCAGGATTACTGCTATAGGAATTACAATTGCGATTCCAACCTCAATGTCTAGGCTGCGTAATTCAATCTGTTTTCAAGTTCCCAGCTATGGATGCCTGGTGGCGTGCCTTATCTAGTATGCTGCATGTTACGTTAACTAGGACGACTTTACATCAAAACAAACAGCACACAGTGACAATGAATATCTTACCATGTGCCCAGTACGAAGCAACAAAACCTGGTCTCTGTCCTTGATAATCCGAATAAAAGACAACATGTAATACGTTGCTGCTTGAACGAATGATTATCTTGGATAATTCTGACAGAGTTTTGATCCTGCACAGAGCTATGATGAGTGGAGATCTGACAGAGTCCCCATCATACACTATTACATAGTCTGGGCATGTATTTCTGACCTGCTGGTTATTGGTTTCTGTTCCCTCCAAATCCAATTTTTTAAACCTGTTAATGAAGTGAAGATTGAACAATAAAATCCATCCATTTTAACATTGTAAACCCTTATTTTGGGTTTGGATATTGAGTCCCGAATTGTCCGCAGGGGTCTTTGTGTATGACAAGGACAATAATAGCACCACTGGCCCACAGAGAGCATGTCACAAAAGACGACTAACTGTGGGACATGGTATAACACCGGCCATAGTTAGGTGGGTTTTTTAACTAGCAGCATAAATAGCGTTTAACAGGCTGCGGGTATACTTTGCTCTAGTGTTTTGTCTATTAAGATCGACTCGCACATCAGTCAAACACCCTACGCGGCACTTGTCCCAACGCAGCGGATAAATAAGCTGCTCGAGCCTAGCCCGCTAAGCAGGAAATAATCCTCCCGGTTGCATCCAGCTCACGCCAGAGTTGAGACCTGAACAGGAGCATCCGTACCTGTAGAAAAACGGGTCGTCTAAGACTTAGATATTGAGGATTTAAAAGAAATAAATTTCTATGGCACGAATTCTAGGAATTGTATCAACAAACAATGCCATATAGCACATCTAAGCAGTGCATCTTGGATACAGTCAGTCTTGGATTCTTCAGATGTCATTGTCAACTCTGCAGGATAGAGACACTTTATCACAGAGGGCGAAATACGACTCCCTTGGTAGTGTAACACCCTGAGTACCCAGCATTGCACATTACGTCTCGGATACATGATGTAATAGGTATATCACCCACACACAATTAATTAATAGGATTGGAGAACTGTGTGCATTTCATTCAAATTATCTTTGTGAAAAATTATACTATTTTGTTATGGATAAAACAACATTAATGTCAAAGCTACTTGGATTATGACTTCGAGGTTCAACCGATTGCTGTGCTTTGTTTTCAAGTTCATAAAGGTATAACAACTTAGTTCGAAAAAGTAGGTTTTACGTTTTTGTCCCAACCACATGATTGATCCCCCCCCCCCCCCGCCCCCCACCCCTCCCCAAATGCAGTTTTTGACATCCACAGTATGAAAGATCTGTCTTCTTCTGAAATTAGATGCATCCTTCACTGTCGGTGCAAAGTTGAAGATATGTCACTGTCAATCATTGAAACGCATCAACATCAACAAGTTGACTGTTGAAGGTATTTACATCTCAACTAAAAGTATGGCAATACGCTTTGGAAAGTAATAAGAAATTCGCTTTTTGGGTTTTGTCTGACGAATACAAACGTATAATCACAAACAGCAGATTCCAACACCGCCCAAGTCAGATCAGAACATGGTACACATGGAACCATAGCAATCTAGCATCGCAGATTGACCTCCTACAAACCAGGCGGAGAACTAGACAACGTGTCACAGGCTCCAAAGAAATACCCAGCATAGATATTGACAAAGATCACAGGCCAGTAGTTATGTCCTACTACCAACAACACGCACAGAGACGTAGCAGAATAAAAGACTCAGCAGGAATAAACATGCACAGACTACACATTGAATAAGTTCAGAAAGAGGTTTGCTGCGAGATTGATAGTGCATATCAAAACCAATCAGAAGAAGAGCACGACATAAACAACTGAATGTGTGTGTTTTAAGAATACAATTACTAAAAGCCTAAATAAGCGGCTATCTTATTTTGGTTCACTTTATCGTGTTAATACAGACGCTACTATCAAAATATTGAAATTGTTTTTCTTGTTAAAATAACCTTTGTAGTTCAGTTCTGAGATCCAACACTCAATTTAGAAGATTTCTACACGAAAACCGACTCACATCTGCATCAAATAGGAAGCCTGAATATTCAGGCTCCCCATCCTCATACAAATTATGATAAAGCAAAATGCTTAGTGCATGACCTTTGACAATATTGACAGTCTTTATTACATAATTTATGACAGCCTCCAGTTTAGGCATCAACTTCTTCACATTCAATGCCTGATGATATAGTGTACAGTGAGTAACTTCAATCTTGGTATTCTACTTTTCCTAAGCCGGAAAACCACTAACATGATCTAATTTGGAAGAAGATTCATTAACAGATACACACATACTGTGTTCTTACATTAAATGAACATTTTAGGTTTTGAAGCAAAGCAAATATCAACCGTGTTAAAGACATCAACTCCACAAGTTCTCAACTCAAGAGGAGAACAGAACAACATGTCTTCCTCATTTGCATTAGAACCTCTGTATCGAACATACACCATCAGTTGGCAATTGCTATTACCATCTGTATGTCACCAAGTGAATCGATTGCTCAAATGGTACAACTAATTTCAGTTACCTGTCTGGTCTTTGAAATTTACCTTAAAGATGTATACATGAATGCTGGCTCAAGTATTGTTACTGAGTTGCTGGACAGAGATGTAAGGAAGCAAACTAAGCATTATTTTGTATTTGCATGTGGGTTTCAAAAACATTCATATAGGAAAAAGCAGACGGTTGTGCTGTTTACCCTGCTATACACGTTGAATAAGGCGACATAATAGAGTCGATCATGGGATTGGCAATCTCACCAAATAAAATAAGGTGTTACAGAAACGACCAATACAAGAGCACATATATTCATTAACGTCAATTCATGGACGTAAATTGTTGGAAAGATATCACCAGTATAGTTCCCAGACTTTCATTGACTGTCGTATGTTATCTTCCTATCGTACTTTGGGGTCTGTATCCCTGACTCTTAGCCTCCCATGATTGCGTGATATCCTGTCTTTCTCGTTCTACAGACATGATCAAGCCACAGCAGGTGAGAATGTTCCACTCAGGCCTGCAGGGTTGGGCTTCCAGATAGTGACGAATTGTCTGGTTATGGTTTTTGTAAATTGTTATCACTTGAACCATCGTTTCTAAGTATCCTAATTCTGAGAACTGTAGCTGGCTTTTTTGGCTTGTGGTCATTGTCCATGACTCACCTCTGTATGCCAGCGTAGGTACTTTTGTTTAAAATTTAAACACTCATCTTTGTTTTCCAGCTTATTTCTCTGGATCATAAATTTTCATGCAAGAATACCACATGTAGTGGTGGCTTCATGTTCAATCTGAAGTGGAAAAGTACATGAATTCTGATAATGATGAAGAGGAGACATATCGGGATAATTCACTGACCGAATGTTTGATGATGACGCTGAAATCGATAAATCAGAAATATACAGATAGCAGGGCGTTCGAAATCAAAGTTACGTCTAACACACAGAGGCACACATATTTCTACTAAAGGGCTATCCATAAATGAAATTTACGAAGGATATTTAAGGGAGGGGGAGGTGGCAATCGCGTGGAAGGCAACTCTCACTCACAAAAAATGTAACAAGAGTCCTAAACCCTCTTTTCTTTGAACGCTTATTACTATCCAGCTAGACCAAAATAAACTTTTGGATTTTATTCCTCTTGCCAGACCTACAGATCTGTGACTTCTACAATCAAAATCACTAATACAAAAATAATATTTAGTAGTAGCTTGTGTTTCATATAATAACATTGCGTCATCTATATACAAACGATGTATTGTAGACATCTAAACTAAGTTTTAAGTATAGGTAGGTGTTTTATAATTTAAGCTTATATTAAGCTTTGGAGTGAAATTCCTCAAGGGGGCAAGTATCAATCAAAAGATGACAAAGGTGAACTTGCTGGCGGTGAGGGCAAAAAAATACCAGATTTGTAGAAGTTTTTTTTTATAAATGAACCTTTGGCATCATAAAATCGGATAATTCTGGTACAAGAGGTTCGTAATCCTAGAAGGAAACTCGCCATAGCAGATGGACAACTATAACTTTACTGTTGGGATAATAACGTAACAAAGGTTACCGGAGAAAATAAAACACAGCCCAAGTGGATATGACCGGTTAACATTGAGAGCAGAACATTTATCACCAGGAAAACTCTAGCTTCTATACAATTGCCTCATTGCAGGAAGGTCCTGCAATTAGCGAATTAAATGGAGAATTCACCAAACAATAAAACAGACTAAAATATATTCAAGAAAAGATTTGCTTAAAGAAGATGTCCAGGTCAGGAAGGCACATATCGCAGCACAACTGTAAAACTGCTCAGCGTAACTTACAAACGACGGGTAAAGGCGGTAGAAGATGACAAGAGAGGCATGCAAAACATTACAGACAGTGCAAACCCAACAGGAAGTTGTCTTGTTTGGTTGTCCGAAACAACTCGTGCTGAGGTTGTCCAACTTGACAAATAGTCGATAGAAGCGGGCTGTAGTGGTCTCCTCGTATAACTTGTCCATGTGGAGCACAGGTCTCCAACAAATACACGCTAAGTTATCACATCCTGCTCTGCTCATGTGTACTGACGTTTTTGTGGCTAGAGGTTTCTACAGCATAGGGTTAGCCAGCTCCACGGCTAGAGGTTTCTACAGCATAGGGTTAGCCAGCCCCATGGTTAGAGGTTTCAACAGCATAGGGTTAGCCAGCCCCACGGTTAGCGGTTTCTACAGCATAGGGATAGCCAGCCCCACGGCTAGAGGTTTCTACAGCATAGGGTTAGCCAGCTCCACGTCTAGATGTTTCTACAGCATAGGGTTAGTCAGCTCTACGGCTATATGTTTCTACAGTATATGGTTAGCCTGCCACATGACTATAGGTTTCTACAGCAAAGGGTTAGCCAGCCCCACGGCTATAGGTTTCTGCAGCATTGAGTTAGCTAGCCCCCACATACATCCCAATTTAGTAGCATCTGGCGACATTTACTGCAGGTTGTAGTGTTATTATTCCTTGCTCACATTTCAGAGTCCGGTAACACTTTGAAAAATATCCATGGTTTGTTTGTTGTTGTTGTTTAATGCCTACAATGAGTAGGATTACTCTTTTGTGCGCATTGAAAAAGACGTTAAGTTGCGAGTTGACGTGGTTTTTCTCTCATCCCGAGTATGCTGATGAAGGTGAACCGGGGTCCTCCAGGCAGTTGTACTATGCTTAGCTTCATCTGCGAGTCGCTCACTACAATGGGGATCACGTCGATCCCTCATCTGGTTAGCCAGGCTGCCATGAAAACAGCCCGTTCCAAAGGAGAGCTACGAGGAAGCTGAGGTACGAGTCTTAACTAGTATATTTTGCCCGACCCTGACTACCATGTCTGATCAGTATGTTTTGTCTGACCAGAGGTTAGTCTTCCTCCCTCGATGGTTTACTTATTATTTAAAAAATAAATATTAATTATAAATTTTGCGTTTTTTCACATCTTTTGGAAGGGATTTATAAAGCTGTGGATCGCTGTTGTAGTGAATATCGAGGTACGTGTCCGAAATGTCTGGCAGATTTGTACCATCAAGGGAAGAGGCATAGCCGTTGTAGAACAATTCCAGACGATCTTCCCTGTTAATAAAGCACCTGAACTAAACTTATAAAGCTATAACATACAGTTTCTGGCCGTGGCTGTTGGGAACGCAGTATTAGAATACGTTATTTCCTACTAAACATGACATGATATGTGTGTGTGAAAACAATATACGTACGACCTTTACTCTCTCTGCTGAGGTCCAACCGTGGTATTTATAAGGCTCAGTAATAAAGACAGCTTTACCTTGCATCCGAAGTGTGCCGCTTAGGTTTTTATTTCGCTCTAACATAATAAACGAGTACTCTAATGGGGTTTAGAACTAACGTCCCGTTGGTTAGTATAGCCAGATCCAAACCGCTTGACCACCTGACACTCAAAATAGGAATAACGTTTTAGCTACCATGAAGATAACGTTGAATTGAACCTGCTTCATATCCAAATCCTAAAACAGGGATTGGAAAAGAATGATCTCAATATTAAGAACTTGCAGACAATTACAATAAAATCAATAAATATCAGAACAATCCATACCCGAGATCAATTATTTCATTTTTAGCAGCTCTGATGGTCCAGTAGCACTGCTTGTTGTTTGCATAATTGGCAGGATAACCCGGGGATGTTATCACTCCACTCTGCTGATTCAGCTCTCCTCCACAGACTAGTTAGAGCGATATAGACAGTTACAACATTAATTGTTTGTATGTGTCAATGAAAAAGGAAAAATATACAATGAACAGGAACTTACATTATAAAAGCAGATACTCGTATACCAGACCAAACTAAAATATTTAAATCTGACTAACCAAAAACCCGTACATCAGACAAACTCAACATTATTATAATAATGACTAAATAGAACCAATAGACTTACCAGCACCCATACATAAATCAAAACCTATTGACTAAACATAGTTGATCAGATCCAATCAAAACCTGCATGTCAGTCTTACCAAAAACCCTGTCAATGTCTTCGTTCTTTCTTAGTCTTGGTCAACATGTGCATCTACAAGGGTGTTAGCCCTTGTGCAGGTTCAAACTCTTGTGCGAGTTGGTAGTAGCCAGGTGCATTTCTCTGCTTAGTGGGCTCGTCTCGAGCAGTGCTATGTTTTTTGGTTTTGTGCTAGTCTCGTCTCGGTTTCCAGTCGATTCTGTCTCGTGTACGGGTTGTCCAGTGGATAGACAACTTGTTTGTTTTAGGATAGCGAGTGTTGTGCAGCTTGAACGAATCTTGCCATCTAGTGGGGGGGGGGGGGGGGGGGGGGGTCTGTCAGACGGTCTTTGTTTTTTGCCTTTCGAGTACCACATAGGGGTTGCTGTTCTCCAGCGTTAATCTTTCCTTCTGACTACATAGCTAGCCCAGCGGTGCATGGAGTTGTTGGCATGAGGGATGACATCCTTGACGTGTGACAACGCCCGGATGTCACTGTTGTGTACGCCCATTTGGCGCTGTTGCCTAAGTGATAGGCTCACGAGTCGACGCTCAAGGGAGGCATGTGTTGTTCGTAGATGGTTCTCCATAGCTTTTATCAGACACCAGGTTTCACTCCCATAGCATAGCGCTGATAGGAGAACTGAGTCGAATACGCCAGTTCGCAGTCTGGTGTCTTTTGTGGCGTATGTGGCCGCCTTTAATGAGTTGAAGCCGGCCGAGCCTGCTCGACGGCGCCTGGCAATTTTGGGCTTCAAGTTATTTTCCATGTTGAGGAGACGGCCGAAGTAGGTGTATTCGTCGACATCCTCCAGTGGTGTATCGTTTAGGGATACGGGATTGGGCTCCGCAAAACGGTTGCGCATACTTTACGTTTTTTCGATATTTATTGTGAGGCCTGCTTTCTTGCCCTCCACTTCCAGCGATGCTAGTATCTATGTCGCTTCGGAGGGTATCTCTGTGATATGAAATCGTCAGCGAATCTTAGGTGAATTGCTCATTTATGTTGATGTCGTACTCGCTTCAGTCGCAATGTCTCATCGTCGACTCAAGACATGTAGAGTAAAGATTGAGCGAGATGGGATTGCCCTGTTGTGCACCTTTCTCCGGGGCGATTGCTATCGGTCGGGACAGTGTACGAATGATGGTCGTGCATCCATCATAGCAACGTTTCAACATGTCTATGTAGCCAGCGTCGACTCCCTGCTCTTCCAGAGCGTTCTACACATATTGTGGTTTGACCGAGTCAAACGCCTTTCTGTAATCGATGAACGTCAACATAAGCGGTGTGTGGTGCTCTCTTGCTGCCTCAATCAAACGGCAACACTTGGTTAAGTGGTCTTGCGTTCTGTAGGTGCGCCTTAATCCAGCCTGCTCTATGGGTTGGGCTTTCTCGAGGGCTTTGGGTATCCTCGCCAGGACGCATCTGGTGAATACTTTTTACAGTACTGAGAGGAGGGTGATTGGGCGTTAGTTAGCAGTTCTTCTTTGTCTCCTTTCTTCTATAGTAAGACAGTCTTGAACTCTCGCAAGCCCAATATGATTTTCTTATCTTCTAGAAAACGTGTGAATCGTTGTGCAAATGCTGCAAAGAGTGGGTGGCCACATACTTTTATTGTCTCTACCGTGATTTCGTCCTTGCCTGCGGACTTGCTTCGTTCGCTATTCATCGATAATTATTCCGAGTCCCTTGCTGTGTGTGCTTTCTCCGGAGTAAATTATTTTATGTCTCCGACGTTATCTCTCCCTGACCAAAACCCGTCAGCCAGACCAACTAAAACCCGAACTCTAGACCAAGCAAACTCGCAAACTAGACCTACCAAACCCACACACTAGACCAAGCAAGCCCACACACTAGACCAACCAAACCCCGCATGTTAGGCCCAACCAAAACCGGTACAATAGACCACCAAAAACTCGTACGCTAGACAAACCAAAACCGGCACACTAGATTAACCAAAACTCGTAGACCAACCAAAACCCGTACACTAGATTAGCCAAAACCCCCACTTTAGACCAACCAAAACCGTACGCTAGACAAACCAAAACACGTACGTTAGACCAACCAGAACCTGTACACTAGATTAACCAAAACTTGTGGTCTAGACCAACCGAAACTCGTACGCTAGACCAACCAAACCCAGTACACTAGATCAACCAAAACCCGTACACTAGATTAACCAAAACTCGTAGTCTAGACCAACCAAAACTCGTACACTATGCAAAACAAAAGCCGTAAGCTAGACCAACCAAAACCCGTACACTAGACCAACCAAAACCGGTACACTAGAGCAACTGAAACCCGTAGGCTAAACACACCAAAACCCGCAGGCTAGACACACCAAAACCCGCGACACACATGCATCCAAGCACTGGTTTATGCGTCCTGATATCGCCCAATGGACTACGGTCTGGGATGGAATGGGAGCGACTCTGCCAGTAAAAACTAATGAGGAAAACATCTAAGCAACAACAACCCAAACCCGCAGGCTAGACAAACCAAATCCAGTACGCTAGACCAACCAAACCCGTACACTAGATCATCCAAAGGATCAAGCCCGCCAACCAGTTTTGGGCTGGCCTCTTATTGTTGATTGAAAATTACTGTATACTCCGCTAAAAAGAAATATTACAAAATAGCACACAGGCACCAGAAACAAAACTAAAAAGACCTTAAATGAACCATTGCCATTCTAATTTATAAACAGGTCTTCTTCATTTGAGTCACTGCTCTGTACAGTGTGTTAGCAATTGTCGGCAGTGCTTGTAAGAATATTTTCCTCATGTCCGCAAGCGCCTTGCACACAATGAGTAGATGTCGAACTGTTTCATCAGGATGACAGCAATGTCTACACAAGGGCAGGTGAGAATTGATGCGGTTTAAGTGGCTATTGACTATTATGTCCTTTTCGGAACTGAATTAAGATACTTTGATCTCTTCTATGTAGTTTATTTATGTCATAGTTTCTTTTTGGCTGTGACATTTCGCGGAATACACTACGACCTGTTGTTCCCGTCGCCCATCTGTTCATCCAGATTTCCAGAGTATTATTCTTTATAATTCGTTTTACTGTGTGGTTACTGCAGGGTCTATCCAATTGTTGTTTCGAGGCTCCTGTTTTTTGTTAATATGTCGGCCATCTCGTTCCCTAGTAGCCTACTATGTCCAAGGATCCATTGCAAGGTGACATTTATTCCGTGAGCAGTGATGATAGTTATCTTTTTTTTTTGTATAGGGTGTTCTTCGGCGCCTTCAGAACCGACTTGGAGTCACTAAAAATTACCAAATCCATCGGCAACAATTCGCCTAAGTTAAACTCTTTGTGCAAAATCTCAACTTCTGTTTTTATAGCCTCGGCCTCCGCTTCATCGTATGAACGGTTTTCGCCGCATGAATCACAAAACTCGAATACGGACCCATCCGGGTATTTCACATGGATATCATACCCTGCAAAAGAGGTAGATTTGAATGCTGATCCATCCGTATATACCAGGACTGCCGATTTTTGGTAGCTAGAGACTGTCTCTATGGCACATGTCTTCAGGATATTATGTGTAGTCTCCTAGGTGGTTGCCTTTTCTGTCATGTGTTTTATGACTGCAGGCAAAGATTTTCCCAAGGGGTTGGTCCAAAAATCCTATTTTCCATTTCTCTCTCCCCATCAGGCAGATGGTGAATATAGCTTTCCTGTTCTGCTACATCCAGTGGGAACAATTGCTTCAATATTATCTTTTGCATCCAAGTGTCTAGTGAGGTCATTTATATAGATGAGGAAAAGGGTGCAGCTTAGAGGAGAGCCCTGTGGCAGTCCTTCTTCTAATGTTCATATACTTGATGGTGCCACTGCAAAGTTGGTATTTATGATTCTGTTGGTCAGAAAGGCCTGTATCCATTTGATCATCTTTCCTTTTATATTCCCATTTTCCTCATTTTCATCAAAAGGCCTTCCCTCCAGACTGTCCTATGCCTGCCGTAGATCAATAAACACTACTAGTGTGTTTTTTCCATCTTGGAATCCATCCATCGCATGTTGTGCAAACCTAAAGAGGGGATCATCCGTGCGGTGTCCATTCCTGAACCTTGCCTGGTTTCTATAAAGGAGGTTTTTGCTTTCCATTCTACACAATAGGAAGGTTACGATGACTGTAATCGTGGCACTCGGAGTACCACACGTTGGCGTTTCTTTCTCGCCATAATTCTCTGCAAGTCCCGTTTCATAGATGTGTTATATGTTGCTAGTGCCTTTCTGAATCCTCTATTTATTCCAGTTGTTGTAAAACATCATCATAAGCATCATCATTATCCCCTATCCATTTGTGTCGGCAGACGTCATGGGGAAGTGTAGTTTTCTTTCATGTGCCAGATGTGCCATCGATGTTGTTGTTGTTCCGTGTTTCTTCACTTTTCCATCATTTACACCGTCCATCCATCTTTATCTTGGTCACTTTCTCTCTTGCTCTGCAACGCTCTTGCCTAGTGCTGTAGATCCGTGCAGTTGCTAACTTTAGTTTGATTCTTTTCAGATGTACGAACCTTTTAATTCTTTGTCGCTCCGTGTTCCATGCACTTTCAGTCTGTTTGCTGTCCAGATTTGTGACATCGACAGCTATTATAAAACACTTCATTTTACATACCATGAATTCAACCTTCTTTATCTTGGTGAGAATATAAGACTGATAGAACAGAGCTGGTAAAACAATTCGTTGTATTATCACACATGTTTCATACATATTTGATTTCGTGATTTAAAATGTATATTGTCTGTCCTTATTTCTGATGAATCCTACATTGGATTGTTGTTTTTGCTTATATGTTTCTATCAACCTTTCAAGTTTCATCTTTATTGTGGCTATCAGAGGATGGTGCTCTGATACTAACGTCTGCACCTCTACAGACCTTTACATCGTGTAATGATAGTCTGAACTTCTTATTTATACATACATGGTCAATCTGATGATCTGTCTTGTAGCCTACTGACAAACGTATTAGTTTATTTAAAAAACATGTTACATCTCACACATGCTACCACCTATCAATTTTTTATTTAAAGCGCAGACGTCCATAAGTAGCTCTCCATTTTAATTTGTTATCCATATTCCATGCATGCACATGATCTTTTCAGAGCTAATAATAGTTGTCCATCACAAGTGATGAAGACCACTCTCTTTGTTCAGCCGTGTGGACAGTCGTGTGTCCGCTGAAATGGGTGACTTGCGCGGTGATTTGGATTAAAGTGAGGAAGAAACTGCGCCTTTTGTCAACCTCACTCACAGAGTCTAAGCTACCTTTTGCCAGTGGCAAGACATTCATCGAGACGACTGGAGATAGCATAGGATGCAGATTTTGCCTCAGGGTTACCACCGAAGCCTTTCCGTAAACATGTAACCCGCAGGGTAGAAAGGTGGGATGGCATCTACCGCAGTTTGTCGTGCCTTTTCGATAACCACAAGAGATCGTATTGACAACACTCAGCGAGTGAGTGAGTCTGGCATCTCTCCCCAGCTGTATTCAGCTCATCATAGTAGCATCTAAAATTTCCACACGCCGAATTCGTGAAGGTGAACCGACAGAACTAACCCGTGAAATACGACACAGGTATACGCGTAGTTCCATTCAGCCGGCGTCCAGACCAGGATAAACGGATGGAAGAAATCATAAAAAAAGAACGAAATAACAAGTCCCGACGGAAAACAACACCACGTTTCCGTGAACACAAGTGTAAGTCGTCGACTAGTGTGAATTCCAGGCAAATCCGTGGTCTGGCGGCATCCATAATGATCCAAAACAGTAGAGCTAATAATATTATGGTAACTGTAATATTTAGTAAAAAGCATTTTGGTCACCTTTAAAAATCGTACTTCCTTGAAGTAGTTAGTATCACTCAGTATCCTACAGCCTTCAATTATATAAGTGTTGTTTGCATATCATTTGGTAGCATTAGGTCCACACCATACTATGGTGGAAGAATTCTTCACAGTGCCACGAGGACAGCAACATTTCCAATGTGCTCAGTTTCATCTCAGCCCCTTTCTACATTGTTTCCACACGTAAAAGGATATCAGTTCAGTGGTTCACTATTTCAAATGCTACCGGCGCAGTCTTCCTCTGCTCGTAGATTGAACGAACGTTACAGCAACCAAAGCTGCAAGATTTCTTAACAAAAAACTTGAAAGTTTCTCCGCATCGCACAACTTTCTGTCATAACTCTGAAACTTCTTCTACCGGAGTTGGTCGCGTTGCATATTTCTTCTAAGTTGGCTTATCCATAATACTTAAGGTATTAATTGATTAAAGTTTCTACAAGATGAGATAATCTGCCCCGTATGACTTGCTTGACAAATTTACACTGTTATTTACTCCCTTTTAGGGACCACGCATACGATTTTACCTTTTTAATACCTGCTACTCTAAAATCACACCGTGTCAAATTGCTCTTTGGCTAAATTTAAAAATACATGTTTAATTATTTGATATTTGAGGCCACTTCAGTTAATGAATTATCAAATTCACAGACTGAAGGAAAGTGCAAGGAAATGTTAGTCAAGCAAGAGAATGAATGCATCTTCAGCTTGAACAAACATCCTTGTCTGTACATTTCTCATTTCATTGAAAAGGACTAAGCACCTGCAGGCCTACCCGAAGTATGTGATTACGGTTTTGCATAGCAATGAATAAAGAAACAAATAGAAAACAAACACTCACCTGTAGAATCTTGTGTATGTACTGGTCCGACTGTAAGTAGCAAGACATAGATCATCCACCCAACCACACACACTGCATCCGGCTTCATCGTTTTTGGCTACGAAGTGCCGAAATGTTTGTTCTTAATGAGATAATGAAAACAATGTTTACAGAGAATATCGTCTATATAAATTATTATTATCATAATCATAGTCAGCAGCATTATAAAGGATTATATTAAGTGGTAAAACTTCTACTCAATTGAGATTTATCAAGGACAATTAAATTCCAACATACTTAGATGTCCTTCACACACGAGCATCATTTCCTTTGTTCATTTTTATATGCCATCTCCCCCTTTCTAGACATCCACTTCCCATGGCCTTAATTAAACATTAAAGATTAGATTGTGTAATCACATATCCATACTTAAAACTTAGTTTAATGGTATACATCATTTGTATACATATAGCTCAATTTAATTATATCTTCTTCTTTTTCGTTCGTTCTCAAACCCTGAATAAAGCTTTGCAAGCTCCGATACATCCGTCTTCAGCAGTATTTAATTATATGAAACAAGAGTTACCTCTGCCGAAGTCGGATGTGACGGACCGAAAGGTGCAGATATCGCAGTCAAGCTGTAAACTAGCTACACAACGCATTCCGTTCTCCGGACTACATCCTGCTACTTGCAAAGCCCTGTTCAGGACTTGGTAGCGGAAGATTGCGAACGAACGCAGAAGAAGAAGAAGAACAAGAGTTACTAAATATCATCTTCCTATTAGAGATTCTGAAGCTAGAAAGATTTGAAGGTCCGGCTAGAGGAACACAATCCGAAGAACGTTTACTTGGGTTTATCTGGACAGTAAGAAAAACTTGGAAGACGTCAAAGAATACTTGGACGAATCCTCAACATGCAGATTAATTTAAAACTAGGAAGGACTAAAGAGCGAGCTGTGCCGCCTTCTCATCGATCCAGACAAGCCTTGACGAATGACGGAGAAGGTCCTACGTGCTTCTCACTTCAACTTCATGGCGCTCCCTGCAATGTGATATGCTGCTGAATCCCGAACCTTAAAAAAGCAGTGGAGAACAAACCATGTTTGACTCAGGCCTCGCTCAAGAGACGCATGGCCAACCATACCGCAACCAGTGCATGCAGATTCTCCACAACTCCGACCTATGACAGTTGTCATTGAACATGCAGGAGCGATGTAGATATTCACGCATACAAGGTAACACATCTGAGGACAGGCCACATACTTGAAAGTAAGGACGAGCGTTTAAGCAAGTTGACTGACAGCAGTCTGCTACGTTCAAGGTGGAAAAGACCTCGGGTTAGACCTCAAATGCGTTGGTCAGACTTTCTTGCACCCCAGTTCAACCTCCACAATACGTCTAAACAAAGCTTTATTATACATTAGACCTCAGCAGCCCAGAATAGAGATGGCTGGAGAAGAAGTTGCCACCCAAAGATGTACAAACGCCACAGAGGAACGGCACATCAACTAATCAAGTAAAGGAAAAGTAAAATAAGAAGATTTCTACGTTAAGAAGATTTGATACTCTTGATATATTTGTTGAATGAAAGATAAGAAGGTTTGATAGCCTGGAAATAATTATATGTGAATGAGATAAAAGAAGGTTTGATACACTTGGTTGATGTGTATGTGAATGAGAGATTAGAAGGTTTGATAACCTGAATAGAATTGTATGTGAAAAAGCGATAAGAAGGTTTGATACTCTTAATTGATTTGTATGTGGATGAGAGACAAAGAAGGTTTGATACTCTTGATTGATTTGTATGTGGATGAGAGACAAAGAAGGTTTGATACTCTTAATTCATTTGTATGTGGATGAGAGACAAAGAAGGTTTGATACTCTTGATTGATTTGTATGTGGATGAGAGACAAAGAAGGTTTGATACTCTTAATTCATTTGTATGTGGATGAGAGACAAAGAAGGTTTGATACTCTTAATTCATTTGTATGTGGATGAGAGACAAAGAAGGTCTGATACTCTTAATTCATTTGTATGTGGATGAGAGACAAAGAAGGTCTGATACTCTTAATTCATTTGTATGTGGATGAGAGACAAAGAAGGTTTGATACTCTTGATTGATTTGTATGTGGATGAGAGACAAAGAAGGTTTGATACTCTTAATTCATTTGTATGTGGATGAGAGACAAAGAAGGTTTGATACTCTTAATTCATTTGTATGTGGATGAGAGACAAAGAAGGTTTGATACTCTTAATTCATTTGTATGTGGATGAGAGACAAAGAAGGTTTGATACTCTTGATTGATTTGTATGTGGATGAGAGACAAAGAAGGTTTGATACTCTTAATTCATTTGTATGTGGATGAGAGACAAAGAAGGTTTGATACTCTTAATTCATTTGTATGTGGATGAGAGACAAAGAAGGTTTGATACTCTTGATTGATTTGTATGTGGATGGGAGATAAAAAAGTTTGATACTCTTGATTGATTTGTATCTGGATGGGAGATAAAAAAGTTTGATACTCTTGATAGACATGTATGTAAATGAGAGATAAGACGGTTTGAACGCCTGGATATAATTATATGTGAATGAGAGATAAGAAAGTGTGATACTTTTTATAGATATGTATGTGAATGAGACATAAGATGGTTTGAAAGCCAAGATAGAGTTGTATGGGAATGAGATATAACAAAGTTAAATAGTTTGGCTATATTTTTATGTGGATGAGAGATAAGAAGATGTTATGCTTTTGATAGCTAATGATGATGCTATATTTTTATGTGAATCAGAGTTGCCAAGGGGTGTGGACATTGGACGTCCGATTTCAATGTAAATGCACCTAAACTCCTATGTTCACAGCTGTCTATATTTTACACACCTCTCGCTTCTCTATATATCATGTTAACGTCTTTTACTGATATCCCTTTATAAGTTATACTACACGGTCGCAAGACGGGGTAATATCGGATATTAAAAACAACCAAGCTTAAAGTTGCATATGCTTTCGTGAACAAAACAATTTTCTAGTACTTCATGGGAGAGGGTGTGGAAAAAGGTTTTGATGAGCGTATGCTAAATCACGAGTTCTTAACACATAGATCGCGACTCCAAATTGTTTTCGCAAAAGGTTTTCTTTGGGATCGCCGGCTGAAACAGTAAAGTAAAGAAAATGTTGATTTTAAAGACATTTTCATGTTTAATAGGTGTCTTAAAGTTTGAATAATATCGTAATTTAAAAATGTCGAAAAATTATCCATAAAAATATTTGTAGTTTTATATTTTCTGTTTCCAGTTGATATATTGAAGTGACCCATCTTTCCATACATCTACGCACGGATCCCAGAGTGTTTACATAAACAGTTTTTGGGAAACAAAAATTCACGTCATCGCGTCATGCAAAGAGATTTTTTTACGTAAGCGAACTCCGCAAGATTAAATAAATCCTGAGTTTCTACCACCAATCAGACGAGTATAGTGCGTATTAGAAATATGTTGTAAGTTAAAATTATATTGAATTATATTATACTGAAAAATCTATTTTTTATGTTTTCTTTTACCCAATTAAAAAGCATTTTTGAAAATCTATCGGGGTAGTGGGTCACTTTGCTTCTATAAAATATGGTCACGACTCGAAAAAGGTTGAGAACCTGTGTGCTAAAGGTAATACATTCAAGCAAGCCGAGACCTGTCTTGGGGTATGACGCAAAGTGAGTTAAATCAGCCACAAGTCACACAACAAGATGGTTTGTTCATTTGATTAGAATGTACGCATATACCCCAAGAAGATCTGGTAAAAATGCACGAGAAAGGCTACCAGACAAATGGATATTTCCCATAATGCAACTCCACAACAAGTGCTGGCAACGACTGACGCAACACACGTAGCTCGGCAGTAGAAACCCCAGCTACCCACTTCACTTTATGTCAAACGAGGACGGAAAAGTCCAGAATGAAATACGGGTAATCGTCATACGCCTTGAATTCCAGAAACATTGTTGTTGTTCTTCCGAATGTCAACAATAAGTAGATTCACTCTTTTGTGCGCCCTGAAAAGGACGTAAAGTGGCGGGTTGCAGTAGCTTTTCTCACATCCCGAGCATGCTGATAAAGATGGCCCGGGGTCCTGGGTGTTGCCCACTACTGCGGGTATCACGTCGATCCAGCACCACGTTAGCCAGACTGTCTCCCCCCCCCCCCCAACATAATTAAAAACAAAACAAAAAAACATTGTTTTCAGAGAGGTCGTATTGGAGGTCTTGGTCAGTATATTTTACCCAACCCTGACTAACACCTCTGGTCAGTATGTTTTGCCTGACCAGACGTTAGTCGACATTCTCTTCCAGAAAGGTGAACTAGAGAAGTGTGTTACATACGAATACATTTTATCGCCACTTCAATAACTCACAAAATCTTCAGTTCGTGGAGTGAGGAAAAATGTAAATGAGATTCTGAGCTTTCATTGCAACTAAAAATGAAGGTTGGTGATGGTCTCGTCGACCTTAAAGAAGACTACAGAAGAAATCAGCTTATTTTGTTATGTTATCAGAAGAGCATGACAGGAGCGAACTTGCTATAATGGGACACTTGATGTGAGAAAGGGCTGAGGGCATGAAAGAAAGACTATGTTGTAAGATATATCATTTTGACACTATAGAGTGCGAACTGCAGAATTGTTAAACAACAGCTCCAGGGCAAGCGTCAATTTTCTGATAACCACATGATCATCTCACTTGTATCAATTGAGGGCAAAATTCTGGCTCTACTCTTGCTCGAGCGGAAACAACTCCTAGAGTCAGTGCAGCTTCCAATTGGATCACGGTGCAGTCGACATGATAGATACAGAGAGCAAGCCCAAGAAAAGTACCAGTATACACCTTTTTGCAGACCTGGCCAAGGCCTTTGCCACAGTCAACGTAAAAGGACATCATCATGTAGCATGTCTTTTGTAGAACGTCGCTCCCATCACAGTCTGTCTGAAAGAAACTCGTTCCTTTGTAGAACGTCGCTCCCATCACAGTCTGTCTGAAAGAAACTCGTTCCTTTGTAGAACGTCGCTCCCATCACAGTCTGTCTGAAAGAAACTCGTTCCTTTGTAGAACGTCGCTCCCATCACAGTCTGTCTGAAAGAAACTCGTTCCCTTGTAGAACGTCGCTCCCATCACAGTCTGTCTGAAAGAAACTCGTTCCCTTGTAGAACGTCGCTCCCATCACAATCTGTCTGAAAGAAACTCGTTCCTTTGTAGAACGTCGCTCCCATCACAGTCTGTCTGAAAGAAACTCGTTCCCTTGTAGAACGTCGCTCCCATCACAGTCTGTCTGAAAGAAACTCGATCCCTTGTAGAACGTCGCTCCCATCAGAGTCTGTCTGAAAGAAACTCGTTCCCTTGTAGAACGTCGCTCCCATCACAGTCTGTCTGAAAGAAACTCGTTCCCTTGTAGAACGTCGCTCCCATCACAGTCTGTCTGAAAGAAACTCGTTCCCTTGCAGAACGTCGCTCCCATCACAGTCTGTCTGAAAGAAACTCGTTCCTTTGTAGAACGTCGCTCCCATCACAGTCTGTCTGAAAGAAACTCGTTCCTTTGTAGAACGTCGCTCCCATCACAGTCTGTCTGAAAGAAACTCGTTCCCTTGTAGAACGTCGCTCCCATCACAGTCTGTCTGAAAGAAACTCGTTCCCTTGTAGAACGTCGCTCCCATCACAGTCTGTCTGAAAGAAACTCGTTCCTTTGTAGAACGTCGCTCCCATCACAGTCTGTCTGAAAGAAACTCGTTCCTTTGTAGAACGTCGCTCCCATCACAGTCTGTCTGAAAGAAACTCGATCCCTTGTAGAACGTCGCTCCCATCAGAGTCTGTCTGAAAGAAACTCGTTCCCTTGTAGAACGTCGCTCCCATCACAGTCTGTCTGAAAGAAACTCGTTCCCTTGTAGAACGTCGCTCCCATCACAGTCTGTCTGAAAGAAACTCGTTCCCTTGCAGAACGTCGCTCCCATCACAGTCTGTCTGAAAGAAACTCGTTCCTTTGTAGAACGTCGCTCCCATCACAGTCTGTCTGAAAGAAACTCGTTCCTTTGTAGAACGTCGCTCCCATCACAGTCTGTCTGAAAGAGACTCGTTCCCTTGTAGAACGTCGCTCCCATCACAGTCTGTCTGAAAGAAACTCGTTCCCTTGTAGAACGTCGCTCCCATCACAGTCTGTCTGAAAGAAACTCGTTCCTTTGTAGAACGTCGCTCCCATCACAGTCTGTCTGAAAGAAACTCGTTCCTTTGTAGAACGTCGCTCCCATCACAGTCTGTCTGAAAGAAACTCGTTCCCTTGTAGAACGTCGCTCCCATCACAGTCTGTCTGAAAGAAACACGTTCCTTTGTAGAACGTCGCTCCCATCACAGTCTGTCTGAAAGAAACTCGTTCCTTTGTAGAACGTCGCTCCCATCACAGTCTGTCTGAAAGAAACTCGTTCCCTTGTAGAACGTCGCTCCCATCACAGTCTGTCTGAAAGAAACACGTTCCCTTGTAGAACGTCGCTCCAATCACAGTCTGTCTGAAAGAAACTCGTTCCTTTGTAGAACGTCGCTCCCATCACAGTCTGTCTGAAAGAAACTCGTTCCCTTGTAGAACGTCGCTCCCATCACAGTCTGTCTGAAAGAAACACGTTCCCTTGTAGAACGTCGCTCCCATCACAGTCTGTCTGAAAGAAACTCGTTCCCTTGTAGAACGTCGCTCCCATCACAGTCTGTCTGAAAGAAACACGTTCCCTTGTAGAACGTCGCTCCCATCACAGTCTGTCTGAAAGAAACTCGTTCCTTTGTAGAACGTCGCTCCCATCACAGTCTGTCTGAAAGAAACTCGTTCCCTTGTAGAACGTCGCTCCCATCACAGTCTGTCTGAAAGAAACTCGTTCCTTTGTAGAACGTCGCTCCCATCACAGTCTGTCTGAAAGAAACACGTTCCCTTGTAGAACGTCGCTCCCATCACAGTCTGTCTGAAAAACTCGTTCCTTTGTAGAACGTCGCTCCCATCACAGTCTGTCTGAAAGAAACTCGTTCCCTTGTAGAACGTCGCTCCCATCACAGTCTGTCTGAAAGAAACTCGTTCCTTTGTAGAACGTCGCTCCCATCACAGTCTGTCTGAAAGAAACACGTTCCCTTGTAGAACGTCGCTCCCATCACAGTCTGTCTGAAAAACTCGTTCCTTTGTAGAACGTCGCTCCCATCACAGTCTGTCTGAAAAAAACTCGTTCCTTTGTAGAACGTCGCTCCCATCACAGTCTGTCTGAAAGAAACACGTTCCTTTGTAGAACGTCGCTCCCATCACAGTCTGAAAGAAACTCGTTCCCTTGTAGAACGTCGCTCCCATCACAGTCTGTCTGAATGAAACTCGTTCCTTTGTAGAACGTCGCTCCCATCACAGTCTGTCTGAAAGAAACTCGTTCCCTTGTAGAACGTCGCTCCCATCACAGTCTGTCTGAAAGAAACTCGTTCCTTTGTAGAACGTCGCTCCCATCACAGTCTGTCAGAAAGAAACACGTTCCTTTGTAGAACGTCGCTCCCATCACAGTCTGTCTGAAAGAAACTCGTTCCTTTGTAGAACGTCGCTCCCATCACAGTCTGTCTGAAAGAAACTCGTTCCCTTGTAGAACGTCGCTCCCATCACAGTCTGTCTGAAAGAAACACGTTCCTTTGTAGAACGTCGCTCCCATCACAGTCTGTCTGAAAGAAACTCGTTCCTTTGTAGAACGTCGCTCCCATCACAGTCTGTCTGAAAGAAACACGTTTTTTTGTGGAACGTCGCTCCCATCACAGTCTGTCTGAAAGAAATACGTTCCTTTGTAGAACGTCGCTCCCATCACAGTCTGTCTGAAAGAAACACGTTCCTTTGTAGAACGTCGCTCCCATCACAGTCTGTCTGAAAGAAACACGTTCCTTTGTAGAACGTCGCTCCCATCACAGTCTGTCTGAAAGAAACACGTTCCTTTGTAGAACGTCGCTCCCATCACAGTCTGTCTGAAAGAAACACGTTCCTTTGTAGAACGTCGCTCCCATCACAGTCTGTCTGAAAGAAACACGTTCCTTTGTAGAACGTCGCTCCCATCACAGTCTGTATGAAAGAAACACGTTCCTTTGTAGAACGTCGCTCCCATCACAGTCTGTCTGAAAGAAACTCGTTCCTTTGTAGAACGTCGCTCCCATCACAGTCTGTCTGAAAGAAACACGTTCCTTTGTAGAACGTCGCTCCCTTCACAGTCTGTCTGAAAAAAACTCGTTCCTTTGTAGAACGTCGCTCCCATCACAGTCTGTCTGAAAGAAACTCGTTCCTTTGTAGAACGTCGCTCCCATCACAGTCTGTCTGAAAGAAACACGTTTTTTTGTAGAACGTCGCTCCCATCACAGTCTGTCTGAAAGAAACACGTTCCTTTGTAGAACGTCGCTCCCATCACAGTCTGTCTGAAAGAAACACGTTCCTTTGTAGAACGTCGCTCCCATCACAGTCTGTCTGAAAGAAACTCGTTCCTTTGTAGAACGTCGCTCCCATCACAGTCAGTCTGAAAGAAACTCGTTCCTTTGTAGAACGTCGCTTCCCTCACAGTCTGTCTGAAAGAAACACGCTCCTTTGTAGAACGTCGCTCCCATCACAGTCTGTCTGAAAGAAACACGTTCCTTTGTAGAACGTCGCTCCCATCACAGTCTGTCTGAAAGAAACACGTTCCTTTGTAGAACGTCGCTCCCATCACAGTCTGTCTGAAAGAAACACGTTCCTTTGTAGAACGTCGCTCCCATCACAGTCTGTCTGAAAGAAACTCGTTCCTTTGTAGAACGTCGCTCCCATCACAGTCTGTCTGAAAGAAACACGTTCCTTTGTAGAACGTCGCTCCCATCACAGTCTGTCTGAAAGAAACACGTTCCTTTGTAGAACGTCGCTCCCATCACAGTCTGTCTGAAAGAAACTCGTTCCCTTGTAGAACGTCGCTCCCATCACAGTCTGTCTGAAAGAAACTCGTTCCCTTGTAGAACGTCGCTCCCATCACAGTCTGTCTGAAAGAAACTCGTTCCTTTGTAGAACGTCGCTCCCATTACAGTCTGTCTGAAAGAAACTCGTTCCCTTGTAGAACGTCGCTCCCATCACAGTCTGTCTGAAAGAAACTCGTTCCCTTGTAGAACGTCGCTCCCATCACAGTCTGTCTGAAAGAAACTCGTTCCTTTGTAGAACGTCGCTCCCATCACAGTCTGTCTGAAAGAAACACCAGCCTCTGCCATTGTCATACTCAGGCATTCCTGGATATCTTGGTGCCATCGTCTTCTTGGTCTTCCCCTTCCTCTTTTGCCTGGCACTATACCTTCCATCACCGTTCTCTCAAGACCGTTGTGTCTCTTGATGTGACCAAAGTATTTGCATTTTCAAGCCAAAATGGAATTGATAAACCAGTTCTCCTCTATGCTCAACTCTTGCCGAATGTCTATATTTGTTCTTTTTTCTGTCCATGGTATTCTGAGGATCTTTCTGTAACATTTTGACTGTTTACAGCGATATTTACGTTGTACTGTTTTATTTTGTTAAGCCTGTGGCTCAGTGCATCTGATTTGAACAGGCTTTTCTGTAGGGATGCCCTCCTTAGCCTTTGGCTGTCCCCAGCCTAACTGCAAGGCATCAGTTGTTTTTGGTCAGAGTTGTCTCTCTTAGGGAAGTTGTCTTGCAGGACTATCGAGTCTTCCCCACTCGTGTCTGTAGGGTTTGGCAATGATATGATATGATATGTACTAGTTTGTACTATCCCGGAAGAGAGGCAGTCCAGTGTGACTGTGTCTCAGGATCGTCACGTCCTGCCAGGAACGTAGCATATGCATGTGAGTGAGGCATCTCTGCAATGTCCGCTGGACTGCATCTCTTCTGCGTCCATTTGGATGACTGATAGCAGACAGAGGTAAAGAGCAAGGCAGGAGTGCATTTAACCAGGTGCATTTCTGCGGCTTGACCGGGCCGGATTTAGACGCGAGCCCCAGGTCCCAGCCATGTTGTGGCCTCCCATCACAGCGGTGCTGAGATTTATGGCGGGATTCTGGCTTAGAGGCGTTCGACCGTAGTCCCTCAGATGGTAGCTTCGCACCATTGGCTTATCAGCCAAGCACGTGGACCAAATGTCAGCGACCTGCGATTTCTCTCGAAGGAGTGCATTTGACCAGGAGACAAGCCTGGTCATGGCACAGAGATGTTGTTGGCTTATGAGCCTAGTACGTGGACAAATGTCTGCGACTCCTCTCGAATTGAGCAGGATTACCGTAGCAACGCCCTGTCATTAGTAGGGTAAGACTGACCTGTCTTCCGAGGGTCTAATACCAGCACCCGTTCACTATTAGACCTAACGAATCAATAGAGGATTCGAAAGATTCGATTCTTTGTCTAGAAGTTTTGGTAATTGTCCATGCTTCACAGCCATAAGCTGCCACAGAAAAAACACAGACTCTCAAGACTTTTACTTTTATCGTTTTGTTGGTGCCCTGCCATAATTTCTTCAGGCGGTTCAGTCTCTGCATTGCCATAGCTAGTCTTCTTCTGATTTCTTTCGAGCAGTCACCATTTTTGTCAATTCTGGAGCCCAGATATTCAAAATGTGTGACCTGATCTATTTCCTCACCACCCACTGTAAATTTATGTTGACATTGTGTTTTGTCGGTGGTCATTATCTTTGTTTTATTTATGTTTATGAACAGGTTTTGATCTTTACTATGTCCATTAATGGATGAAAATAGCTGCTCTAGCCTTTCTGCACTTCTTGATAGTATCACTGTGTCATCTGCGTATCGTAACTCTGGAATCTCGTACTCCCCAATCGTAAATGGGTCGAAACTTTCAATGTTCTCATCTTCTCGAACATTTCTCATTATACATTCCGCATATATGTTGTACAAATAAGGTGAGAGGATACATCCCTGTCGGACTCCCTTTTGTACTGCAAACCAATCCGATGTTTGCCCAGATACTCAGACAGTGGCTTGTTGATCTTGGTATAATGTTTCATTGAGATGGACTATGTGCAAAGGAAACCCCATTTCCTTCATGATTCTCCACATATTTTGATGTTTTACTGTGTCAAAGGCCTTAGTGCAATCAATGAAACATGTGTACAGGTCTACATTAAACTCTCTATATTTTTAATAGATATTCCTTAAATTGAATATGTGGTCCCGGGTCCCTCTGTCTTTCCTAAAAACTGCCTGGACTACGTGAATTTCAGATTCAAACCTTTTCTCAATATTTCTTAACAGGATTCGCAAGAGTATCTTGTTAGCGTGGCTGATCGGCGCGATAGTTCGGTAGTTCGTGCACAGCTTCAGGTTGCCTTTTTTGGGGAGGGGAATATAAATTGATTTCTTCCATGCTTCTGGCCACTCTGCGCTGTGCCATATCTGTTTACACGGCTTGTGATAGACTCGAGCACATGCCTCTCCTCCTGCCTGTATTAGCTCTGCTGGGATATCATCGCATCCAGGGGACTTTCCCTTTTTTAGGCTTTTAATTGCAGAGCGTACTTCTTCCAATGTTGGTTCAGGTTCTTTCTCTTCCTTTGGTAGGATTGTAACTGAGCGCTTTGTGCTATCTCCATACATGGTTCTGCAGTACTCTCTCCATCTGTTCAGTATGTCCTTGGTTTCTGTTAATGCGTTATCCTCTTTGTCATTTATGACCTGTAGAGCCGGACGGAACTCCCTTGTCAGTGTTCTTATTGCTTTGAATGCATCTCTTTCTTTGCCTTGTTGCTGTAGGTTTTCTATATCCTTACACGTTTCTACTATGTATCTACTTTTATATTTTCTTATTTCTCTTTTAACTTTTCTTGCGCAGTTTATATATGCTGTGTTGGTCCCCTTACTTCCCATTTGTTTAAATTGTTGCCTTTCTGCAATGAGTATCTGTGTTTCCTCTGTTATAAAGCTATGTTTCTTGTGCGACATCTTTGGAATCATTTCTTTCGCTGTCGAGATCAAAATATCCATTGCATACAATGTCAACTCCTCAGATGTCCTCTCTTCCTGTACCGCAAGCAATGCCTAAAATTTGTTTTCTACTCTGATGTTGTATTCAGTAGGTATTGCTGATACATCGAAGCGTATTGGCTGGCAACCTTTGTTGATCCTACGTAGTCTTGTTTGGAAAACTGCAAACAGTAATTCATGGTCCGTATCGCAGTCTGCTCCTGGCAGTGTTTTTGTTGCCAGCACATTTGATCTCCATCTTTGTTGCACTAGGATGTAATCTATTTGTTTCTGCTGTTGCCATCAGGGGAGGTCCACGTGAATAGTCTACGTGGACGTTGTTTGAAGAAGGTGTTGGCAATGGAGAGGTTGTTTTCCGTGCAGAATTCAACCAGTTTTTCTCCTCGCTCATTTCTGTATCCCAAACCAAAAAGTCCTCGAACACTTCTCTCCTCTTCTGCTCTTTCCTCTCCGACTTTCGCATTGAAATCGCCAATGATAACCAAGATGTCTCTTTTTTCAACTTTTTCCATCGCTTCTTGCAAGGTGTTATAGAAATCATCCATTTCACAATCGTCTGCTGCTGATGTTGGTGCATACACTTGAATTATTGTTAAATTTTTAGTCTTTTTCTTTAGTCTGATTACAATTATTCGGTCGTTGGCTGGGTTGTAACCGAATAGTGAAGGTGCTGTCTTCTTTGACAGAATAAAGCCGACCCCGCTCTTTCCACCCTTGTCCGTGCCAGAGTATATAAATGTTTCTCCTGAGGAGCTGGCACAGTGCCCTTGACCGGCCCATTTATGCTCAGAGACTCCAAGAATCTCTATCTTGGTTCTCTTCATTTCTCTTCCTTTCATCAACAACTTGCCCTGGTATAGGCTCCTGACGTCCCAGGTGCCTATTCTTAGTTTTGTTTTTAGTCCTATTTCAGAGTTGTCCACTGTAATGCAGTCAGGCCTTAGGCCGTCATCTCTATTACTTGTACTGACTCGGAAACGGACACTATAGAAAATGTTGAAATTCGTTTGCGCCGATAAATTCATTACGTGTGTCCGTCTGTTTCATGAAAACATTATGTCGTGTGTACTAAATTATGTAGAACTGTCAGGAACCTTCCCTGTCATAAACGGAAACAAGTAGGGTTTGACTGCTGGTCACAACGTTCTTTAGCATGGTATTTGCTGCTATGCTTTCTGAAACTGCACATGACTGTGCTTCTGGCGTTCATATCAGATATTGAAGCTATTAATACAAGGACGCCTTCATTTCATGACCAAGATGAAAGAAGTAACCATCGTCAATCTCTTTGAGGGTAAATGCACCTTTAACACTTATTCATAACAGAACACATTGAATGTGTTTTCAGCTGCATCTCCTAACTTTGGTCCCACGGTCAACACAAAGATAACAGTAGCGGTGTCTACCTGCACTCACGACGCATTGTCACGAGCAAAACTTTACTGTACGGGGCCAACGTCTCCTAGCAGTTGATAGATGTTTCTACATATAAAGCACCTAGCCAAGGTAGCGAATGTGTACTCTCGATGTTCACAACATAATTGCCAAGACAATTGCTGTTTTCAGAAGACTACGAAAAAATCTTTGGGATTGACAAGGAAACAGTGTTACCATTTAGATGAATATATGCTGTGTTGCTAACTATCCTTCTATACGTCTGCGAAACATATACAGTCTAGCAGAAATGTAAACAAACTCTACCATTTCCACATGACCTGTCTCCGCAAGGTGTTTCGGATCAGCTGGTATATTAGAGTACTCAACTCTGAAGTTCTCAATAGGTCAAGACTCTCCAGCGTAACTGTCCTGCTTGAGAAAGCGCACGGGTCAAATAGATTTGACATATTTGAGTGTACAATCAACTGTAACAGTTCCAGCTAGAGCATGGGCGTTTAGGGCAGGGCAGATTGAGCAGGCGACTCTGGGAACAAAGGTTGTCTGAATGCGTGCCAAGGACAACCACCGTCTCGACACTAGGTCGACAAAGAAAACGAGGGTAAATGTGGGAGATTTTGTCTGGTACAGAGGGAGGTGTTCGGGGGGGAGGGGGGGGGTGTTCTAAGCTAAGGTGGTGGCTCGGAGATGACCATTCTGGTGTTAAGAATTAGCGTAGTGGAGGTTGGTGACAGTCAGATGGTGCCACCCGATCACAATATTTAGAGTGACAGGGATTCGGGGATAATCATCCAATAACGACTAGTTGGGGATAGTTTCTAATTAGAGTGATGGCTAAGTCAGATAGCCAGCAGTAGACCACTGAACAACCATGATTTTACTTTACTCTGCAAAGATGAACTCAGGAGATTGGCTAATGAATGTACCTATATGAATGTACCTATTCCTGTGAATACGCGAAATGATCGAAGTAATTGTGAATGTACAGATCGCATAACGACAAGATCTGAATGAAAAAAAAGCTTGCCACCCGAAAGGAAAAATCACAAAAGATCCTAGAAACCGACGCTGTCCCCGTATGCACAGGTCCGGTAAAGTTTGCCGTGCTCAGTCGGAACTGCTAAGTCAAATGCTATGACATCTGACTACACATTCCTGACCTTGTTGTCATCTTCGCTTGCAATGGGCAACTATTATTATAATTGCGAGGCGTCTTCAAATGAAACTGGACCAAATTGCAACAAGTAATCATAGTATGATGCACACAATGACGTCACTTCTGGTGTAAACACCACATACCAACTGTTTGTAAAATTGAATTATCCTCCGATTCATAGTTTCTTCAGCAGACCGTTGAAAACATGGCGAGTGTAATACGAAATTAGTCCAGAGTTGATCAGCGAGCGGTGATTCTGTTTCTAACAGCTGAAAGATGTTTACCAGTTGACATTCATCGCAGAATTGCAGAAAGTGTATGGTTACAAAAGTGTGTCGAAAACAACAGTAAAGAACTGGAATACGATGTTTAAAAAAGGTGGGGTTAACGCAACAATATGCGACTGACCTGGTCTCCGAAGATCTTTCATTAAATCACGTCCTTCTTTAAACATCATTGTCCATTTCTTCACTGTTGACTTCGACACATTATTGTCACCATACACTACCTACATTCTGCGATGAATGTCAACTGGTCGACATCCTTCAGCTGTTTGAAACCGAATCATGGCTCGCTGATCAACTCTGGACGGATTCCGTACCACACCCGCCATGTTTTCAACGGTCTGCTGAGGAAACTATGAGTCAGAGGATTTAAATGGTGCAAACTTGACGGCTGGTATATGCTGTTTACACCAGAACTGACGACATCATGCGCATCGTACGTATGTTCACTTATTGCAGTTTGGTCCGGTTTCATTTGAACACGCCTCGTGTGGTGAACAGCAATTTGCAGATACGTTTTTGAGATCTATGATCCTGTATGCAAGCCGAAGTGTCACTTGATGATGACAATTTACACTTTAATATGTTGATTTCAAATAATTTATAAACACGAGACATTCGTATCTAAGATTGTAAATAGGAATGTAGTTTCCTGCCAGGAGAGGAAAGGCAGCTAGGAAGTAAAGTGGTCTTCATACCGGATATTAAAAAGCTGAGGCTTAATACTTCTTCTTCTTCGTTCGTTCTCAATCTCCCACTACCAAACCCTGAAAGGGCTTAAGTAGCAGAATGTAGTCCAGAGAACGGAATGCGTTGTGTCGTAGTTTATAGCTTGGCTGCGATATTTGCACCTTTCGGTCCAACACATCCAACTCCAGCAAGCATTTTTTGAGTACCGGGTTAGCATTCCCTCTTCGATCCCTTCTCCTTAGCCAGTCTGCCCTGCTGCAGCCTGATAATCCAGGATCACCGCGTGGAGTCCGCTATTGGTCGCTAACCACTGCAGCTCATGTGCTGCTCAGCATCTTGATCCCGAGGCCTAATACAACGAAGTTTCTAACACTTCACCATCAACAGCAGTCTCTGCTATGAACCACCTATACCTAAGCTTATAAAAGATACGCGCGTTAGTACAATTGGTACGTTACTACAAGTTACGTCATACCGTTTAGTAGATGTTTGCAAATAACGTACCATAAACATAAACTCTTGATCACTTCGTTGTGTCCAGTATCACTGCTTTCAGTTTCAGACAGTAGCTCGCGGGTTACAGCACGGTTGTAATGGCTTCAGATATATTGCCTTATATACTGCTTGGCTGACTAGGGTGCGAGTGGGCGTTACAATTTCAAGGACAGTAAACACCTTCAATACAAAAGCCTACTTTTCAATAAGCCCAAATGTCACCAAATATATATTCATAACAAAGACGTGTATGTGCCATGATCTCCTTAAGCCCATATGGGAACCGCGGCGCAAGCGAGAATTAACCAATGAAAATGTTTCTATTGTTCGAAGCTCCCCTTTTCAGTTGACGTGGTTTCTTTGGTAGCGTGTCACAGTAGTTCTTCATACAACTTGAGACGTGCCTGAGAAGGTGGACCGCGGACTTCCTGAATGTAGTACAAAGCGAGGCTCCTGAGTAAGCTCACGACTATGTAGATTACAGTGTCCATTCTCACCTCGTTAGCCAGAATGTTGCGATACATCCTGTTTCCAGGAACTTGAACAAGGAAGTGACGTGGGTTGTTGATCAGAATGTTTCTGCTGAATCATTTTACTTGTCCCCACAACAACTTGTTTAATTAACTAAGATTATTTGCAACTTTGCACTTTCTTCTTCTTCTTCTTCTTCTTCTTCTTCTTCTTCTTCTTCTTCTTCTTCTTCTTCTTCTCCTTCTCCTATTTTTGTATCTGCTTCTTCTCCTCATACTTTTTCGTCGTGTCCTTCTTCTTCCTTTTTTTCTACCTCTTCTTATCACCTGTTTTCTTCTTACGCAGCAAGACAGCCACCAGAAGCTAGCGGTTTATGTAAGTCTGCGCCAAAGCTCACGGAACGTACTTAACGGTATTAACTCGATGTACATTATGAGGTTGCTAGTCAAATATACAACCCCTTAGTCACCATTCCCCACACGCTTAAAGGCTGATTTCGTAACTTGTACGAAAAGATTGCTATTCAAAAATAAAACCCCTTAGCCAATCTCCTCATACGCTTAAAGACTGATTTCGTGACTTGCTTGATGCGGTTGTTATTCAAATAAACAACCTCTTAGCCACCCTTCCCCACACGCTTAAAGGCTGATTTCGGGGCTTGCGTGATGAGGCTGTTAGTCAACTATACAACCCCTTAGCACCCTTTCCCCACACGTTTACAGGCTGATTTCGTGACTTGCATGATGAGGTTGTTAGTCAAATAAACAACCCATAAGCCACCCTTCCCCACACGCTTAAATGCTGATGAGGTTCCTAGTAATATACATATTCCTTTAGCCGGCATTCACGACACGCTTGGGTGATGCTTACGAGACGAACGTAATGATGTTTCTAGTCCATTAACAGTCCATTGGTTGCCCTTCACGACACGCATGAGTGATGCTTTTGTGACTCTTTGTCTCTCTATATATATGAAGCACGGTTTTACCACCGCAGGTGGTCCTCTTACAGGAAATCTGTATCAAGCATTAACGCGTGTTCTTATTGAGTTAGTTTCTGTCATAGTTTGTTTTACATTATAGGGATACTAGCCCCATGCAAAACATTCTTTAGTCGCCCATTAAAACATTCCTTGAAGGGTAGTGTGCAATATTATTTCCCTGGTATCACTATATATAGGAGTTGCATGAATCAATGGTTGCCAATCAATTTTCACCGGGGAAACATTTTATGCAAGACATGGAATCGTTCATCTATTTGGGGAGTAATATCGACAAGCTAAGTGGTACGGAAAGAGACGTTGACATAAGAATTTAAAAAGCGACGGGATTTTCTTTTCGCTTGGGTCTTTATGGTCGTTGGAGTCTCTATGAATACAGAAGATTGATGCAAACATCAAATTACAGATTTTCAACTCTAATGTGGAATTCGCGCTGTTCTTTGACTTTACACATGACGAACTATCGAGACTCTGACAATAAGGATACAGACAGTCATCAACGATTGTCTTTGCTGGATAGAACTGATGAGATGGTACGATAGTGTCAGTAATACCGATTCATTAATCAGAAGTGGATAACCAGAGACATTCGAGGACGCCGATGGCGTAGTGTTAGTCACACATTAAGGGGTTCTCCTGATAGTATTATAAGTAAGTTTCTGCTTTGCATTTTCTATGGCTAGGGTACGACAGGTAGGCCACGACATACATAGATATTGAATCTTGAATTGAACATTCAGAAAACATGGGTATCATGTGATACGCTGGCATTGTTGGCTTTTGTTAGAGCAATTTGGCGCTTGTTTAGACGACCTATGCTATGCTCCTGTAGGAGCTTAGAGATTATTGATTGATTGATATATTCAGTACGAATCCATTTATAATATGGCCAGTAAGTGACGGTTGGACATGAAAATACTGCGTGAACTCGCTCGAGAGGCGAACGTGGAATGTAGGGACGTGCCTACAATATTGACTTCAACATCTGCAGTTCACCCTTGTCCGACACTATTTGGTTCATTGAAAACCCATCACAATGACAGATACGGTGCACATAACTTATCTTAATATGGTCCACCATTGGTGGCTTGTCATATGTATAGTACTCGTATCTTGAATCTATATTAAGTTATTGCTTAATCGAAAATTAACTTAGATTTTTAAAAGCGTTGTTGTTGTGTAATCCTCAAATGAGTAAGTACTTCTTTGACGCCCTGAATATGGCGTTAAAAGGCTGGCTGCAGTAGCTTTCCTCATATTCCGAGCATGCTGGTGAAGGTAGACCTTGGTCCTACAGACAGCTGTGCTATGCTAGACATCATTTTCGTGACTCTTGCTACTACAGGGATCACGTCGATCCACATCTCGTCAGCCAGACTGCCTTGAAAACAGCCTATTTCTAGTGAGCGCTACATGGAAGAGAGATAATGGTCTTGGTCAGTATATTCGCCTGATCCTGACGCGACGTTCTGGTCAGTATGTTGTGCCTGAACGGCTAGCGTCTCAGTTTCCCTTCTAATCGGGTTAGAAACATGGGTCCTCTTGACTAGGAATTTGGTATCTCAACTGCTGACTGTCCAAGAGTGGAGATACCAACAAAGGAGTGCGAGCACATTGTCGTACTTATTGATGTGGCTCAAACCTTTGGCCCGTCTTAGAGCGGTCGTCCAGATTATGGCTCCCAGAAGCTATCGACAGTGGTCATCCATCGGTAACAGTCTCGTCGGCTGACCAAACCATGATACGGGTCCACCTTGTAAGTAACCCTTCCCTGGTAGGAAAGCCAGGGTACACCAGTAAGTCTGCTTTCCCAAAAGAAACAACTCTAGCAACAAACAGGTAGGCTGGGGACAGTCCAAGGCTGGGAAAGAATCCCTAAACAAATGTATACTGAAGACTGCCGCATTGGGCTCCACAGTGCAACTCAAAGGCATCATTAAAATAGACAGAGGCAGGGCTTAAATTGAGCTAATAATGTCTGATGGCAAAAGAGAAGGACAAAACACACAGATTATCTACATTTATACCACCCCCGATTATTCTTCAACACCGAACAAAATACAAACTCATTCACGCAAGGTTTAAGTACGAGTAACCATAACAACGTTTACTACAAGCTATTTATTGTTGTTGTTGTTGCTGCAAGAAGATATGGATACCGAGTTCAAATCTAAGACGATTTTTGTCTTTGCAACAGTTTGTAGTAGACTGTCTTATATCCCTGAACGCACTGATGAAGGTAGACCAGTACGCTTCTGGCTGGTGTATAATGAAAAGCTTCTCAGCAGGCTAACTAGTATGGGAATTATTTTGTGGATTACAGTGACGATCCTTATCAGTTTGTGGATTATAGGGACAATCCTTTTCGGTTTGTGGATTACAGATACGATCCTTATAAGTTTGTGGATTATAGGGGCGATGCACATCGGTTTGAGGATTATAGGGACGATCCTTATCGGTTTGTGGATTATAGGGACGATCCTTATCAGTTTATGGATTATAGGGACGATCCTTATCGGTGTGGGGATTATAGGGACGATCCTTATCGGTTTGTGGATTATAGGGACGATCCTTATCGGCTTGTGGATTACATGGACGATCCTTATAAGTTTGTGGATTATAGGGACGATCCTTATCAGTTTGTGGATTACATGGACGATCCTTTTCGGTTTTTGGATTACAGGGACTTCTTCTTCTTCTTCTTCTTTTACTTCTTCTTCTTCTTCTTCGTACGCAGTCAGACAGTAACCATAATTTTTTCGAAAAAGGCAGCGGTCATCCTGAGGCTGTCGACACTGCCATAGAGCTTGTCTAGTGTTGCCACTGGTGATGGCCACATGTGCTTTCTCTGGTCCTCGTATGTCGGACAATTTTGCAGCTGGTGTTCAGCGGTCATTTTCCCGTACCACACGGGCATTCGTCGGTGCCACCTATCTTCAATTTGTTGAATAAGTGGTACCTCAGTCTACTGTGGCCTGTACGGAGTCTGAAGACCACGACCTGCTCTCTTCTGTTTTTGTGTAGCCAGTATGTTCTGTTTCCCATTTGGCCATGTATCTGGCCCTAATAAACATTTTGGACTCTTCGTAGGTCACAATAGAATCTGATTGTGGTAGTCTTGCACCTTCTTTTACCAGTCTGTCTGTCTCCTCGTTGCCTTGGATGTTACAGTTGGATGGAACCCACTGTACCACTACTCTTTTTGGTGCGGACTGCTGGCATAGTTGACAGAGTACTGCTCTTAAATCATTAAGTTCAGTATTTTTCTGGCTTTTTAGTGCTGTAACTACGACCAGGGCATCTATAAACAGGAATATCTGGCTTTCATTGCTTTCGCCTGTGAGCATTGCTTTTACTGCAGCCTTCAGCGCCTCTGCCTCCGCTCTGAAATTGCTTGAATATTTTCCAGTTGCCACTGACAGTGTTATTGTTCTACCATTTGGTAGGCTCAGGAATACCCCAGCCCCTCCGTTCTGTGTTGTATTTGTTACAGAACCGTCGGTGTATGCATGGGTCCAGTTCATGCTTGGATAGTTTTCCGTTATGTACCTCAGGGTTATGTCTCTTCTTTCTTTTTCGGTCTGGCTGTTCTTGTTTCCAATACTTGGTATATTTTATAACCCGTCCGGAATGATATGCTGGTTCCATGTGAGTTTGCGTACAGTAGGGATGGGCGTTGGTATTGTTACGGTGTTCAAAGGGTCTTCGATCATCTTTGCTTTGGCTATTTCTGCAAAGTTTCTCCGCTTTAGTTTCCCATTTCCAAATCTATTTAGTCTCTGATGCATTGGATGGTCTGTCAGTCTGAGTTTCTCTCATTGCTGCTGAGCTCTGCAGTCTCTTCTGTCGGTCATGGATTGCAGATTTGTAATCTTTTCAAGTTCTGCAATTGGCGTTGACTGCATGCCTCTTGTTATAACTATCATGGCTTGGTTTTGAAGTTTGCTAATTTTATAAAAGTTCGCCTTTGCTGCTGTTGTCCATGCCGCAATGTCATACTCGAGAACTGGTCTCACTCTTCCAGGGTACAGTTTCTTGAGTATTCTTTCGTCTGCCCCCCAGCTTGTGCCAGCAAGTTTCCTCATGATTGCCATTCTTTCTCTGGCTCTCATTCGGTTTCTCTCGATCTGACTTTTCTATGTCATGCGCCGATCAAATGTGACTCCCAAGTGGTTTGGGTTGTCGTTTGGCCGCAGATATTTGTCGTTAAGACTTATTTTGATGTTCTGTGGTTTATTTGAAAGCGAGAATATCGTACATGTTTTTTCTTCATTTATTTGGACCAGCCATGATTTCGCCCACTCCTCTAACGATGTTAGGACCTGCTGCATCCGATTGTTTGCTACGGTGAAATTTTTTTCAGAGGTCCACATAGCCAGATCGTCTGCAAACATGGAGCTGCGGACTCTTCTTGGTATTTTCTCTATGATGTTGTTTATATACACCAGAAAAAGTGTGGGTGACAGTACTTCACCTTGAGGTACTCCTTGCTCCAGTGTCACCTTTTTGCTCATCTGCCCTTGTACTTGAACTCTGGCTGTTCTGTTTTCAAGGTAGTGGCTGTTCCATCTGTACATTTTTTCCAGATACTTCACTTCTTTGTAGCTTGACTTTAAGTCCCTCTTTCCACACCTTGTCAAATGCCTTCTCTAGATCCACCCAAACCGCTACTGTGTGCTTTGTCTCTTGGTAAGCATCCTCTATTTCCTGAGAGTACTCTAGTCCTCAGTGGATCTGTGTTGTCAAAATCCTGCTTGCTGTGGAATTAATATGTGTTTTTCATCCAGCTGCCACATCAGTCTGGTGTTTATCATACGCTCCATCAGTTTACCTACACAGCTCCGTACACTGATGGGCCTGTATCCATTTGGGTCTGTACTATATTTTTCTTTCTTTTTAAACATATACAATTATAAGACCACTAAATACTAGACGATCGGAAAGAGTGTTGACACATAGTGAAAAGATGCTACGCATGCCTAATCATCCCATACATATCAAACTGAAACACTCAGTTAAAAATAGGCTAATGAGAGCCAGCTTCATTCATATACCCAACCACCTACACCAAAAATATGGAGAACTAATTCCCAATCAACCTACAGAAATAGAAATGCTTATTAACTATGAAGAGCCAAGCTACAACATTAACAACATCGAAATAAGTACAGAGGACTCAGGAATGAGAAGAAAAGACCAACGAGCTGAAAATTTTAGCACAAACAATGTTTGAGGAGAAATATAATACCAAGAAATTGACACAGGTGTACACAGATGGTTCAGCAGAGGGGGCAGGCCGAAATGGGGGAGGAGGCATATTCATAAGACCCAAAAGTGGAAATATAACAGAAGAGGCCCTCCCAATAGGAAAGTTGTCCACAGACCTCAAAGCAGAATCGATGGCCCTCCTGCGAGAACCGAGAATACTTCAAACAGAAAGGCAGCCATAAAAAAAAACAGCTCTATTCACGGACTGCAGAGTACTATTAGAGACAATTCAAAAAACAAACAAGGAACCACTGTTATCAGAGATCAGAGCAGAACTGGGAAAACTCCAGAGATCCTCAACAATAGCGCTCTAGTGGGCTTCCCTCCCATTGCGGAATCACGGGAAACTAAAGAGCTGATGCTCTGGCAAAAGATGGCAGCCAAAAGGCACAATTTAAACACCGAGTACCAAGAACATCATCAGAAATCAGTATATACACCAATGGAGATATGACAGATACACAAGCAGTACACCAGACCCAATTCACCAACTCAAAAGAAATCAACAAACTACCATATTTCGCCTAAGAACTGGACACTACAGACTACTAGAACAGTTATACCGACTGAAGATTTCACACACCATTGGAACAGGTTGCCAGAACCCTGAGCATATTCTACATGAATGCCCAATCATTAGGGAAATGAGATGCCAGACCTGGCCTGAGTGCGGAGGTGGGACAAAAGCTGTGGGGCAGCCGCTCCGACGTGGTGAAGACTATAGACTTAACCATGGCGACTGCTCTGCAGATATAGCATGACCAAAAGATCCTGAACGCAGATAAGAAGAAGATCGCTCTATGCGAAAGAAGAATAATCACGGTCACATGAAAGTGGCTTATAAAGACCCCAAATCAGATTCTAGCTCGTGTTCCTGGACACATGCTGTGTTATATCAATTTGACCAGCGAGATGAGGACCCACAGACACTACAATAACTATACATGTGAGCTTACTAAGGTTCCTGGTATTGCATTAAAGCCAGGAGGACCATGATTAATCTTTTTAAGTACGTGGGGATATGAGAAGAGGTACTGTAACGCTATTACAAAAAAGAGTCGTAAAAAGTCAAATCAACTCAGCACGAGTTGCTTCTAAAAACAATAAGCCATATTATGCAGGTTCAGGAACGTTGGATCAAGTGTTTCTCATAGCAAATAAACCGTCTCTCGCGGATATTTCTCCTAAAGCACTCATATTAGCTTTCATATAAACTGACACTACAAGAGTCAATGAATACTTTGGCTCATGTTTCTTGCCGAGAAACCAAATAATGTCGTGACCCTAAATAAAGTGACCCAAAAGTACCACTTTATCTACAGATATGGACACTCGTTGGTTGAAAAGTCTTGGTCCAATTTCGAAGTTCTGATGTGTTACTTTCTTTTCTGTTGGTCTGGTGTACATTTTTCTAGCAAACACAACAGCAACAATGCTCGGAAAGACGTGCACATTTACTAGCATCAAAGTAGCCAAAATGTTACTTAAATGCTTGCGCAAAGTCTCCCATCGTTTCTTGTATGTTTTACTAAATTTACAAGTCTGCTAAGGTAAACTGTGTCAGTTACTAAATTTACAAGTCTGCTATTGCAAACTGTGATTTACTAAATTTACTAGACTCAAAATCTACTATTGCAAACTGTAGGTTTTTCTAAATTTACTACTATTGCATGCTGTATGATATACTTAAATTAATAGACGCCAAGTCTCCCATTGTGTCTTGTATGTGTTACAAAATTTACTTGAACATAGTTTCTCACTGTTTGTTGCATGTTTTACTAAATTTATTTACGCATAGTATTAAACCATTTGTTCCATGTTTTACCAAATTTACTATCCTCAAAGTCAACCATTGCATTCTGCATGTTTTACTAAAAGTTGTATTTTTAAAGTTACATACTGTATCCTATATCTATAATATGTTTACTAACCTCAAAGTCAACCATTGTATCCTGTATGTTTTTCTAAATATGCTAACCTCAAAGTCAACCATTGTATCTTGTATGTTTTTCTAAATGTACTAAACTCAAAGTCAACTATTGTATCCTGTATGTTTTACTATATGTACTAATCTTAAAGTCAAACATTGTATCTTGTATGTTTTATTAAATGTACTAACCTGAAAGTAACATAATAACAGTGAATAATGAAGGACGTAAGAACGAATACTTGGTGCTTTAAAATATGTATTCATATTTCATTAGAGACGTTCATGATGGCTCTTGAAAGCGATTGCTAATGATGATTTATATAGATGAAGAAGACGAGGAAGGGGAAGAAAGATAAGAGGAAGAAGAAGAAGAAAAATAATAATAATAATAATAATAAGAAGAAGAAGAAGAAGAAGAAGAAATGTGGAAACATTTAAGAAAATAGGAGCGCATCTTGTGAATGACAGGATTAGACACATGAAAGACTTTGAGAAATTAGGGGGAAAAGAGAGCTAAACGAAAGAAATCAAAGTCCGATAGTTAGTATTTTTGGTTACATAAAAAAAACATAACACATTATTCAAAGCCGTACTGAACTGAAAAGTTATGGGGATACGTGGCGGAGGAAATAGAAGATTATAAGTGAGATGAGGACATCAAGAGCTTGGACGGGAAACGTATGTCAGATGGCACTAACAAGGTAAGAAGCAGAGGCCTTTGCAGATCAACTGCAGGTTGCCATTGGTGAGGACATGGTAATTGTAACGAGTCTTGGAATTTCGTTTTATTCCCTACAATCGAGATAGCAAGTACATTCTATGTAGCATAGTAAACATATTCCAGTCCAAGGATTTCTGACAGCGTCTTCTCGTTTGTTTTAATGAAGAAATTGAGGCTTTAAGCACAGATCCTTTGTATGAGAAAGCACATTATTTTGTTTAGATATCAAGAACTTCTTCTCATTATTCTTTTCCTTTCCTGATCAACGTAAAGCGCCTTACAACTAGCAGAGCAAGTTCCTTTTTCCGTAGTCCTTAAGCCAAGCATTTGCAATAGTGGTTTTGTCAGTTTGGTTGACATATTTGGAGCCAAGACTTACGTCAGGGTCAAGCGAAACATGCCGACTTAACATCCTACAACTCGCTCTTGTCGCACTTCTGTTAACAGCATTCTGGCCAATGAGGTTGTGATGTACACATTTTATTCCCAAAGGATATTGTTATATCTCCTAGTCTTTCCTTCAAGAGACCAGGAAGCTACCAAAGGGACATTCTTATTCGCTGCGCATTTAAAATAGTGTAGTGATAATTGTCTCCCTAGTATTATCTTTCTCCTTCTTCTTTTTCTTCTTCTTCTTCTTCTTATTTTTCTTCTTCTTCTTCCTTCTTCTCCTCCTAGGAAAGCAAAATTCTTCACTCTTTTATTTATGCATCATTTAAAGAGGTGTTGTTTCTAGAGCATTCTTTCAGGCACAGAAGGATACACCAAAAGCAATAGATACATATTGCACGACGGTGTATGGAATGTCGAGAGTCTTCTAATCTATAAAGACTTTACCTTATGTGCATTGTTAATCGGCTTTTACAGTATTTTTTTGGTGTGACAGTGGGTTTGTAATAGTTGCTGTAACCCCTTGAGGGTTCTCAATTATAGAGAGTAGAGCATGTTGTAGTCGTCGCTTACAACAACATCCCAGTGTGATAGGGAGCTTAGATTAGACCATGTCACACACACAGAAGATCCTCTGCCCTACAGAGTTTGACTGCACTGTTGATGAAAATGATGATAATATTGATTATGATAAAGAAGATGATGATGATATCATACTTTAGCTGCGAGGTGGTAGCTCCTGACAGCCTAATGTCTAATGGACAAAAACACTCGTGTTCCCCAGTAATAATTCGTATACAGTCTGTTGCCTTAGAGACATTACGATATCGAATGAGAGGGTATGGAAGCATCTTTCGAGTATCCCCGAATGGAGGCAATACAGTGTTTCTGGGTCCCAGCGTCGGTAGGTCCTGACATAGACACCGAATGTTGATCTAAACCGTGTACCCTCTCGAAATTCTAACCATGTGGCAGTGGTCATAATCTCGTCTCTGTCATACACAGAGATTCGTTAATGCTGGTTAGTTCTGCCACATTGAAAACCACCTCTTAAGATATTCTAACGGTTTGGCAATGACCCTATTCCAGTCTTTGTCACATACAACGTGTCCCGGAAAACAACTATGTCAATTACTTTTAAAGCAGAGTTGAGTTACCGGATGCAAAGAAGGATCTGAAAACAGTCGCACGAAAGCTAAAAAAATAGAATACGCAAGATCAGCCATTCTTAAACTGCTTTTCACAGAATGACACTAAACATTAGTTTCTGGTTTCAGAGAACATTTGTATAAAAATTATTTTTAGAGTGATAATACGATGAAAATATAATTTGATAGCAACACATGTACGTGCTCTTTGTTTGTATAATTGTATTTTAATTGATACAAAACATAACAATGTTTTGTCAGTGTTGAGCTGTGAACTACTATAAATCCTGAGTTTAAACATTATGACTAAAAAACATTGACTGTTAATGGAGAATGACATGCAATGTTGTTTTGTTTCTGCCCACGTACGAAAGTTACCTTAAACAAATAATTGTAATTGTATTTTGTCACGATCTATCGTGGAACAAATAAATGTAATTCTCAAAACCCATAAAGACCATTAGCGGAACCCATAGAGATCATTCGCGGAACCCATCAAAGTCTTTCAAGGAGCCCACAAAGTTATGATAAATATCAATTGTGAAACTATGCGCTAAATCAAGGAAGGGAAGCGGTGGGTGCTAATGCACCCGATAGAGGTTGTGGGATTGTTGGAGAGGGGAGGGAGTCGGATCGTTGGAAGAATATAAAGTGACACAACATTGTTTTCAACTTGTTCTTTAGGAACAGTGTGAGCTGAAATAGAAGAAACAGTGGAAACCATACTAAAAATAAATTATGAATCGTCACAAATGCATCTTTGTCACTGGTTCCTAACAAAGATCAAGATTTTAACGCCAGAATTAACATAGCTATATTTTGTCTCAGCTCCACTCACGTGTGGAGGCAGCGTCTTCTAGGTGTGAAACTTAGTTTAACATAGCTACATTTGCTGCCAGTTCCCTTCCCGTGTGCAGACAGCGTGTCCTAGGAGGGAAACTTGCTTTCACAATCCAAATGGACCGGGTACGAATCACGTCATGTCAAGTTTGGCTTTATCTTGATTCGATCGCTTCTCTAGATACGGAAAGTAATGGCAATCTACTGTACTGCACACCTGCCAAGAAACTTATTACAGTCAAATAGGTTGACAGCTGTAATAGCGACGTTTTGCAAAGGAGATGCTACTTACTTACCGTCACTCATTATGGAACTGGCTGACATTCTCAAAGTAATATTGGTCTTTTCATCTGACATACTTCCTTCCCGTCCACCTGTAACATTAAATGTCTTATTGTGTTGTAATAAATAGCATCGAAAGTCAGCATCTAAACTGGTTTGGCCACGTAACAAGATTACCACCACACATCACACCCCCCCCCCCTCTTCCGCCCTTTCTTCCCACAAGCAACGCTATTTAGATACATCGGATTCAAGACCGAAGAGGCAGACAACGAAACGGGTGACTTACATAAATATCTGAGGTGGTGAATGCCACTGTGCGTGAGGCAGACAGTTGGGCTCATTCTAGAGATTCCTTCAAGGCATAACATGATAAGTGAAAAGAAGAAGAGAACAAATAAAGAAGATTATAAACGTAGAGTGGTAGTTGATAAGCTCGTGTTCTCATGAGATGACCGAACCATCTTATTTATCTCTGCATGTACATTCAGCAGTAGGGGTAATTCTCACTATATTGAAAATGTTCTATTTTCTCATGTTATTATACATTACATGTTTATACTAATGATGTTTCTTAAACATTACAATTTCCTCGCCGTATATTTTCTCTTATGTGCATTGACTAAGGATCAATGTTCGCATTGGTAGCACTGAGGTGGTAAAATTGTATTAGGTGTAATATTTTTTCAGCTGTTGTTTTGTTGCTAAGCTGGTTGGGTGTGTTGATCCAATGGTGATGGATAAGAAATCAAAGCAAAGGCTTTCTGAGATCAACTATCAATGTTCTTTCCGACTTTTCAGCTTCAGTCAAAATTTTTCTGGTATTTGAAGGCTGTGGTCTGTTTAGATTTGATATTGTTGACATTTATGTCAAGTGGACATGGTGTTCTGCTAAGCTTCATAATTTTTATTTTTGGTGTGCTAATCTTCTTATTACATTTTTCACAAGTTTTGCCAAACAGTCATACGATTGCACATTCTATCTTCATCCGTATGTAATAGGCATTGGTCATCTGGAAAGAGTATTTTCATGTATTCAGTTCTTTATCTGCTTTCCGTGTTTAATTCTACTTATGGTGTTGCGGGGAGGAATGGGGAGGGGGGGGGTTTTAAACAAACATAGCCAGCACACGACGTGGCGACAGCAGACAAAGTGGCATGTAATCACCAGCCTAAACCCCTCCCCCCTCTCTCTCTCTCTATCTCCCCCTCCCCTGATTTGAGTAGCCTGCCGATAAAGTGAACACACAAATTAACCTTACTTCCAAGTGGTGCACACTGTGAAACTATAGCCACGAGGCTGTAGGCAAACGAGGCAATGGCTCGCTGGGGGGACGGCCTCCTCCAGGTCAGATGCAGATGTTGGTCCGCACCGGCTTGGAGAGGAGATGGGCTCCGCCAAGAGACAACCGCCCAAGATTCACCCATGAAGACATAATCACAATCAACTATACCGACTGGGTCGCAGCCCGGGTTAACAATGACCGCGCCTGCCGTCCCACACCAGGGCGGAGGTGATAAGTGTGCTACTGGTGGAACCATAAAGCTGAGGAAGGGCAAGGTCATAATAGGAACATGGAATGTCAGAACACTGAACCCATGTGGTAAAATCAATGAGCTAACACACGAGATGAAGAACTACTGGTGGGACATCCTGGGTATATGTAAGGCTAAATGGAAAAACTTTTGTGAGTTTACCCCGGAGGAAGGTCACAAGTTCTACTTCAGCGGCATGGAGGACAAACATTTACATGGAATGGGGATACTGGTACATAAAGACACAGCCTCGTGCATATTGAATTGCCGTTCAATATCTAGCCGTTTTATCATTTACGGCTAAATGTGGCACCGTTTAATATTACGATAATACAATCCTACGCACCCACTGCAGACTATGAATATTGCGAAATAGAGGCATTCTATGATCAACCAGTCTGATAACCGTAACGTCAAAAAAGGACATATTGGTAGTCCAGGGGGATTGGAACGCAAAAATTTGAGAAGATGCAGTCCATGACTGGAGAGGAACATATGGCCCATACGGAAACAAAGAAACTAATGACCGGGGCCTCAGACTCCTAGAATTTGCACCATGCAATAAGATGTTGGTACTAAACACGTTCGGATTTAACAAGCCGTCTAGACGCTGGGCATGGCATAACCCAAACAATTAAGTCCACAGCTAAAATGATTATGTACTGGTTCAGAGGAGGTTTACTTCTAGCATCAACACCGACAAAACAAGAAGTTTCCCCGGAACAGATGTAGGAAGCGACCACGATTTTGTTATGATGACAATGCGTCTGCGATGGAAGAGAGTAGCAAAGAAAGAAGTGACTAGACTAAAGTTTGACCTGGACAAACTAAAAGACCAAACAATCATCGAAGAGTTCCAATCAAGGATAGGAGGGAGATCAATATCCGACCAGAAGAGGCACAGGAAGCGGCCGCTGACAGAGAAGGGTGGCGTGGGGTTGTGAGAATGTTTTCATGTGTACCCCAACAACCTCACTGATCTGATAGTACGTACAAAGCGTTAACGTTAGCTAAGCGTTATTTTAATACTGATAGTTTAAAAAACAGCTTTGGCTGGCCGGTCTGCTAAACTACGTGAGTGAAAAGCAAACAAGATGGAGAGTCCACCACTGACTAGTACACTCAGCTGCTGGTGGAAAGGACGGACGACTGACCTAGTCGACAACAACTATGAATGCAGCAGCTGGGAAGTCCTGGTATCAGGCTAAGTGCACACCAGGGACCAAGGCCGATGAGCGACCAGAATAACGTTCAGAAAGCTACTGAATAAAAAATTGCCAAGAAACTCATAACAGTCGTTAATACCGAAACTCAAAGATCTGATAACGGCGAGGCCAGTGAGATCATCGACACAAACTGGGGAAGAGGACCATTTCAGAGCCAGTAAAAGTAATAGAGATGACGGCCAACAGCCTGACTGCATTACGGTGGAAAACTAAAAAATATGACTGAAACCACAACTTAAGGATAGGCGTTCAGAAAATCAGGTGCTAATAAGTGGGGACAACGACAATGATTGGGAAACATATGCAGAGAGCTAGGACAGACGTTCTGGGAGTATCAGAACACAGATGAGCCGGCCAAGGGCACTGTGTGAGCAGTCCAGAAGAAACCCTTATGAACTCCAGGAAAGACGTGTGGACAGAGCGAGGTCGGTTTTATTCTGTCATGGAAGACGGCACCTTCATTACTTAGTTGCAACCTTGTTAACGACCGCATCATTGTGATTAGACTAAAGTGAAAGAAAAGAAACCAACATCAGCATAAGATGATTTCGAAATTTAGATATTATATAACACCTTACAGGAAACACTATAAAAGGCAGAAAGAAGAGATAACTTGAAATCACATAAAATTTCAACGTGAAAGTTGGCAAGGGAAGTACCTTGGGGGTAAGAAGTTTCCGATGACCTTTTGGATTGGGACACAGATAAGAGGACAAAAGCTGGTTGAATTCTGCATTGCAAATAGTCTGATGATTGCCAACACCTTATTCTTCTTCTTCTTCTTCTTTCTACGCTGTCAGACGTCAACCTGTATTTTTTCGAAGAAAGTAGCGGTTATCCTGAGGCTGTCGGCACTGCCATAGAGCTTGTCTAGTGTTGCCACTGGTGATGGCCACATGTACTTTCTCTGGTTTTCGTATGTTGGGCAATTTTGCAGCAGATGTTCAGCTGTCATTTTCACGGTACTACAGGTGCATTCGTCAGTGCCACCTATCTTCAGTTTATTGAAGAGGTGGTACCTCATTCTGTTGTGGCCTGTGCGGAGTCTGAAGACCACGACCTGCTCTCTTCTGTTCAACTGGTAATAGGCATCATTTTCTGTGTAGCCAGTATGTTCTGTTTCCCTTTTGGCCATGTATCTGGCCATAATAAGCCTTTTGGACGTTCGTAGGTCACACTAGAATCTGGTTGTGGTAGTCTTACACCTTCTTATGCCAGTCTGTCTGCCCCCTCGTTGCCTTGAGTGTTACAGTGGGATGGAACCCACTGTACCACTATTCTTTTTGGTGCAGACTGCTGGCCTAGTTGACAGAGTACTGCTCTTAAATCATTAAGCTCAGTATTTTTCTGGCTTTTTAGTGCTGTAACTACGGCCAGGGCATCTGTAAACAGGACTATCTGACTTTCATTGCTTTCGCCTGTGAGCATTGCTTCTACCGCAGCCCTCAGTGCCTCTGCCTCCGCATTGAAATTTCTTGAGAATGTTCCAGTTGCCACTGACAGTGTTATTTTTCTACCATTTGGTAGGCTCAGGAATACTCCTGCCCCTCCGTTCTGTGTTACCACACCTTATTCAAACAAGATCCGAGAAGACTGTACGCGATGTTCTTCCCTGATGGTAACAGCAGAAACTAGATAGATTACACCCTGGTACAACAAAGATAGAGGTCAAATGTAATTTTAACAAAAACACTTACAGGAGCGGACTGTAGCACGGAAAACCAACGGCTGGTTTCAATTTTCAAGTTGCGTTTGAGAAGGGCGATCAATCATACACGACCAATACGTTTTGATCTAAAAGCGGTTCTGATTGAATAAAGTATCGAAGTAAAAATTAAGTTGGAGGCGCTGATGGCAGTCCAAGAAGAAATTACATCAGATGAGTTGACCACACGTGTAAGGGACATTTTAAACTGTTGCGAAAAGCATGATTACCAGGGTGACTCATAAAAAACATAGCTACATATAGTAAGAAGTACTGAAACGCACAGAACATAGAAGACAATTAAAGCAAAACAGACTTGAGGGAACCTGTACAACATATAGAAACTGTTCAAGAACAGTCAGAAAAGAAAAAAAGAAAAGACAATGTACATTATGGATAACTGTAAAAACATTGAAGAGAGTTCCGTCCAGTAGCACATGTCATCAATGATACAGAGGACAACACATTAAGAGAAAATAAATATATTTTGAAAAGGTGGAGAGTGTATTGCGGTACCATGTACAAAGACACATTCGTGTGTTCAGTTACAAGAATATCGAACGAAGAGAGATAAGCCGAACCAACATTGAATGAAGTACGCTTGGCAAAAAAACCTTAAAACAGTACAGTCAGTAGGGTGCGATGGCTTCTCAGCGAAACTAATATAGTCAGGAGGGGAGGCCAGTTCTCGCATTTATCATGTACTGTGCAAAAGGATTTAACACAGTGTAGAGTGGCCACAAGCATGGAAGAGATCAAACTATAATCCTCTCACAAATAAACGCTACATGAAGCTGCTCAAATTACCCACCTATCACGGTAATAAGACACGCTAGCAAGATCACCTCGCAGATTATATTGAAAAGGATAGAAAGAATGCGAAATCCATGAAGTTCAAGCATGCTTCAGAAAAGACAGAGGGACTAGAGATCACATATGAGAAACTTCTAAGGAAAATGTAGAGAATCTAACTTAAAATATGTATACATGTTTTTTTCGATTTCACCAAGGTATTCGATTGCGTAAAACATCAAAAATTGTGGAAAATCATGATAGATATGTTGCTTCAAGTACACCTAATTTATGTAATCGAATCATTATATCAGGAACAACAAGCTGCTGTCAGAGTATCTGGTGAAACATTATATTGGTTTTAAATATAAATTGGAGTAAGATAGGGATGCATCCCCTACAAAGGACATGCTACATGTGATGAAACCTTCAGACTTCAAGGTAAAAGAGGAGCGACTAAGAAAGTCACTAAGTCACAGCAGAGGCTTGCTAACATCTAGCATACATTTTCATATCAAACCTTCCATATTTTGTAAAAATACTTTCCAGGTATTTGAACTCTTGGACCTGTTTAGATTTGGCATTGTCGATATGTATATTAAGTTGACGTGATGGTCTCTGCTCAGCTTCATAGTTTCCGTTTTTGATGTGGCAATTCTGATAGTATATCTTCGCAAGTTGTGCCAAATCCATCCACGGAATTGTTTGGTATATTTTAAGCCTCATGTATTAGGCTTTGCTCGTCTGAAAAGAGTAGTTCTCTGTTCGGAGTTGGGTTACTCTCTTGCTATGTTGATTTCCACTCCTGATTTTACAGTTTGGCTGGTTTCTGTTGTTATTCTGTCTATGTACAAGTACATGTTGACCAGAATTGGCGAACGCACACAAACATGCAGGAATGCACATATACCCAATTTAACATGTCAGTGTGTATTCAGCCTTAAAGTCAGCTAAACGTCAATCATGTTTAGTATGACATGTCTGCATCGCATAGTAGTTATTAGACTACTTGGCTATGTTTGTAAGGGAGGGAACCAAGTACGATTTCCGATTTGTACACGCCTCCGTTTTCTTTTTTTCCTTTCATCTCCTTCTAAAGCATAGGGTCAGACCTGTTGTTGAGCATTATATGAAACCTGTACCAAAGCACTATGCTTGCTCTCGCAGTAATTTTAACCTGCAGCGATTGACTGTTCATGATGATAATGCTAGCCCCATGCACACCTCTCTATTGTTAGCTTCAACGACATACTTGGGTGTACTGTAGCTCTATGCTTTTCTTCTCGGTCAAATTCTCCATTATCTAGACAGGAACACTCCAATCTACCCTGCGGTAAATGGACACCTGACTTACAGTTAGGAAAGACCTGGCGAGCCAGAAATGACATGCATACTTTACGTCAATAAAATCCTCAGACCTAATTCAAAGAAGTCTCTAACACTTCATCCCGACAACAGTATCTTTTAGGGAACTACCTTAAACGTTTCTTTGGTATAGTGGCACCAAATAAATAAAGGCTAAACATAATGTAAATATTACATGAAATCTAAATTGATCAGAAATATTGCATTATGAAAGGTTCACAGCAGATTTTGGTGACCCGGATGCAAAGCCATGCTTCAGAATATTTGCGTGAATGTTAAATAATTGAATATGCTAGATCAGTAATTCTCAAACTTCTCATCATGGAGAGACCCTGACAATAATGCTCTGGTCTCAGGGGTTCCTGCATAGCATTTGTTATTTGTGTGATAAATAAGCTGAAAATATGATAGAATAACAATACATGCATTTATGTTGCGGTGTGTTTGTGAGAGGGAGATGGGAGGGGGGGGGGGGGGGGGTGTGGTTTGGAGAGGTCGTTAAATCTTCAGAAAGTAGCAAATATAGTCTATATCTTTTTCTTCTTGAACAGTAAGAGACGAAACGGAAGAAACACTCAGTGGCCATCAGACTGTAAAAAAGGTTGATACGTCACAGATGCATCGTTGTCACTGGTCCTAGACAAACATCAGGATGTTAACGCAAGATCCATAAAAATGCATTTTCTCTTCGTTCCGTTCACCCACTATGGAACTGGCTGACATTCTCAGAGGAACATTAGTATTTTCATCTGACATACTTATTTTCCGGCCCATCTTTGGCGTTAAACGCCTTATTTTGTTGTAAACGTGCCTTGGTAGATCATGCTACATACTCATCAGATGCCGAGCGATTTTATTTTCTCTCTTATGTTTATTCAGCAGAATGGGTAGTTCTCACCATATTTTTAATGTTCTAATTTATCACGTTGACACTAATGACGTTTCTTAAACATTTCATTTCAGTCTAATGTGATTTGGATAATGTGATTTGGATAATGTGATTTGGATAAGAGCCAATGGTGACATTGGAGCACCGAGTTGGTAAACATTTATATTTTATAAGCTGTTGTTTCCTTCCTAAGTTGTGCTTCGTGTGTTTAGTCAAAGGTGAAGGTAAAAAAGTCACAGCAGATGCGTTCTGACATCTAGTATCAATTTGCCTGTTAAGCCTTTCATTTTCAGTAAAATTACTTCCTGATATTGTTTTGCTAAATTTCGAAGTTTCTATTTTTGAAATATTCATATTGCACTTTTCACAAGCTGTGCTATATGTATTGAAACGATCGACAGATACAGACAATCTAACATATCAATAAGTACACAACCCTAGCGTCAACTAAACGTTATTGCGGTAATGTTTATTGTGAAGTGTCTGCATACCATCACAGTTAGAGTGCGTGACTATGGTTGGAAAGATATAAAGTTCGATCTTCGATCTGGACACATTTCAGTCTTCTTCTTTTCCACCTCGCTCCTTCTAAAGCATAGGGTCACATCTGTGGATGGTTCTCTGCAGGAAACCTGTATCAATGCACTGTGTGTGCTCTTGCAATAGTTGTACCTGCAGCAATTTATTTTACACGATGATACTCCTAGCCCCATGCACAACTCTCTATTGTTACCTTTAACGACATACTTTGTGGACGGGTTTACTGTAATCTCAATTATTTCCTTTTCAATGAGGTGTCACATTAACTACACAGACACGCTTTAATCTATCCAGCCGTACATGGACATCTCGAGACGAAGGGTTGCTTCAAACTTGTGGGATACGAAACTCCCATTTTCGTTTAATATGAGGCAAGTGCCTTTACCTGTCGGCTATAGCGATCCTGGAGATAAATATGTATACGGGAAATATGCCGCCATCAATCAATGACCGACCAGAGTAGAAAACGACACTAAAGTCTGTGCAGAATCAATTTACAGACTTAACTTAACTTAACGTCTTCATACTGGATCAGAAGACTCTGCAGAGTCTGTACAACCTGTTTATTTTACTTCACTTGATCTAAAGATAACTATGCACATCGACCAATCTATTCTTGAATTCATTAATTGACCCTGTCGCCACTATTTCTTGAGGTAATGCATTCCAATCATTCCCCACTCTATGACTATAAAATGTTTCATAACATTTAATATGTGCCTTTCTTTAATTAATTTGTAGCTATGCTTTGAAAAACTTATTTTAGTTTAATGTGTTCTTTTTCTTGATTATCCTATAAACCTGTATTAAATCATCTAGAATATTCTCTTCTCTTGACACTGTAAGAAAGTTTTTCTGAGTATTTCCTCATAAATTTAATTCCGAAATCCCACGGTTGCGTCGCTCTTCTTTGTATCCTTTCCAGCATGTTTATATCTCCTCTAGGATAAGGTCTCCACATCTGTACACAGTACTCCAATCTAGATTTAACTAATACTTTACACAGTTTGACTATCACTTCCTGGCTCCTATGTTTAATATTCTTTTCTATCATATCTAACATTGCAAATGCTTTTCCCCTGCTACCTGGGCTTGCTAACTCATTTTACATGCATGATCTACTATTACAAACCCTAGGGCCATGTCCTTTTCTTTCCTTTTAATATTGTTCTCTCCAATTCTGTAATTATGTTCCATATTGAATCTACTCATTTGGATGACTGTGCATTTATCTACATTAAACTTAATTTGCCAGCTCTGAAACAGAAGGGAGTGTGTAGAAGCAGAAAACTACAGGGACTTTTATACATTCTTCTTCTCCGATTCGTACATTATGAAACATAGATTACCACCGAAAATGGCTCATTTATGGAATTATGTGCCCAAAAATGTTGTGTGCTTTCTCTATGGTGGCTTCTGCAGCAATTTCTTTTCACGTTATTATTTTGCTAAATCCGCGCATAACTTTTTGTTACCACTTTTACAACATCCTAATCTTACTTGATAAACTTTGGTATACACTTCCTTCGATATTTCCTGAAAACACTTTACACCTTTTTGTCTGTCCTGATGGCAGTTATGTTGATTAATTCCTACCATAAAATAACGAATGAGAATAAATGTCAAGGTACTACAAACTATAAAAACGTCTGTTTTTTGTTTTGTTCAGACGACTTCCGGGTACATTTAATAGCCCACTCTGTTTTAATGAATACCATAGCCTTTGTAAAATATTAGGACACCCAACAAACCATGACAAAAAAATTAGTTTTCCTCAGATCCGGGAATTAGTTCTTTATAATGCAGAATTTATTCAATTCGTTAATATTCCGCAGCTGTAGTTCGTGCGCGAGGAAAGGTTAGCAAAGCGGAAACATAATTTATTTTTTAAGAGTGCTCAATTGGTGGAATTCATAAAGTTCTCTTTTTTATAGCCTAGCGAACCAATGACTGGAGGTCCGGGTTCATAGTGACATAACTTCAAATTTGATATGTTGGTTGGTGTATATCAATGGTTATCAAACTGTGGTTTGTTAGGAGTACTGCGGGGCTCCACGAACTAAAGCTGTATTTCAAAATGTAGTTTCTGTTTCAGTTTTAGCTTGTAGGACGGGTGCAAAAACAACAAGAAGGATCAAGGCTCGCCGTTATAAATATGTCATGATCATGACACATAGACCAGTCTCATTCGATTGAAGCAATTCAAATATAATGGCTTGATCATGTCTGCAGAAGGAGACCTGCTTCCACGGCAAACATGGGAATCCATGATCCAGCACACCAGACTAGACAGGGTAACCCAAAGTTTGGAGGATAGACAACATCAGACAGTACCCAGAACTAGAGTGGAATCTGGCCAGAATGCAGACAGCAGGCATAACGGTGTGTTGGTTTCTCTGGCAAAAGTATACACCTTAGGGTAGAAGAGGAGCAATAAGTGAAGTAAATAAATTAAAGCATTGCAATTTAAAATAAAGTGAAAGGAAGGAATGTAATGCAAAGTAAACTAATGTAATTAAAGTGAAGGGATTTAATGTATAGAAAAGAAAAAAAATAAAGTAAAATAAATTAAAGTAGTGTAATGTAAAATAAAGTAAATTTAAGTAAATTTAATTTAAAGTCTAGTAAGCTAAATTAAATAAAATAAAGCAAACTAATTTAAAGTACCGTAACATGAAGTTAACAAGACTAAAGTCAAGTAATATAAACTAAATTGAAGTTTGGTTAAGTAAAATAACTTAGAGTAGAATAAAGTCATGTAAACTAAAGCAATGTTGTGCAATGGAAAGTTAAATAAAATGCAGCAAAGTGATTTAAATTAACGTGAAAGTTAAGCCACGTAGCGCAGTGATTTGCGAACTTCCTTCGCATCTGAGTTGTCCTGGGTTCATTCCCCGGTTGAAGCGGAAATTGTTGTTTTTTTTCTTTTTTTTCAGATCGCACGGGAAACCAGGTCGACCCAGTTCATTTCGGGAAGTAAAAGCGGCGAGGGAGAGGAGTGGCTACCGCCCTCATAGAGCGAGCCTTTGAAATGTGAGATTTCTAACATCGCACACCCCCACACAGTAATGCTTTGGATTACTTTCCTTTTTTTTTTTAAAGTTGATAACAGCATAATTAATTTAAGTACAGTAAAGTATAATTAAATAAGGAACAGTAAATTGTTCTAAAGTAAAACATAAAAAAGTACAATAATGTTAACTTTAATTTAAGTATAGCGAAGCAAAATAAAATACAGTTTAACAAATATAAAGTAAATTTAAGTATAGTAAAGAAAATGAAAATAAAATAAAATAAAGTAAAGCAATCGAAAATTAAATAAACTGTAAAATAAAATACAGTAAGGCAAACTACAAAAATGTAAAGTAAATTTAAGTAATGCAAAGTAAAAGAAAGGAAAGTAAAATTAAGTAAGAATAAGGAATTTGAAATAAAATACAATAAATTATAACAATTTTAAGCACAGTTGCATGAAGCAAAGGGAATTACAAGTAAGTGAAGAAAATTAATCATAATAAATTAAACTAAAGCAAAACAAAATAAAGTTGTTGCTGTTGTTATCCCATAGCTGCTGAGCCCAGTGCCATTATTATATAGATACAGGTCTTCTTCAGTTGTGTCATTGCTTAGTACAGTGTGTTGGCAATTGTTAGCAGTGCTTGTAAGAATTGTTTCCTCGTGTCCGCAAGCGCCTTGCACTCATTGTAAGGTGTCTAACTGTTTCATCGGAATGAGAGCAATGTCTGCACAAAAACAGGTGATAGAATAATGTAACATAACTTATAGTAAAATAAGGTTAAGTAACTCAAATAAACGTACATAAAATAAAGTAAAATAAATTACTGAGTAAAGTAGAATAAAGTGACATTAAAAAATTATTTTTTTTTCAAATTAAATGCAGGAAATAAAGTTAAGTAAAACATAGTAAAAAAATGTCAAATAAATAATTCTTACATGAAGGTACATACAATAAGCAACAGCAAATTGCAGTGAAATAGAATAAAGTACAGTAAAATAACGTAAATTAAAGTAAATTAAGTACATCCACATTTAGCAAAATTCATTATAGTAAATGCAAGTAAGTTAATGTAAAGTAATGTAGTGTTATGTTAGCTAATGTAATGTGCCATAATATGAAGTATTGTAAATTGCGTGACAGGGGGGATAATGAGGCGGTGGTGATTGATAATTGACTTCACAGGGTAAATGTTCCAGAAAATGTTCAGAGGTAATGATGTACATGTACTGCATTTACTAAAGATACTTGTCTCTGCTATTGTTGTTGCCAATGTGTTTACTGTTTTGTAGCCTCGGAGTGAATGTTCGTTTCTTAAAGTCATTCATACTTGATAGTTCATGCCAAGTAGACGGTTCAGCTGTGAAAGAAAATATAGCCGCATACAAGAAGGATGTTATGCATCAGTTGCCATTTTGTTGCAGCTTATTTTGAATAAATATAACCTGGGTATGTTGGATGAAAAATGATTTTGTAAATAATTTTCCACCTCACGTTTTGTTAAGCAAACAGCATAAAATCTATGTCAACATGCTACTTCCGTTTTAGAACAACTTTCAAGTATATTACTTGTCGCATTAGCAACATTTACCATATAATTTGAGTGCGAGAGATGCAGACACAGAACCAATGACAGAGATAGACAAAAATAGAGCGAGAGAGAGAGAGAGAGAGAGAGAGAGAGAGAGAGAGAGAAAGAGAGAGAGAGAAAGAAATATATGCTTATTGAAGCAGGCTGTGTCACAGAACCCCAGCTAACGAGGTGGTGATGAACACTGTACACGTTACAGGCAAGAGGATACCGGTCCACTTTCTCAAGTATGCCTGAGGATGTAAGAAGAGCCATTGTAATCAGCTAACAAACACATCGTCAAAAGAGTAAGCCCAACTAAGCATGAGTAGCTTCGAACAACAACAACAACAGGGGCAGGGGAGTAGCTATAAAGGGACACTAGACTCATTAAATAAGGAGGTTATTATGCTTTCCTTCAAAAGGTCTATTACAACAGTACTTGCTTCTAGTGAGAGTCAAGGTCAAAGGCAAGTGAAACATATTGACCAAGGTCCTCTTGTCATGTCCTCGTTGTGTTCTTAGAATCATGTTCTGCCAACAGCTGTTTCGCCTACGAAAGGCTTTCAAAACAGTGATTACCATCTCGGTGATTGCAGGTTTTCACTGGGTTGTTTTTTCTATCTGTAATGTTACCACATGCATCCACATCATTCATCATGTGGATATGCAGGTGGCATATTTATTCATATCACATTCAAGAATTATTATTGAAGTGAGTAAAATGAGATTACAAACAGAACAAGAAATACATCTTAACTCATCATCATGTAGCATGTCCTTTATAAAACGTCGCTCCCATCACAGTCTGTCGGAAAGAATCTCGTTCCCTTGCCAAAACTCCAGCCTCTGCCACAGTCATACAGAGGCATTCCTGGATATCTTGGTGCCATCATCTTCTTTGTCTACCACTTCCTCTTTTGCCTGGCACCATACCTCCATCACTGTTCCATCGAGACCATTGTGTCATTGATGTGGCCAAATTGAATTGATAAACCAGTTCTCCTCTATGCTCCACATTCTACATTTGACTTTTTCTCTGTCCAGGGTATTTTGGGATCTTTCTGTTACATAGGATCTACATACTCGCAGGCAGCGAGGGCATGTAATGTTCTTTTGTAGCATCTTCCCAGGTTTCGTGCTTTATGCTGAAGGCTTCTGAAGACGTTTTTAGTGTGTCTTTAAAGCGCAATTTTGTGGGCTTCCTTGGGAGCGTTTGCCCTTCTGCATATCGTCACAAAAGATTATTTTTGGCAACCGATAGTCTGGCATGCGATACCACATGATTCCTATACGAATCTGTGATTGCATAATGATGGTGTCAATGCTAGGGATACCAAATCTCTCAAGAACAGTGGTGTCCGGAATCCTGTCTTGCCATTTTTTTTTTTTGTTTTTTTTTTTGCGTTGCCTTATTTCTCTTATCCCCAAGGCGGTGTGCGTTGCACTGTGGTTTTTATTTTGCGACTGTCGGCCCAGTGCATCATAATTCAGCATGCATTTTATGTAAGGGTCTGCTTCCTTATGCATTTTCTAAGGGTTTGCTTCCCTGGAGTAACGGCCGGTGCTGTGATGGGGATCAAACCCAGCACCTTCCAGTTGTGAGCCGTGCCACTTAACCACTAGGCCACGCCGTCCCCTTTGTCTTGCCATTTGACATTCATCACCCTCCTGAGACAAAGTGTATGAAAATGATTCAGCTTCTTTGCGTGGCGCCTGTATACAGTCCATGTTTCACTTGCATATGACAACACATGGACCACCACTGCTCGGTACACCTTCAGCTTCGTCTGGAGGCTGATGAAAGTTCGACGTCAGACGTTTGAGTGTAGTCTGCCAAATGTCCGGATGACTTTGGCGATTCTAACGTTTATCTCATCATGCATGTCTACATTTTGAGACCGTGTACTACCGAAGAATGTGAATCTATTTACAACTTTCAGTTTTTCACCATCGATATTGACAATTGGCTTAGTATATGTCTTGCCAGGAACTGGCTGGTACTATATTTCAGTTTTCTCTGTGCTGATGGTAAGTCCAATGTTGAAACACCCTAAGGAAAAATTATCCACGCTTTTCTGCAGATCAGCCTCTGTGACAGCGACCAGGGCACACTCGTCAGCAAACAGAAGATCTCTGATGGTGTGTCCCTGGACCTTAGTTTTTTATTGAAGCCGCCTTAGGTTGAACAACTGACCATCTATACAATATCTTATGTCGATTCCTATGTCCCCGTCTCTGAAAGCATCAGTCAGCATTGCAGAGAACAGCATGCTGAACAAGGTTGGTGCAAGCAAACACCCCTGTTTAACGCCGATTCTTACTGGAAAGGACTACGATATAGCACCATTTTTCTGAACTCTAGCCTGCATTCCATCATGCAGTTGCCGTACTACGTTGACAAATTTTATTGGGCAGCCGTACTTTGTCATGATTTTCCAAAGGCCTTCTCTGTTGACCTTATGAAACGCCTTTGTCAGATCGATGAAGGATACGTACAGGTCGCAGTGCTGTTCCTAACATTCCTCTTGTAGCTGTCTGACACCAAACACCATATCTGCGGTCCCAAGCTCTTACCGAAATCCACACTGACTTTCAGATAGAAGACTTTCATCAAGATGAGCTATGAGGCGATTGATAAGGATTCTGGCGAATATCTTCCCTGCGATGGACAGTAAAGAAATGCTGCGGTTGTTATCACATGTTTGTCGGTTACCTTTCGGTTTATACATATGTATTATTGAGGCACCCTTCAGGTCTTGCGGGATCTGTTTGAAGGGCAAGTGGAGTTTTACTAGTTTTATTAGTGATATACCTCCATTTTTGTAGACCTCCACATGAATTCCATCGGAGCCAGGTGTTTTGTCACTGGAGAGTTGACTAACCGCTTGTTGGGTCTCCTCTACAGTCGATATGTCATCCAGATCCTCGTTGAGAGGATACTGGGACAGACGGTCATTGGCTTTGCTACTAACAGATGACGGCTGGTTCAAGATATCACCAAAGTGCTTCGCCCAGCTTGTGATAAGTTTTTCCTGATCTGTAATTAGTGTTTTTCCGTCTGCATGGATGAGGGTTAGAGAACCTGATGAGGTTTGGTCATAGACCGCCCTGAGTGCATGGTAAAAGTTTCTCATGTCATGATTGTCAGCAAATCCCTGTATCTCATTCGCTTTTTTACTCAGCCAGGAGTCCTGCAATTGACGCAGTTTGCATTGAACAATACTGTTCGTGTTTAGGAAAGCTGCTTACTTAGATGTTGGAACATATTTTGTGGAGACGGTGTTTGTCAGCTATCATCGTTTTTGTGCCCTCTGATCTGACACATAGTGAAAAGATGCTACGCATCCCTAATCATCACATACATATCAAACTGAAACACGGAAATTAAAAATAGGCTAACGAGACCCAGCTTCATTCATATATCCAACCACCTACACCAACAATATGGAGAACTAATTCCCAACCAACCTACAGCAATAGAAATGCTCATTAACTATGAAGCGCCAAGCTACAACATTAACATCATCGAAATAAGTTCAGAGATCCCAGGACTAAGAAGAAAAGACCAACACAGTGTCCACAAGCTGACAATTCTAGCACAAACAATGATTGAGGAGGAATATAATACCAAGAAATGGACACAGATGGTTCAGCAGAGGGCGCAGGCCGAAATGGAGGAGGAGGCATATTCTTAAGACACAAAAGAGGAAATATAACAGAAGAGGCCCTCCCAACAGAAAAGTTGCCCAAAAACCTCAGAGCAGAATCGATGGCCCTCCTGCGAGCACTGAGAATACTTCAAACAGAAAGGCAACCTCCAACAAAAATAGCTCTATTCACGGACTGCAGGGTACTATTAGAGACAATACACAAAACAAACAACGAACCACTGTTATCAGAGATCAGAGCAGAACTGGGAAAACTCCAGAGATCCTCAACAATAGCGCTCTAGTGGCTTCCCTTCCATTGCGGAATCACGGGAAACGAGAGAGCTGATCCTCTGGCAAAAGATGGCATCAAAAAGGCACAATTCAAACATCGAGTACCATACAGAGAAATCAAGAATATCATCAGAAATCAGTATTTACACCAATGGACAGAAAACAGAAACATAAGCAGTACACCAGAGCCAATTCACCAACTCAAAAGAAATCAACAAACTACCATATTTCGCCTAAGAACTGGACACTGAAGACTACTATACCATCTATACCGACTGAAGATCTCACACACCGATGAGTGCTCATGTGGAACAGGATGCCAGAACCCTGAGCATATTCTACAGGAATGCCCAATCTATAGGGAAATGAGATGCCAGACCTGGCCAGAGGGTGCGGAGCTGAGACAAAAGCTATGGAGCAGCCGCTCCGACCTGGTGAAGACTACAGACATTATTATGGTGACTGGCCTGCAGATATAGCATGCCCAAAAGATCCTGAGCGCAAAGAAGAAGATGTCCTCTGATTTCTCATCAAACCATTCGTTTTGTTTACTAATAGTGTGACCCCGGATTTCGGTAGATGTGTTATTGAACTGTGCATTAAGGGCCGAACAATTGGTATCTACACTTTTGTCGTCTAGCGAGGCAGCTTGGTTTATCAATTTCCATTTTTGCTAGAAAATGCAAATACTTTGGTCACATCCAAGATACACAGCGGTCTTGAGAGAACGGCGATGGAAGTTATGGTGCCAGGCAAAAGAGGAAGTTGTAGACCAAGAAGACGATGGCACCAAGATATCCAGTAATGCCTGGGTATGACTGTGGCGGAGGCTGGAGTTTTGGCAAGAGAACGAGTTTCTTTCAAACAGACTGTGATGGGAGCAACGTTCTACAAAGGACATGCTACATGATGATATATATATATATATATATATATATATATATATATATATAGAGAGAGAGAGAGAGAGATAGATAGATAGATACAGATATATATATATATATATATATATATATATATATATATATAGAGAGAGAGAGAGAGAGATAGATAGATAGATACAGATATCGAATAGTCATTTGCACACTGTCTACTAGCTGGCCTTTGCACTTCTATTCTCTCTTGTTTCAATACATTGAGAGTGTTTCATGTTTTTTTGTCTTTGTTGCTTAGTAGCGGTGCCTTTTTTATGTCATTCAAAGGCTGCAGTATCCAACTATTTGCTTCAAACTAGTCTTGATTTCTATGTTCTCTAACGTCATACGCTGTAAGGGTAGCTTCTTTGATTACATCCCGCCTTTCAGTAGATGTACTTCGTAGTCCTGATGTATCAGTGAGAACATCTGCAAGCTGGTGTTTGAACTTGAAAAACCTTTTCTGGATCTTTAGTGTTGACTAAATTTATACTCAATGTGGGTTTGTGCTTCGCTGTGAAGATTCTGTTAGGTCTCATCTTATATGAAAATATCTAAAATGCCTTTAATAATGGTAACTTCAGATAAAGAAAGCTATCGGCCCAACAGTGAAATAAAGTGCCCCTCTGAAAGCTCTATCTGGAGAGATCATCACTGATAAGAGGAAGCAGTTAGACAGATGGGTAGAGCACTATCTTGAACTCTACTTAAGCGAGACAGAGCTAACAGAAGATGCCCTCAATGCCATCGAGGCCATGCCAACTCTGGACCATCTGGACCATTTTTTGATGCCTGCTGTAATTTCGGGTTACCAATCAGCAAAAACAAAAATACAAGTTATGGTCAAGGTGCAAACACGTCACCAGTAATCTCCATTGATGATGAAGTTATCTATGTAGTACATAATTTTACGCATTTGGAATCCTTTGTCAATAATAAACTATCCCTGTACCAAGATATCAATATCAGGATAGGCAAGGCAGCTACAACATTAAGCAGATTGACAAAAATGGTCTGGGAGAACAATACACTCACTGTTAAAACAAAAAACACCTGTTTACCAGGCCTGTGTCCTCAACACCCTTCTTTATGGCAGTGAGACATGGTCTACCTACATGCACCAGGAGAGACGGCTAAACAGCTATCACACGAGGTGCCCTCGCAGAATACTGGGAGTTGGATGGCAAGACAATATCCCCAACGCAGAGATGTTGGAGAGAACAGGTACTGTCACAACCTTTTCCTTGATTAATCTTCGAAGGCTCAGATGGCTGGGACATTCGGAGGATGGATGATGGCAGAATACAAAAATACCTGCTCTATAAGGTATTACAGTTGGGGAAAAGGTCTCTGGGCCGGACACTAATTCGGAACAAGGATGTATGCAAGCGGAATATTAATGATGCAGACATCGATTTGGAATCATGGGAACGGGACGCCATGGATCGTGTTACATGGAGGGGCAGGATTAAGCAAATAATACAGACAAAGGAGATACTTATTGCTGACAGACTAAAGACTAAAGGTTTGAGAAGACACGCCACACCATGCGATAACGCAAACGATCCAGACTTTCCTTGCGCACACTTGTGTAAGACGCTTCACTGCTCGGATTGATTTTACGAGTCACATTCTTTACCGTCATGGACTGTAGTTGCATATCTTTTTTTCCAAGCACAATTACTATCGTCTACCAAGACGGAAAGAGGTAATGAATGTATATGTATGTATGTATGTATGTATGTATGTATGTATGTATGTATGTATGTATGTATGTATGTTGCATGCATGTATGTATGTATGTATGTATGTATTTCAATTTCTTACTGATGTTCCACGTAGAGTATTGTTTTTACTCTCTTACTCCCCATTTTCTGGGGTTCCTCCTTTCTGGATCTTCGACTGAATTAGCACATGTTTTCTGCCAATTGCCAGTTCCACTATTGTACTGTCGTCATCGAATAGGTAAACATTATTAAATTTCAAGACGTCAGCTAAAATATCATTTGAAACCAGGATATCCCGTTTTTAATTGTCACAAACACCAGATTTATAATGGTCACTAGGTGACACACGCCCCGAATATGTGATGGCTTGATGTCGTCTATTCATTCCTGCCATAGGGAAATCCAATGTATCTTCCGGAGGTTTGAATCCTAACTGTTTAGCTGACTATTTACACTTGTATAAGCTAGGTGATGATCGTCAGTAAATTTGTGTTGTTGGTTTATATATTTATGTAAGAGAGATAAAGGGTATGCATGAAACAGTTCTAGCCGGAGCATGAGCGTTTAGGGCAGGTGTGATGGGGTCAGCGACTCTGAAAACTAAGGTACCTGAATGTGTGCCAAGGTCACTCACCGTCTCGATACTAATTCGACAAAGGAAAACGGGGCGGGGGGGGGGGGGGGGTTAAGGGAAAGAATGTTTATATCATAGGTAGGGGTTGCGAGCTGACCACTCTGGCGTTCCGATTTGGGTAGTGGGTGGGGGGGGGGGGGGGTTAGTGACAATCAGAGGCCAGCAGGGCTCGCTGCGACATTTGAGTGACATGAATTCGGAGTGATTCGTGCCAATAATACAATAACAACTAAAAAGAGGTAGATCCAAACTAGAGGATGGCTGAGTCAGACAACCCACAGAGGTCCACTGTATAGCTCTTATACTGCTTGATACTATATAATAATGGGCAAAGTTTAACTCAGAAGGCTGACCATGGAGAGAGAGAGAGAGAGAGAGAGAGAGAGAGAGAGAGAGAGAGAGAGAGAGAGACATAAGTCAGCTATTGGTCTGTTTAGCTCGCCGACTTTATAGATGAACGATTGCTAGGTTGTTTTACGAATGTTAGAGCGATATAATGAATCGCAGGGGGACTGAACCAGCATACGAGTTACACACATGTGAGTATACGTGAATAGATTGAATGGGATATGTCAAGATCATCTGCCTGAAGGTATCTGAATGTATAATGTATAAGATGACCCGCGTGAGGGGATCTGAGTATGATTGAATGCACAGAATGCGATCGTGAAAACGAGTATTTGTATAGTGTGTTGAGGGTGCAGATAAGGGGAGGGGAGTGTTCGGCTAGAACTATGTTGAATTATATTGGGGGCAATATTCAAAAGCTTATACTTACAACCTCCGAATGCATTGATAATACATAGACGATATTAATAATATTATGTACGTTCATTTGTAAAAATATCGTTTTTGCTGTACTGTTTGCTAAATGTTGGTTTTGTGAATATTCATGTAATAAATATGTCACCTGCTGTGTGCTATTTTATTTTCTGTTTGTGGTCGCGAATGACGTGGATGCATGTGGTAACATTCTATATAGCTAAACCACCGTGGAAACACCTTACGCTGCCACATGCTACTATTGATATAATCTGTAATAGAAACAGAGTATATTTTATTTTTGTTTGACGAATGCTGCTCGTACAGTGCATTGGTTTTAGATAGGTGAAGCTATCCAATTTTACTTTTTATGTTATGTACCAGTATAAAAGAGTGAAATAAAATACTCCCTGTTACTGATAATATATAATATGTGATGTATGTGTCTCATATTGTTTGAGTTAGCTGTTTGTACAGCGCCAGACTTAAGCTGACAGAAGAGGTCAGTAATATTCTATTGTTGATGTATGAATATTTGATTTTGGTAGAAGAAAGCTTTTTGTACGGGGAGTCTATTATGAGCTGAGTAAATTTAACCAGTACAACAAAGAGATGCATTTTCTCATAAGATGGAAGCCATCTATTCGAGCTGTGACGTAAGCTGCTTGATTAAAGTTTAATTTCAGTACTAGCCAGAAATTACAACGGTTGTGTCCACTCGATAAGTTCTAATAAAAGGCAAAGTACCTCAAGCATACATGTGTGTATGTGTATGTGTGTATGTATGTATGTGTGTGTTTGGTGAGTGGGTGTGTGTTTGTGTGTATGTATGTATCTATGTATGCATGTATGTATATATATATATATATATATATAAAACTTGCTATGCATTTACTGTAATCTATGTTACACCCTATGCATATTTCTACGTGTGCTGCAGGACATTCCAGGTGATCAGTTACTCTCTGCTTCGAGTGGCATGGTTGAATATAAAGCTGCTACAATGTTTAAGTGACAACAGTAACTCTTTAAAATATAGCTTAGAAATTGTACACTGACATACCTGGCTTCTTGGACTCTATACACAACTGTGAGGTGATGGTAGATATGCGTGCTGAGATGTGCAAATATAGCAGTACAACTGTAAAATGCAGCACAACGTAATTTACACTCAACCCAAACATAAATGAAAATAAGGAGACACATAGAATAGCCAAAGAAAGAGTACGCAAAACAAAAATGAAGAAATCAAGACAGCGATAGAAATGAGCTTCAAAGAAACATCGCACAGACATATAAAACCCAGAATCGGATATAGCAGAAGCATACTCCTCATTGCCAAGAAATGATCAAGTCACAATATTGTGACTGCAAATAGGCCACTACCAACTGACAATATAATCAATTAAAGCATTTCAAAAATAAAAATGCACATATATGTCAATTGGAGAGAACATACAAACAGCGAAAGATGTTGTCGGAGCATGTCAGCTCTGCAAGAGAAGCAAAGTGTTAACATGATCCTTATCAAACCATTTGGAAAATAAACAGTATACCGACGATAGAAGCCTAAACTTGTTTAAAGCCATGTGATTTTTGGTAATGAAGGAAAAGGATAGATAATTAGAAGAAGACGCATAACAAGAGGAAGAAGATGAAGAAGAAGAAGAAGACGAAGAATGTAGCAGACCCTCTGCTTGCCCTGGCCGTGATCTAATTTAGAACATTCTCACACTCATCCACATCATCATGACCATACTCAGTAAATGACATATCACACAGCAGGTGGCATATTTATTATATCATACTCATATCATAGAATGAGTAGAGAAATTACAAACACAATATAATACATATCTTAACTAAACATTCTACTAAAACGGGAATTGTAAGCATTAGCTATTGATGGAATTCCCAACTAACTAAAAACCCAGTTCTATTGCCTTGCAATTACATCACACACACACATCGCCTTAACTGCGTCTTCAACACACCTTATCAAATACTCTTCCTCACTGAAATCCCCTCAGGCGGGCGATCTCGACATAACTCGTTCACAATGTGTCCTTGCTTACAAACACAAGTTCAGATTATCTATTAATGCAAAACTCACACACCTATTTGAGCGATCCTGTTCTATCACTAAACATTCGTCCAACCGTCTATCAATCGCTCCTCTATCTAAAGTCGGTGAGTTAAACATACTATCTACATTCAGTCTCTCTCTCTCTCACTCTCCTCCATACAGCCTCACTCTCTCCAGCCTCTCTATCCAGCCTCTCTCCAGCATCTCGAGCTAAACTTTGTCTCGAGTTATATATCCTCAAGCAAGGCCAGAGCTTGACCAATCGATCTCAGGTGATGGTCATCTTCAATCCCAATTGGAACGAAACACTTTGCACACCTGTCACTCATTCTCTCGCAGCAAGCCTCGCTGCCAATTTCTTCTGTCAATCAATCTCCCCCTACCAAAATCGGAAGGCCAGTGGTCAGTTTCTACCTGTCCACATTCCTTAACCCAACTCTGGTCTCCTTTGCTGAGACGGTGAGTGACCTTGACATGCATTCAGGTAGCTTTAAGCTTTAACATGTTCAGGCATCCTAAACTCCCCTTGCTCCGGCGGGAACTGTTACAAGAACAGGAAGAAGAAGAATAGCTCTGTTTTGAAAAAATAACTATTCTGTAACCTAAAGTAATAACAATTTCTCACTGAACTTCTAGAGACCTTGAGCAGAACTAAAGCGTTCAGTGGAAGATCGGTTAAGAAACTTTAGCGTGCATTGGACACATTTATGTATTTATGTTACACCTACAAATTCTAGTGTATGCTGTAAATATACGCATTTATGTTTTACCAACACGTTTATGTGTACACTGTACGAATATACACGTATTTATGTTCTACTCACACGTTATAGTATACACTGTACACATATTCTCATTCATTTTACATCCACACATTTTCGTTGGTTGGTCACAATATGCGGACCAAAATTCGAGTAGGAATAAATTGACTGGTTGACCTTTTTGCATCAGTGATGAATAGGGCAACCTCTCCGACTGGTCACTTTACAAGCGTGTATCCGGGAATTTTCAGTTTCAATAGTAACTGTTGTAGATGGCGATCTTGTTAGCCTCATTCACAACCCTCTTTAGTCGACTGGAAGCAGAAAATACGTTAGAAGATGGAGAAAAGTAACAGGAATGGAGGTAGAAAGGATGCGAAGGAGATGAAAAAGACGAAGAAGAAGAACAAAATGAAGAAGAAAAAAAAACAAGAAGAAGAAAAAGAAGAAGAAGAAAGAGGCAGAAGAAAAGATAGAAGATGAAGAAGGAGGAGGAGAAGAATGTACATGGTTGAGTATAATCTTAGTTAAACATGTTCATGGCACTGAGAACTGGGAACTGAGACGCTAGTTCGATGAGGCACCACGTACTGACCAGGACGTCGCGTCAATTCCATGTAGCGCTCCCCGGAAACAGGTCGTTTTCAAAGCACTCTAGCTAATGAGATATAGCTCGAGGTGATCCCCGTAGTAATGAGCGACACTTAGATGAACCAAGCATAACACAACATCCTGGAAGACCACGGTCCATCTTCATCAGCCCGCTCGGGATGTGAGGAAAGTTACTGCAACCAGCCACCTAACCCCCTTTTAAGAGCAAGCAAAAGAGTAAACACACTCACTGTGATCATCCAACAACAACAACAACAACAGCAACAACAACAACAGCAGCATGACAGCGAAGAGAGAAACATCGGACAAGTGAGAAATACTTGTTGAGAGTCACCTCACTTGCTCGTTGCTCATAAAACAAGGTTTGTCACAACAGTCTGGCCAATAAGGTGGGAATCGACAGTTTTAATCCCCATAGTGGTGCAAGGTTTGTCACAACAGCCTGGCAAATGAGGTGGGGATCGACAGTTTTAATCCTCATAGTGGTGTAAGGTGTGTCATAACAGCCTGGCAAATGAGGTGGGGATCGACAGTTTTAATCCCCATAGTGATGCAAGGTTTGCCACAACAGTCTGGCCAATGGGGTGGGGATTGACAGTTTTAATCCCGATATTGGTGCAAGGTTTGTCACAACAGCCTGGCAAATAAGGTGGGGATTGACAGTTTTAATCCCGATATTGGTGCATTTACTGAGGAACCTCGCATTGTACTATATTCATGAGAAACCTCGGTTCATCTACTCAAGAAGGCCTCGGAATGTAAGAAGAGGTGCTATGACACGCTACCAAAGGAACGCAGTCAAAAGCTATCTTAGCTCAACACGGAAGCAAATATTTTCATTAGTTCATTCTCGCTTTTGCAGTAAATTTGTGTTTTCCACGAATTTGCTGTGATTGACATGATAACGCGCACTCGGAACTGAGTCAACAAGCATTATAAAACGTGGCCTGACCAGGAACTATTTCCTCTTGCTATAACCTACGAGCAACTGTCTGTAGCTGAAACCATCGGTGCTCACCAACAGAGGGCTACAATTTACTGGACACAACGAAGTGATCAAGAGGTTTGTTTTTTGCTAGTGCAGACAGCAACAAAGTTGTCTGATTGTATATTGTAGCAAGGTAACAATTGTTTACATCCTGTTTTTCTTTCAAAAGGTAAGGTATAGACAGTTCCGTAGCAGAGGCTGATGTTGTGGATGAAATGTTTGTGACTTCATTGTACTAGGCCTAACATTCTATATTTAATGGGGTATGATGACTAGTTTCTTTCCTTCCTGCCTTTTCTTTCCAAAGAGTAAGGCATACACCAATTTATAGCCGGGTCGACAGTGACGTTCGATAGCGGGGATCAAACCCCGTACTTTTGCCGTAAGAAGCGAGCTCTCTAGAACTGCCACTCAGACTCTGCTTTGAAAAGTAGATTCAATTTAAATCAAACTAGTAAAGTGGTACATTACCATTACCATCATCAGGTGGCACGCTGACAGATTTAAACTATCATAGATCTCCACAACCTCCTGTCAGATTGGTGTTTCCTGTTATAAAAATAACAATAAAAATGAAAATAATTATATTATATTTGCCCATCGAAAACGAAGATGATCAAAGCGTCAGATATGTGAAATCAGATATGACCGCATATGTATGTATAGTTCTGACTTAGCTCGGGAAACTTAACTATACATGGGGCACACACGAATGTCGTTGGTAGTTGGGCTGTCTTTCTCTCTGTAATTGCAAGCAGATCGCATGTTAGCAGCGTTTGATGATTTCCTGCTAGACGATCCCAGAGAATCGTGTGTAATTCATTGTTTCAGACTAAGCGGTTAGCATAAAGTAACTCCCAGGAGGCTATATCGATAAGGAAACTGTTCAGAAACACTCCCAATGAGTCTGTGTATTGCTTCTTATGTCACTGCTAAAGTTTGCCAACTGTCATTGTTTTTAGTACTGTCAGAACCAACTTGCATATCTGTACGATTTGAAAACGTGGTGCATATGTGACCGGCTGCGATCAAAAGTCACTCCAAGATATCTCAAGCTATCGCACCTCTTAATGATGAGTCCTTAAAGGGTTATATTGTGGATGTCCAGCCATTATGATTTGGTTATTCAAGTCGCACAACATCCCACCGACCTTTTTGAGATTGATCTGTAAGCTTGAGACAGTGGAAGCCGCATTGACTCGTTGAAAGAAGTTCCTGCTCGAGATGATTAGACAGGCGATTGAGTGAGACTCAGTCAGAATTTGTTCGCAATTAATAAGAGGTAGATGTCCTTGTGGATGTCATCAATTTGAAAATGACGCTTATAAAGCTTTTTATCAATTCTGTCGTATCTGTCTTCTATTTCATAATGTAAACATTTCTTTGACGTCTCCTGTCCTTTCTCATGTCAATTTTGACTGTTGTTGCATTGGGCGCCAACCTTGCTCTTCTCCAGTGGCGTGCGGTGACTTTTCTCAAACCGAACAAAGTTCCAGGACACCTTTCATTATTGGACTAAAGAGCAATACACTTCATAAAATGTAAAATATGTAGCTTACTGACGATATTTTTATTTATCACAGCTTACATAGCTTAGCTCAATTCAACTGATGCATAATATTTAGAAATGTAATAAACAAATAAATGTATATTATACAATATACATATTCTTGTATTCCCGACAGTTTTTATTTAATTATTGCTAACAGGTGTGATTGAGTCTTTTCGTTGCGAATCATAGCCATGTGAACATGTCTGATATCACAATATCCGTTATTATTCCACATTTCCTGATCTGTTTCGAACAACACACAAAGCCAATAGTACAGTCTGTTTCTTAATTTGCATACATTTAACCATTTTAAGAAGTAAATTACTCTGTTTTAAAATAATGTGAATAGTCTTACATTTTTTTGTTTTAAGAGAAATTTCTGAAGTTGGCATACCTTTCAGTTTTGCTTGCTGCTTTACATAAAAATTGAAGGCTCCAAACAAAACTGTAAATAATCGGTCGAGAATACAGTAATTCCGTTCAATGATCGTACTACATTCCGATCACCTAGTTAAACTATCCATAATTCTTGTCACTGACAAGCTTTGTTGAGAGGAAACAAACTCCAAATCCGAGTCCTCTTCCATATTTCACTGTTTGAAACAATCTTGAACTATACTGACAATCGTACACATTAACACTTCATAATATATCTTTCATAAACGGGAATAATTACATAAATGTAAAAACGACAACACTACCCCTCGTAAAAAGAAACGAAAATTACATTTACTTATGACATAACACCAAGCAGTTAGCAGATATCTTATTGCACAGAGGGACTAGGAAAGCTTCATCTAGTCTACCAGTGCAGATCCGATAAGACGCAATAGCTTCCGATGTTATTTCGCTGTCATTGGGTGGCGCACATGGCGGGAATATCGTTGAGTATTGTGACGCAAATTGAGAATCAGTGTGAATACTAATACTATTTATTCAATATTTGTATTGTACTCTTTCATGAAAATATAACTTCAAATAGATTAACTAAAACGTCTGGAGACTGGCCAAGTGCTACTCGCCCAGTGACGGCACGCCATTGCTCTTCTCTCTCAGAATATAACCATACAAACATTTGATTATTGTTCTCCTAAAGCAGGCAATATGTGTGTGTGTGTGCACACGAGCTGCTCTCCGGACACCCTCATTAGTCGTCTTTGTAGTCCGTACGACGATCACAATCGAATGTTTTTAAGTGCAATAAATTCACAGTGCATCCACTAACGGCTCCGCTAAACTACGTTCTCGAACACTACGCTGAAGAATGTTTGTTTTCTGGAAGAGATGATTTTTGCCACGGGTCTGAAAGTCAAATGTCCATAAGAAGAAGAAGAAGAAGAAATGTTCATAAAAACATAAACAAGCATGGTACAGTTTCCGGATCGGGACAGACACAAAATGAAACCCACGTGAGGTTCACAAGACACTTATCAATGGCAAAGAATAAAACACCTAACGAATCACAATAGAAATAAGAATGGATTTTACAGCAGAAACAAAAGTTAAGGGGTATAGTTTCTTCAGAATCTTGATAGTAGGTCATATGTTAACACATTCCCATTCGCCTCCTTATAACATCCTTTGGAAGTTTACTGTGCTATAATTATTTACCTCACTATCGAGTCCCCGTAACAGACCAAAGAATTCTGCTTTGCTTGAATAGAAATACATCATCAGAGATGACAATCCAATAACAATGACAATGAGATAAAAGTACACTGGGAGACATCACAGAGCTATTCAACCCAAGCACAAATGTCGATGCAAACGCCAAAGCAGTTAATGTTTCATCATTGCAAGCAGTCCCTGACCATTCCATAAATAACAATAGAACAACCCTACAACATGGAAGTCAAAGAGAGACCATTAGTAGATGCCCTAAAGACAAGGTCCCAGTAGATTAAAGTATTCTGTGGGACGTCCTTCTGGTGGGTCAAAAGGTGAGCATGGGGTGGCCAACTAAGATATTTCATGAAGCCTGGCAAGAAAAGAAGGTGCCGACGGATTGACAAGAGCGGTGGTTGTGCCTAAATGGAAGAACAAAAGCACCAAATATGACTGCAGCTCGTATAGAGGCATACCCATCCTTATTCAAATAGGTAAAAAAATACTCCAGGGTCAGGAAACAGAGAGTGCGAGTTAGGGTAGAGTCTAAGTTCAGTAAATCACAATGTGGTTTTATGAAAGCCATTGGATGCACTGACGCAATATTTGCACTAACATAACTCAGTGAAAAATCAATATAGTATAATAAACAATGTTATTTGGTTTTCATTGATCAAGAGAAAGCCACTGATAGGGTAAATAGGCAGTAAACATCCAGTTGTTTCGGAGGAACACGGTGTTAGAAGACAGCTACTGGACAATATATGAGCTATGTACACCAACAGCGAATGGGCGGTTAGGACAAGTGTCAGACAGATAAATTAGTTAGGATGTGTGCTATTCCATTTTTTATTCATCAACAATATGGATAAAGCACCAGAATAGCCATTCAATATGATCAATCGCAACAACGAATTGATTTTCGAAGATGACCAGAGTCTCTTCTACAATAAACAAGGTAACTTACAGCAATACCTGACCTATCTCAACTCAGCCTGCCTAGAGTATGGACATGAAGATCAGCTGTTGTAAGACAGAAACTGTGATAACCGAACGTCAACTGACACAGTGTAGCTTCTACTCTGGCGGCAAAACCCTAAAGCAGGTACAGGAATTTACGTACCTAGGAAGTGTCTTCACTCATTACCGCAGACTGGAAAGAAAGGTAGACAATAGGATTCAAAGACAAATAAGGTGCACTGCCAGATAGTAGCAATACTGAAACACACAAATGTCACAATGTCCACTAAACAGACGCTGCAAAACGAATTGAGCATCCTTACGTTATGTTACCAGGGCCAAACTTGGGGGCCCTATTAGACAGGCACAACAATAAGATCGCGACCTGTGAAATTCGCTAAGTACGAAGTACAGCAGGAAAGACAATTCGCGACAAAATTCTCAAAACACGCTGAGGAATGTGATGGGTTTATATAGGTCAACTACTGTATTGAAGCACCGACGATAAAGTGATTTGGCCATACGACAAATAAGCAATATGGTCAACCTGCAGCAAAATCATGCTACATGAAAGTTTCAGGGCACAAACAAAAGGTTGACCCCGACGATAATGGATAGATGGAATTAAAGAAACACTCCAAAAGTTCAATATGTCGACAAACAAGAGGCCTGTGCACACCTCCTCTCTGTGACGTTGCAGGGCAAGACAAGTAGGTTAAAGGTTAGGGCTCGACTTCGTCGCCACGAGTGTTCCCAATATGATTCAGTCTCTCTCAGGAGAAGGGTATCCCGTCTGCCAAGGGGATCGCACAAAACACGAACTCCGTAGATTCAGCGATGAACCCAAAATCGCCCGAATAATTGACAACATGAACCGACCGTCGTAGCTCGAATTCGAACCTCGACCGTCGTAGCTCGAATTCGAACCTCGACCGTCTGAACACGAGGCAAACGGCTTGACGACTACGCCACAGAGACCCCCAAGACAAGTAGGACAAAAGAATAAAAAATATATCGATTAATTTTTTCACTTGTTCAATTTACTTTTCTACAATCAATACAAGGCATTTTAAAAAAAGGCCACGAGTATTTTTCTGTCAAAATTTGACAGAAAACGTCAAGTGTAGCCGGTTGTTCTTCTCTTGGGCCAAGTGTGTTGCATATGTCGGTTAGTATAGAATTGATTTATGTTATCACTCCATCTGTTTTACCTATTTGTGCAGCACAGTTGACGCGTCAGGGGGTGCAACTTAAAGACCATAATTCGGAATGCAAGAAGGGCATACCACTAAACAACATAAGAGATCAAGAGAAACCAAGATTCACACACAAAGTACATTTAACGTCCAGGTCTATTAGATGCTGTTGTATGGGGCTTAAACATGGAGAACGACAACAGCGATACATCAAAGGCTCTAGTACTTCGTTAACTGATATCTACGAATGGTAATAAGCATAACGTGGAAGGAGTCGGTGAAGAATTGAGCCATGTGGGAAAGGGGCCAATAGCAGCCACTGGAACAACAAATTAAGAGAAGAAATAGCGTTAAATGGAATATACTCTGCGGAAGGCCTCGTCCATCGCAGCCATGCAGATTCCCATATGAACGATTCCACCAGAAGAGAGGCAGGAAGAGTTGCCCAGGACCGTGCATATTGACGAGATGTAGTCAATGACACAAGCACCGAAAAGAGCTTTGATTTATTTTGTTGATATATACACCTGCCTCGTAGTTTTCTTCGTGCTTTTTTGTCTTCTGGTGTATGCGCACAGTGGTAGCACAGTTGTATTCTAATGAGATTACCAAACCACCGTATGTTGTTTATTTTTGCTCCTGTAATCCAGGCCGTATTGCCATACTCCAAGACAGATCTCCCCCTGTTTTTATTTAATCCCTTCATCAAGTGTTTTTGATCAGGAAAACGCGTTCGATAGGGTAGACATGATTCAACTTTGGAAGATATTGTAAGATTATTATGTACAAGGCCAGCTTCTTGATAATGTCAGAGCACTATATCGTTCGAGTACAACGTCGTCAGAACGACTGATAGTGTCACAGATGCTTTTCAAATCACTACCGTGCTTTCTCCTCTGTTTAACATCTATATGGACAAAATCGCATCAGAGACTGGTCAAATTGAGACATCTGAAGCAGAACATAACTCAATTCACGAATTACTCTTTGCAGATGATCAGTGCTTGCTGTACGACGATGAAAACAAACTGCAAAACGCGCTTGCGACTACCTGTGCTAAATACAAAATACGAATTAGCGAGAACAAAACAGAAACTATTATGATCAGTAGAACTCCTGGACCACTCAAGATAAGTCTAAATGATATTGCTCTTCAACAGGTCCATGAGTTCAAGTATTTGGGCAGTATTTTTTCGGTAGGGATCGACAGGGAAATCAAGACAAGGTGCCAAAAGCATCTGCGGTGACTTATCAGCTGCCCTTATTGCTTAGACACACGAGCATTAGTTTGGCAACAAAGTAACAGCTCATAAACAGTATATTTATGCCGATTTTGTGCTACCAGTGTCAAACATGGCTTCTACCAAGGGCGTGCGAGAGCAGAATTTCGACTTGTGAAATGAAGTGTTTGAGGAAAGCCATCGGTGTTACCAGAAGAGACAGAATGCGGAATGACGACATTCGATGTATGGTCGGCACTACGTCATGTGCCGAATACATTTCCAGGCAGAAAATAAGTTGGTTTGGTCATCTCATGAGAATGCACCCTCGTCATCTTCCACTAATGATTTGCAATGCTGGTAGATCTGGCTACAGGGCAAGGGGGCGACCGCGAGGTAGGCGGATAGATGACATTAGAGTGATCGTGCAACGACAAGGGCTCACATTGACCGACGCAACGCACTTGGCGCAGGAGAGACGACTCAAGCTCCACACGACGATAAACGACACAAGTGGAAAGACAACCAATTATCAAGTGTTTATCAACGACGCATGTGGTAAAAGCAATTTGATCTCATGATTGACATTCGTAGCCTTGCCCTTAGTTGTGAATTTTGTATCTGATGTTACCCTGTCATTAGACGCTCTAGTGTGATTCCTAAAAAGCTAACCATAAAATATGTCCATTATCGAGTGGAAACGGAGGAGGCATTTAAGTTTAACGTAGACGTCCAATTCAAACGCCATATGGCAACTCTCCCTGACATAAAATATACCAGGAGTAACAAACTATTTAATTTGTGAGAGCTTTTTACTGTCCAACAGATGCCAGATAAACGTTCTTCAGATTTTCTTCTTCTAACCAGACCTTCAAATCCTACTAAAATAAAAAAAACACACTATTTTGAAGAGACTACGTATTTAATAACTAGTTGTTGTTTTTTTTACATCAATTCAATTGAGTTAATATGTAATTCAAATTAAGAACTCAACAAAGGTTTAAGTATAGGTACAGTATCATACCAATTCAGGTCATGTATTTAAGTTGTGGAATGGTGGTTTCACCAAAATGTTAAACCAAAAGTGGATAGAGGTAGACACGGATGGAGAGGAGAGTAAACAAAATTCCAGAATTTCGTGGATGTCTTTTATCAATGTCCCTACGCTAGTTAAGAGTTTCTTCTTCCCTGAAAATTTCTGAATTGAGTAACGTTTTAGCAATTGCAATGACTCTTTATAGTGCTGAAAATAATCATGATCATGTTGAAATGTATAAACGGTGAGATTTTTTGTATAAAAAACAAATCATCTTTATTATCTCATTTAAAGGAAAACAATCTGCACTTCCCAGCCTATACAATGATGCTGGATGCAGTGCATGTTGTTGGGTGGATGCTGTTTGTCGTCATTCCTATAGTCCGACCAATACAAACCAGAAGCTCTACAGGTGAGCATTCGTCTTCTACAAACTTCTTTGTTCATTATTATGCAGAACCGACATCAATGCTTCTCGAACAGACCGGAAAGTGCCCAGTACGTTTCAATAGAATGAGAGATGTATAGACAATGAGGTTTGTTCAAACTCATGCTAAGTCTTCTCTCTATCCAGCAGGACTTAAATTTGATAATTCACTTCTTCACTGTGTTATATTATCATTAATAAACTGAAGAGGTATCATCAATAAATTGACTACATATTTTGTTAAAAATAGCCGTAGAATAAAGGGAAGCGTTGTGTGATCATAGCAGACACTGCTATCGGCGATGAAGTGTTTGAGAATAGCATATTATGTCACAACTTGTGTGAGATGTCGTGGCCAGTCCCTTTCCTTTCTGCTTTTCCTTTTCTGACAGTAATCCATTTAATCATTTATAGCTAGATCGACTGGATCGAGCCGGTTATAATGATGTCCATTTAGTTTAGTTCATCGTTTTTAGTATATGTTGTTTTTGTTTAAACAGTCCATGATAAAGTTCTTCAGGTCTGAACATTAATTAACGTATGATACTATTCTCATGTAAAACGTTTTCGAAACATTGTTTGTATTTCGGCAACAATCATGCATATATGTCTATCTAAATCTAATAATAGTTTCCCATGGCAAGCAAAGATGGCGGCATCGTCAAACACATGTATTCCTTGGCAGCAGACGTGCACCAGAACCACTCAGCAACGCGCACCTCTCTTCATAGTTTGAGTATTTGCTGACATATACACACGAAGCAAACAGCTTGACCATTTCGTCACAGAGACCCCCAAGACAAGTAGGACAAAAGAAGAAGAAATATATCGATTCGTTTTTTCACTTGTTCAATTTACTTTTCTACGATACAAGAGATAATAAAAAAATACCACGAGTACTTTTCTGTCAAAGTTTGACATAGAACGTCAAGTGTAGCAGGGGGTTCTTCTCATATCATATGTATAGTTGTCCCCAAAACTCGTGATGCTGCAACCCCTTCATTCTGTCTATTTCTACCATACCATAGCAGCCCATCCCACCACCATCTCTTCCCCTCGACCTGCTCAAATCCATAACAAAGCTGCAATACTTCAAATTAATATTGTGTCAAGAAGAAAGAATGTAAAAAGACATGTTAAGGTCGATCATTTTAATATTTTTAATCGACTACCCGCAGAGTGATGTCGACATATTTAAAGGCATGTGATATCTCACGCATTCGCAATTTGGCTAAGCAAATTGGGGCTTTATGTCACTATTTTACTGACTGCTGGTATAAATATATTGGCAGTTATTGTCAAGCGCCAACACGGATGCTCATCTGATTGGCTCCTAAATCATGTGTGTTTTTCTGTGATCTGTGGGTCTACAATTGCAGTGTTACAGATTCCTCATGGATAACGTGTTTTATGAGCGTTTTTCCAATTGGACATGCCCGTCAAAACGCCGTGATGTATTTCAGTCGACATATTATGGGATAAAGTCGAACACAGAATGCACAAGAGCGATTAAAAGCAAACGGCCAAGATGAAAACGAGACCGGAAAAGAAAACGGAAAGGAATAAGCTTCAGAGTGTACTTGTAACGCCATGCTTGAGTAGACAGGGAGATCATAGACAAATTCACAATGTGGAGGGACTCGTTGACTGGAGTGGGATGGGCTCCGCCAGGTGCAAAACGACCCAAGACACATCGATATTGCAGAAAACATTGAGAAAAATCACAAATACGCCAGCCGTCAATAACACTCATACCACTGAAGTTGACTCGTCCAGACAGAAGATTCGATATCCTTGCACAAAACTGAGTTTAGTGGCTGAAACTGATCCAACAATCTGCAGTATTAGTGACATAATGACTTTTCAGGTCTGATGTTGGTGATAATATATATATTTATATATATATTAATATATATATATATATATATATATATATATATATATATATATATATATATATATATATATATATATATATATACATATCATCTGCCTATTACTCACTAATGCTATCATGCTGAAACTTGAAATAAGTTGGTCTGATCTACAAATCGGACTACGTTCAGTTAAAAATTTCAGCTCGAAATGTCTTTCCGTTCGCGATATATATATATATATATATATATATATATATATATATATTTATATATATATATATATATATATATATATATATATATATATTTATATATATATATATATATATACATATATATATATATATATATATATATGTATATATATATCATCCTCATTATCATGTAGCCTGTCATTTGCAGAACGTCGATATCCTGACTGTAGGAAATTATGTCTTCTGTCAGTCTTTCGACCTCCTCCAAGGTCAAATTCAGCGTTTCCTTGATGTCCTGAGTCCATCGTATTCTCGGTCGACCCCTACCTTTATTTCCAATAACTATGCCCTCCATAACCACACTCGTCCGTTGTGTCGTTTGACGTTGTCCAAAAAATCTGAGTTTTCGAGTCACTACGTCATTTATGAGCCAATTCTCCTCCACATTCAGGTCTTGCCGGATGGGTTTGTTTCTATCTTTCTTTGTCAACGAGATTTTCAGGATTCCTCTATAGCGCTGTGTTTCAAAAGCACCAATCTTCGCTCTTTTTGCTTTTTGCAATCGTCCATGTTACACATCCATAGGTTGCCACAGGAAAAAGCATGTTCTTGGAATCTTTATTTTTAGTTTCTTTATTTGTATTATGCCATAGGTTCTGCATACTCCTTGTCTTCTGCATTACCATAGTCAGCCGTCTTCTTACTTTCTTTGTACAGTCTCCATTGTTGTTTAATATTGATTCCAGATATTCAAAATGTGCAACATTTATATATGTATATATACATATATATACGTACGTGTGTGTGTGTGTGTGTGTGTGTGTGTGTGTGTGTGCGTGCGTGCGTGCGTGCGTGCGTGCGTGCGTGCGTGCGTGCGTGCGTGCGTGCGTGCGTGCGTTTGTGCGTTTGTGCGTGCGTGCGTGCGTGCGTGCGTGCGTGCGTGCGTGCGTGCGTGTGTGCGTGTGTGTGTGTGTGTGTGTGTGTGTGTGTGTGTGTATACACACCTAGATGTTTATAGCATTCGATGTTGTTCTTTTTAATGTAACGTTATCAAGTTTCTAAATTCATGACGGCTGCGTGTTTCTGCTAAAGGTTATTTAAAGATGAATATCTTCATGTGCGTTCTCCATTCGTAAGGGGTCTGGTGGTTGATAGGGTGTGGGGGTTTTAGTTGGTCTGATATACATGTTTTGGTTAGTCTAGGATACGGGTTTTTTTGTGTGTGATGCATATGTTTTGGTTGGTTTAATAAATGAGTTTCGGTTGCTATGGTGTACTGTTTTGTTCGTCTTGCATAAGGGTTTTGTTTGATCTGATACAAGAGTTTCAGTTGATCAATTGTACAGGATATTATACTAACTATTGGATAGTGTGATGCACGAGATGTTGTTGGTGTGATGTACGAGATTTGGTTGGTTTGATGAGTGAATTTGGTTGGTCTGGTTTACGGGTGTTGGTTGTTTGATGCAACAGTTTTGGTTGGTCTGGTGTACAAGTTTTGGTTATTTGATGCAAGAGTTTTGGTTGTTTGATGGACAAGTTTTGGCTGGTCTGATGTACGAGCTTTGGTTGTTTGATGCAAGATTTTTTTTGTTTGATTCAGGAATTGTTTCTGGTCTGGTGTACGAGTTTTGGCTGTTTAATGCAAGCGTTTTTGCTGGTCTGTTGTACGAATTTTAGTTGGTCTAGTGTACGAGTTTTGGTTGATTTGATGGATGAGTTTTGGTTGCTCTGGTATACCAGTTTTTGTGACTTTGATGCATGAGTTTTGGTTGTTCTGGTATACGAGTATTTGTTGATTTGAGGCATGAGTTTTGATTGGTCTATTATACGGATGATGATTTATGGCAGACCAATAAGTCGAAGATGTAACATTTATTGTAATTTTTGTTTCTCTGTATCAGAGTTTTCTCGAGTCATGGAAACAGAACAAATGCAAAACTGAAAACATCTTTTGAAAATGAAATGTTATAGAAAAATGCTTAAATTATCGTATACACAGAGAAAGTCACACACACACAAATTAACGATAAATGAGTGTACAAGAAAATTGACAACTGCAGAAGACAACAAATTATAATTCGGTCACATGAAAAGACAACTATAGTCTGGAGAGGCTCATAATGGAAGGCCCAAGAAGAAAGAAAACCAGATAATGGAAGCAAGCCATTGCTGAAAGTTTAAAGATGCCCCTGTATGACGCTGGCCGACTTGCCACAAACCACTGTGTGTTCAATTCTGCCGATGTAAAGACTACCTTCTGGAAATAGGAGGATACATGATGATAACGATGATGTTGAGTGTACGGGTTTCATTAACTGCATTTATGATAATGTTAATTGTCCATTGTTTTCATTTCCAACAGGCCAGCTAATCTTGTAACTGTTTTGTTCTAACTAGTCTGTGGAGGGGAGTTGACTCAGCAGAGTGGAGTGATAACATCTCCTGGTTACCCTCGAAGGTATGAAGACCTTATGATGTGCAAATGGACCATCACAGCTGCTAAACAAGAAATAATCAAACTCAGGTATGGATTGCTTTGATATGTAGTGATTATATTATAAATGAGATGGGGGCTCAGAGGTCTCGAGGTAAAGTGTCCACCTCGGAGCCGGAGGACACGGGTTCGAATCACTGTGGAGACTGGATTTTTTTCACGTGGATCTTCTGGTAAAAATTCCCCTGATCAATGGGTAGTGAGATCGAACTCCCGTGTTTAGTGTCAATCACGTTAAAAATCTCTAGGCAGTTAGAAATCGAAAAGAGTGGACTTAACCATGGCCATCTGTAGCTTAAATTATAGATGGCAATGGCTTAACAGCCGCTGCCAGGACACAATTCAATAGTTCTAATTAAAAATCTACCTAAATTATTTTTACCTTCTCTCAAGCTTAGTAAGTCGCAGGAAGTTTTAAAATATTTACTACGTACAGCAGAAGCATTCGCTACATTGAAACAAACATTAACATGCCTGTTTGAATCACAGTATTCCAAGTATGTCAAGTATTATAAATGAGCGAGAGTTCTTCATAGTAATATAACTCTTTCCCAATAATTTGTTATAGCTAGTGATACGAAGTAAATTCAGCTCAGACTTCTTCGTGATAACTGAAGACTTATTCATGTGTTTGAGAGTTGGGTGGCTAGGCGGCTTAGATACTGGTCTCCAAACTAACGGAAAACTGGTTCTTCTTCTTCTTCTTCTTCGTACGCTGTCAGACGTCAGCCTTTATTTTTTTCGAAAAAAGCAGCGATCATCCTCAGGCTGTCGACACTGCCATAGAGCTTGTCTAGTGTTGCCACTGGTGATGGCCACATCTGCTTTCTCTGATCCTCGTCTGTCGGGCAGTTTTGCAGCAAATGTTCAGCGGTCATCTTCCCGGTACCACACGAGCATTCGTCAGTGCCACCTATCTTCATTTTATTGAATAGGTGGTACCTCAGTCTATTGTGGCCTGTGCGAAGTCTAAAGACCACGACCTGCTCTCTTCTGTTCAACTGTTAATAGGCATCGTTTTTTGTGTAGCCAGTATGTTCTGTTTCCCATTTGGTTATGTATCTAGCTCTAATTAGCATTTTGGACTCTTCGTAGGTCACACTAGGATCTGGTTGTGGTAGTCTTGCACCTTCTTTTGCCAGTTTGTCTGCCTCCTCGTTGCCTTGGATGTTACAGTGGGATGGAACCACTACTCTTTTTGGTGCGGACTGCTGGCATAGTTGACAGAGTACTGCTCTTAAATCATTAAGTTCAGTATTTTTCTGGCTTTTTAGTGCTGTGACTACGGACAGGGCATCTGTAAATAGGACTAAATGGCGTTCGCTTCTTTTGCCTGTCACCATTTCTCTCCTGCAGCTTCTCAGTGCCTCTGCCCTAAAATTGCTTGAGTATTTTCCAGTTGCCACTTACAATGTTATTTTTCTACCATTTGGTAGGCTCAGGAATACCCCTGCCGCTCCGTTCTGTGATGTGTATGATGTGGTAGTGGCTGATCCATCTGTACATTTTCCCACAAACTTCACTTCTTCGTAGCTTGACTTTAAGTCCCTATTTCCAGACCTTGTCAAATGCCTTTTCTAAATCCACCCAAACCGCTACTGTGCGTTTTTTGTCCTGGTAAGCATCCTCTATTTCTTGAGCTATGAGAGTGATCTGATCCTCAGTGGATCTGTGCTGTCTAAAGCCTGCTTGCTGTCGGATTAGTATGTGTTTTTCTTCCAGATGCCACATCCGTCTGGTGTTTATCATACGCTCCATCAGTTTTCTTACACAGCTCAGTAGACTAATAGGCCTGTATCCATTTGGATCTGTTCTATCTTTTTCTTTCTTTGGTACTGGTATAAGTACAGCATCTTTCCATGCCTGCGGTACAATTCCCCTTTTCCAAATTTGGTTTAGGACTGATAGTAACTTTCTCTTTGCTGTTTGGCCCAATCCCATAAGCATTTTGTTTGTTACGCCATCTTTTCCCTTTTCCAGGCGATTTCTTTTTTTTAAAAGTTCCCATGGCCTCTTCCATTTCATTCATTGTTAGTTTTGCCATCATGTGCTCCTCTGGTGCCATATTGATGTTGTCGTGCCTCTTTTGTTCTTCATTAATGTCTGTATGCCTATTTGTAGGGACATCAATGTGGTTTGCTCTGGCATAATGTTCTATAAAGGCGTTAGCTGCTTTTTTTTCCAATGAGCATGTTGTCGCGCTGCTTGATGGTAATTTGTTTATTTGATGGAGTTTCGTCATTCATGGCTCTGACTAACTTTCATAGTTTGTTTTCTTCTCTATTTAGAAAACTGGTTCAAAACCTCATTGAAATATTGATTGTTTACTACATTGGGGCGGGGAGGAAGACTACCGTCCGATTAGGCAAAATATACTAATCAGACATGTTAGTCAGAGCCAGGTAAAATATACTGGCCAAGACCCTCATCCGGCTTCCTAGTAGCCCTCCCTAGAAACGGGCTGTTTTTATGGCAGCCTGGATAATGAGGTGAGGGATCGACGTGATTACCGTAGTAGTAAGTGACACGCAGATGAAGCCAAGCATAGCACATCCGCTTGGAGGACCCCGGTCATCCTTCACCAGCACGCACGGGATGCGAGGATAGCTACTGCAATCCGCCACTGAACGTCCTTTTCAGGACTCTCAAAAGAGTAAACTACTCATTGTGGGCATTTGCAAACAATAACAACAACTACTTTGGGGGGAAATAAATGCCGGCCCACTTCGTGGAAGAAGATTGGCTGCAATTCATCTGTCTCTTGCCTTAATGTAATAATTTGCCAAGCCATTGTTTGTTTCTGTCCCCTCATAGTTATCCACAACCGTAAATTTGGCTTGGCTTGGCTTCGTTCATTCTCAATCTCCCACTACCAAACACTGAAAGGGCTTAAGTAGCAGAATGTAGTCCATAGAACGGAATGCGTTGTGTTGTAGTTTACAGCTTGAGAAGTACTCAGAGTATCAACAACAACTCTACCATGCCATTATTGACTTTAGAAAGGCGTTTGGCAGTGTGGCATGCGGTGATATGGTCAACAATGAAGCATTATAAGTTCAACAGTGATATTGTAAGGGTAATTGCAAACCTTTATGAGCAGGTGACAAGCGCAGTCTCGGTAGAGTGAACGCTAGGCGATTGGTTCCGTACGACGGTGGGTGTGATACAGGGATGTATACTCTCCCCAACACTCTTCAATATATTCTTATATTATATTGGAGACGACCTTAAACGGACATGTTGGCACGGTTAAAATAGGTGACAGGGTTATCACAAACTTCCGATTTGCTGATGATATTGATGATATGTAACTCCTAAATGTTACATATAAAGATCGTGTCACGAACGTAGAAATACGTCAGAGAGTTGAAGACGCTATTGGTCCTTTTGAAGATCTGTTCACATCTATCAAAAGACGAAAGATGGACTGGCGCGGGCACGTCGCGAGGTCCAACGGAATTACCAACTCGATACTCTTTGGTTCCGTACCGGGACAGAGAGGGCGAGGACGTCTAAGGAAGAGATGGGTGGACAACATCACTGAGTGGTCAGGCCTTCGTCCCGGTGAGATACGCCAGGCGGCGACAGACAGAGAGGGATGGCGTGGGATTTTGGGAGTGTCTTCATGTGTGTCCCAACGACCTGATAGGTTACGGGATGAACTGAACTAAACTGAACTGAATCGATTTGAGCGGCGCTGTCTTCCTGTGCACGTGTCCAATATGTTAATGCCATCATACATATCTCTGATATTGCCTGTTTCTACCGCAGTCTGGATATTTTCACTGAGGGGGAACCAGCACCCATTTGCACAGCGGCGAGTTGTTTGCTGAGCTTGGCTCATGGCGTATTTTAGGGATTCCTGAGTAACTGCATTTTGAAGGCACGTGTAGTTAAGAAGAGCAATGCGCTTTGATTATAGGTGTCATTTAATTTTTTTTTTACTTCAAATAAATCATTGGATTTTGCAGTGATTCTTCCAAAAATTACAAGCGCAGTGCTGTGGATGTTGGGTCGAAGTTGTTTCCAGGTTTCTTTAACCATGGCGCCACTTTGAGTAATTCTTTTAGTTTCATCGACGGCGGCATTAAAGCGAATCATCAGTGTAGTATCTGACATTTTGCTCGTGTCGTTGCGTAGTTTACCTTCGTGTCTGGTGTGATACAACTTTCTTGGTTGCAATTTGATTTTACATCGAACCAATGCATGATCTGTGTCACAGTCTGCGCAAAGGTATGAGCGCGTGAGGAGAACAGATTTGAGAAGAGACCTTCTTAGAAGAATCAGATCAAGCTGATGTCAATACTTGGATCGTTGTTGCATTCATGAAACCTTATGTTGGGGATTGGTCCGAAAATGGGAATTGGGCATACAGAGCTCATGGTAGACAAAGAACTCTAAAAGCCGTTGTCAATTTCCGTTAACCTTGCCGACTCCAAAGTTACATAGACGTAAAGGCCACGAATTCTGATCAGCACCCGCTCTAGCATTGAAATCGATGAGTAGTATAAGTTCTTCCTGACTCGGTATGTTTCTAATGACTGCGGATAGATTCTCATAAAAAGCATCTTTGGCTTCAGCTGTGAAGTACAAGGTAGGAGCATATGCACTGACAAGGGTGACTGGACCGACAGTACGGACGTTCCAACAGCCGAGGTAGATATTTGATGTGGCACGTGATCTGTCAGTGTTGAAGAGTAAGGGCCTCTCCAATGTGCAAGCATGGGTATATTTCTAAGGAGAACAAGCTTTTGCCTGAGCAGCAGACCCTCTCTCCCCACGAAGCTAATTAATCCAAGGGAACGACATTAGTCGATACTGCATGGAATCAGCAACATCGCAGTAGTTGTCAGAATATTATTTGAAACACCATTTGACTGCCTTAGCGACTCCAGCTCCGAATTTTTTCTCAGGGTTTACTCCTGACTCCTCATCCTTGAACAGGTATCCGACAAGGCAGTTGGGCCCTTAGAACTTTATCCTCAATAACCAGAGTACAGATCACATGATAAAGTCTGTCAATGTATATGTAGACTGATTTAATTGTTAATAATTACTTTCATTAACAGGTTCAGCAAATTGGATTTGGAGACAAGAAGCTTTAACGAAATCTCAATGAAAGAGTCATGTTACGACTATGTAAGCGTATATGATGGGGCCTCATTCACATCTCCGCTCATCGCAACTTTGTGCAGCTTCAGAAATGTATCAGAATTAGCCAATATAACGATTAATTCTAGCGGCAACGTATTACTTGTTGTCTTTTATTCGGATATTAACATACAGGGATCAGGCTTTGTTGCTTCGCACTTGGCACACGGTAAGTGTTTGATCGTCACTGTGTGTATACCTGTTTTATATTTTATACAACTACTTTTCTTTTCGTCATCACGGAGACCAAATATTACAAAATATGCAACATAGTTCCGTACTGATCACACTTCACAACAGTTCAACACCTACTTTCGTAAATAACAGACGACCATCAGGCTTCCTGATTGTGAATCACTGAGTATTAGCTTTATTTTCAGGATTCCAGAGAAGCAGAGGGTGTACGGATGCTATATTTACGCTCAGACAGTTAAGTGAAAATACAATAGGAAACTCCATGTGACCGTCATTGATCAGGAAAATGCATTTGACCGGGTACACATATGTAAGCTATGGGAGGTAATAAAGGAAAATGGCGTGGAGGGTCAATTACTGAATGATATTCGTGTTTTGTGTGTAAACAGCAAAGGTGCAGGACGAACAAATGCCGGTATAACAAATTAGTTTCCAATGTCGAGTAATGTACGACAGGGGTGTGTTCGTTGTCCACTTTTATTCCTAATTTATATGAATATAATTGCACTTTTGGCTAACCCCTATGATGAGTCCCTGAATTAACCGTTGTTTCCTGATGATCAAGTTATCTATTACTAAAAAGAAGAATACCTGAAACTCCATTTGAACTATCTCTATTTCGCTTGCAACGAATATGACATGAAGGTCAACACAGGCATGACAGAGACTATGTTGATATCGCGCGAACAAGTGCAGAGAAGTGGGGACAACCCCAGTTGGTACCTACGTCGACGAAAACAAAAAGAAGTGCTTTCGTCATTTAGGTAGAATGCATTATGACGAGCCTGTAGCAAGAGCATATCATATGCTGGTCTCTGGTTCACGTGAAAGTGGCTGACCTTGATGTCGGTGGGTCGAAGGTATCTCTGACACTCTCATAAAGTTACACCTAACGATAGCACAAGACTCCCACTTGATGAAAACAAGAAATGCTCTCTGCGACATTTGTAATGTTTAAAAATGACTCAATATAACCACAACACTTTTTACAATAAATGATTCTCACCTCTATCAAGAACAAACAACTAAGTGTACAAAGATAACCACACAACACAGGTACTACCCTACTATGACTGGAACTCAAGTCTCTAGTAGTATATATTCACTATCTAACCCTTATGGTTTTCATGCAGAAATACAGATCTGTCACTGTTCTTTTCTGACCCAGGTTTCTATTCGCCGGCCTACAAAGTCAGGACCCTAATACTTATGCATCTCTTGTCACAACACAATCTATCTAAAGTTCTAAGCTCTAAGTTCTGGCTCTTTGAATATCTTCTGCAACAATAGATGTTCAGTGGTTCGCTTCGTCTCTCGTGTTTGTTTCTTGAACTGATCCAGGACTCTTATTTTCCTACCTAGTCTCGGACTCTGCTTTAATGGGATCTTGAATAAGTTAGATTTGTTTCTGCAAAGAATCTGATTCTGAACGTTATTTCAAAGTCTTCGCTTCAATCTGTTCATGTGTCTTATTTCCAGTTACCTTGACACCTGCTAATATTGACCCACGAACACCAATCGCTAAACAAAGAACCTTTCATGTTCAGTTGAAGTGCTTAAATTGCCAGTTGGAGTTTATTACAGACCCACTTCTTGTAACTTCCTTCCCCCCCCCCCCCCTTTCCTCCCAACCTTGCAACGTATCACTCTGTCACTTGTTGCTGTTCGCTGGGATGCTAAATCGTTCTATTTAAGATCACATGAAACATGCTGACTAAGACCCCACTATATATTCAAGTTTTGCACATTCAAACAAGCTGTGTTAGAGAAGCCAGGTTATCGAGGTTGGAATTGAAATGCGATTCCTATGGTAGTCATTTTGCAAAGAAGCTTAGATTTATATTTAAGCCTGGAAGGTTCAGGTCCCCCTCCTTCAGTATACCCCACCCCACCTCCAACCATATTTTAAAATTTAAATCACCAAACCCGAAAAACTCAGCATGAGTGATTTCAGTAAACAAAACAAGAAATCTGTTTGTTGAGACTGCACTGCTGTGTTTTATACACTTCTCTAGTCCCAGTCTTCGTCGCTTACTCGTTATGTGTGAGTTACGCTGGGCAGCCTTTTACAGTCGTGATGTGATGTTGGTGCTCGAAACTACTTGCCACCACATATTGACGAAATTTCTTTGATGCGCGTTACAGTGACTCCTCTCACATCCCGGTCGGTACTTGAAAAGGTGGACCGTGGTCCTCCTGACACCGTTATCTTAACTGCAAAGCAGTGGCTTTTTCTACTCCTAAGTGAATTTCCTTCCAGAGAAAACGAGCCTCACCTTCAAGAAACAGCTGGTTTTATGGCGACATAGATTTCACTATCATCCTTTATGCTGTTAATAAAACGTATTTGCCTTGCGAAAACCAGGAAGGGCACTATTCTGGCAGAGTCACATATCTTTGAAGCATTGAATGAGGCGTGTCTGGTTATTCTCAACTCTACACCTGGCAGTTACAGTATTTAGAACCAACATGACTCACCTCTCACCTTCGATGAAGATGAAAATGCCGTTGTGAATGCCTTAAACGTGATGGCATCAAATACACCTAAATTAGGGGACATTGTACACTTGCATGTGTGTGCGCCTCATTGGTGCATTAATAAATGTACTCGATTTTCCACGAAAAAGGTACGGGGTTTACATTTCGAAAGCGACACGTTCTTGTCGACCTGTTTGTGAATGAGTACCTAAATCACGGTTAGGAAATAAAAGTCGACGGTAAAGGGAGCTGGTCACCCTACCTCACACTGTGACTTAATATGTTGAAGTCCATCACTTCAGTCCCGAACATCGGTTAAGTTTGCTAAAGTACGCCCTTTTGCAATATCTCATACAATCAATGAAATCAATCGCCCCCCTCGGTACATAGATCGGTGTGAACATCTTGCCAGCATACACGCTCCTGGGCTTCTCTTTCTAGCTCTCGGCAGAAGTAATAATTAATTCTTTGTGTCCATGTACCAGATCCCATACAGATTATCTTGAAATAGCTATCCTGTTCGAGGAGACCAAATTTCATTTAAACAGTGTGACAAACTTACACCATTTAAATAATCAGTTCACAATCAGAACTACACAATAGAAATCGTACAAATCACAAATTTATTTAAGCTTCTTTTACATTACAAAATGTCAATAAACATATTTAAGCTAGGGATACAAATAATATTAATAATAATGTACCAGCGTCGTCAGATGTTCTCACTTGTATTCTGTGGTGTAGTCTTCTGGTCTCAAGCATTAAAAGTCGGTCTACTCAATCGTGTTCTCTGTGGTAGACTTTGTGTCTCTCTCGTCTTCTAAACCTCGTTATGTCGACCAAATAGTATTCTCTGTTTCAGTTCTGTTCCCGACTACCAATTCGCTAATCCTGTCTTACAATCTTGGAATAATTCTACTACTTCTCTACTATACAAAAGAACAGGATGACTGAGGTCACGTCTATCAATAAACAGCAGTGATTCTTTATTTACTTCAGTGCACAATTTTCCGTCACAAAATATTTATCAATTCAACTCTTCTGCTTCAGTATAAATTCAATTTGCATATATTTATATGCATGCTACTAAACAGGTTGAGACTACTCGCGGACAGGGTGTACCCAGAATCCCAGTGCGGCTTTTGAGTAAATAGATCAACAACGGATATGATTTTCTTTCTTCGCCAAATCCAGGAGAAGTGCAGAGAGCAAGACCAGCCGCTCTTTATGATGTTTCTAGACCTCACCAAGGCCTTCGACTTGGTTCATACCAAGGATCTATTCGAACTCCTAGAGAAGATCGGCTGCACCCCAAAACTGAGAAGCATGATAATTTTCTTTTCACACTGATATGAAAGGCTCAGTTCTATACTCATTTCCTATCAAGAGTGGAGTGAAGCGGTGATGTGTTGCTCGCGCCGACCCTCTTTATGATCTTCTTCTCCATGCTCCTATCCTACGATTATGACACGTCTACGGACGGTATTTATCTGCTGATCAGGCAAGATGGACGGCTGTTTAATCTGTCCTGACTGCATGCGGGGACCAATGTGAGGACGGTGCTCATTAGGGAGATGGTATTTGCGGAGGATGCAGTTTTAGTGGCCAATATTTAGGAGGCCCTACAGAGACTGGGAGAGATATTCGCGAAGGGTGCAAGCAGTTTGGGCTTACTATAAGCCTGGAAAAGACACAAGGTCTGTGCGCAGGGCATTACCACTGAGCCCTGCAGAAAGATTGATGGCGTCACTCTGGTGGTCGTCAACAATTTCACTTATCTGGGGCTCTGCCATCAGCAACACTCTTTCGCTCGAAAAGGAGATAGACAGTAGGCTTGGCAGGGCAAGTACCGATATGACCCGAATGGCGAAGAGAGTCTATGAGAACACTGCGCTACCTCACTACACCAAGGTGCGGGTCTATAAAGCCCTTCGTTCTTAGCACTCTCAAATATGGAATCGAAACTTTAAGCACTTACACTAAACAGTGAACAAAATAAAGGAAAAAAGAGGTTTAAAGTTGATTAAAGTTAAGTTTCATAAAAATTTTAAAATGTGTATGGTCAGATACCGCACCGAGATGAGAACACAAACAAAACCTACGTTACGATCAATGGGTCTTCATCGGGGACAACAAATAACAACAATGCTGAACTAGCAAATCAACATGTAAGAAAAAATGATCTACTTATCTGATATAGTGTCTGTCATCGCGACTAGTTGGGTCGGAAGCTCGACTGACAATGAAGGACGGCGGTCAAATAAGATGGCCAGGAAAGCGTAAGAAGTGAAATGAAAATGGCCGAATAAGCCAGTGGCAACCAAATATGAAAAAGGCAAAATAGTGATCATAGTGGGGGTAACAAAAAGAAAGTGATATAAGTCGGGAAGGGGGGAGAGAAAGTTTGATATAAGGAGTTAAAACAATGGTGTTTGGCCTTCTACATTGGTAAAGGTTATGAAACTGTAGTAACGGAAAACAAAACCTTTCTACTATGTTAACGATTCTTAAATTACTGATGTGATGGTGTGTGTGTGTGTGTGTCCTTTAGGTGGGTCTGCTGTGTCACGTTTTGTGGATCTGTCACCCCATCTCACATTATCTTCTCCATACATTTTATGATCTGTTTGTTTTTTCTTTCCTTAAGGATTTCATAAAAGAACCTCTTTGGCTATATTGAATCGTGCCATCCAAGGCGTCTGTCCTATCCGGTTCCATTTTCTGTGCTTTATGTGTTGTTACAGTGGCTGTTGGTGGCTCCTTTCCCACAGATTTTCTTTCTTTTCATGTGCTGCCACTTTATACCCATTATCCTTCGTAGGCATTAGCTGACGAAGGACTGTAATATTCGCTGCATAGCCTTGGTTGTTCTCCCTGTTACCACTCTAAAAAGCAGCACCGACTTGACACTGGCGATGAATATTCTTTGGTTTGAATCTGGATCTTGTATTTCCATCTGCTGTCTGGTGTTGTGAATGCCAATCTTGCCTTTCCAACTTTGGTCCTCACATCTACATCTATACCTCTTGATGTGTCGATTATGCGTCCTAAATATGTAAAGGTATCCACTTATTTCAACTGGTCTTTCTCTCTCGATCTCTCTCTCTGTCTCTCTCTCACTCACTCTCTCTCTCTCTCTCCAATATGATTGGTTCTTTGCTGGTAATGTTGAGTTTAAGTAGCTTAGTTTTCATCATGATGTTGATATTCAGTCCCAATATGGCCGATTGTTCTTGCACCCTTTCAAACTTAACTTGTATTTAGCTTTGACTGTGTGGCAGAAGTACAAGATCGTCCGTGTAACTCAAGTACTTCAATTGTGACCATAGTTCTCACTGGAATACTTGTTTTCTTTCCTTAGTTTGATTACTTCATTATTCAATCAACAGCGAACAGGCAGGGCGAGAGCGGACATCCATGTCTACCCCTGCTTGCACCTAGAATCTGTCAGTTAGTGCTCTTTCATATACCACTCTACTGTATCTTCGTACATATTCTGCATTATTGTGTTCTTCTTTGGTATCCCATAGTGTCTCAATAGTTGACATAGAGTAATGAAGTTGACACTGTCAAACGTCTTTTTATTTTCTATAAAATGTACGAATTGGAATAATTTCCATTCAATAGTTGAATCTACTATGATGCTTAGAGTATATATATATATATATATATATATATATATATATATATATATATATATATATATATATATATATATATATATATATGTATGTGCATGATATTCGCTTGGCGAAATCCTGCATTTTCCTCTATGAGCTTTTGTCTACTAACGCGTGTAATCAGTCCAATATGAATCTGTTAAATATCCTGCGTGGCACTGACAGTAACGAACTTCTACATAATTGATGCAATCTGTCAGGTAAGCCTTTATGAGCAGTTGGATTAGATGTACTTCTTTCCATTCTGTGGACACTTTCTTCTTCCAATATATCCTTGACATATCTTTGTAAAATATATGTGGCTGTATCTATAAACGCCGCTATAGCTTCTGCTGCTATTCCATCTATGTATGCCGCTTCTACTTTCTTGAGTTTGGATAAGGTCCTTTAGATTTCCATCTTACTTGGTGAGTTGCAGCCTAAGTTCAGGGTCTCCTCTGCTGGTAGGATGTTGGCTGTGTCTTGTGGTAGACACCCGTTTAGACTTCCTTTGAAATACTCAACGCATCGTTTCTGTTTTTCCTTCAATGATATCAATATCTTGCCTTCTCTATCTTTGGTAGATTTGTCTGTCTGTACAAGTATATCTATTTGAAATTTGTTTTTCATGAGTAGAAATCTATCATATTTTCTCTCTCTGCTGCCTCTTCTGCCTACTGTGCTAACTTGTCGGAATATTTCCTTTTATTGTTCTTTACCCGTGTCTTGACCTCGTTGTCTGTAACAGTATGGTTTCTCTGTGCAATTTCGGCAATTGTTGAGCATATCTTTGTTTTTTTTCTTCTTCTCTATTTTATGTAATGTCTCTATTGTGATCAATTCCTGAAATATTTTTTCATGTCTTAATTTTGATCTCTTTAGCCTTTTCCTACATATTATTAATGTCCATCTTCTCGCCCTCACACAGCTCTTGTGAGACTTGGTATATATTATTAAGTTTTATGCTGTATAATGTTTTCATTTCCTGAACTTAAACTGACATCAAGTAACATGATTTTTATGAAGAACTGTCTTTTTTTAAAAACAAATGTACGAACCAGAAAAGTTTTGTCTTTTTTTCTACATAGTCCCCATGCCTGGCGACACATTTGGTCCACCTGTCTCTTAGCGTGTTGGTGTCCTCAAGAATAAAGTTTTTTGGTGTGGCATTTAACCAATTGTGCACCGCTTCTATTACCTCGTTCTCATCTGCAAACATCTGATTCTGCAAATGTTTTTTCAAGTGTCCAAACAAGTGAAAGTCCAATGGTACCAAGTCAGGATTGTATCTGGATGTTATTCCACCTCAAATTTCAGAGCATGAAAGACTGTTCTGTTCTAGTGTCCAGCGTGAGAATAGTCTATCGCCAGTACCTAGCGTAAACAGTGTTCTTTTCCGTGGGTTTGAAATACAATGATTCAGACCCCTAAATGTAGCCTTACATTATAAATATTGCTACAATGTTATTGCTGTTAGTCCAACCACCTTTACGATCCAATCGACCTAAATGTAAATGGGTACCTGACTTATTGTTACGGAAGTAAAAACAGGAAGGCAACCGGCCACTCCACCTCTTACAAAACTGAGGATTATTATACTGAAGTCTCTAACGCTTCAATCCTGACTAGCGGTTAAGTCTGCTGAAAAACAAACACCCTTTATCTTTACCCCAAATAAGCTAACTAACATCCTATTTACTTGTTATGACTGATACAAATGTGACAATCTTCAGTTCAGTTCCGATCAGTTCATCCCGTAACCCATCAGGTCGTTGGAGCATACTTGAAGACAATACTACAAACCCACGCTATCTCTCTCTGTCTGCTGCCGCCAGTCGTGCCTCACCGGGACTAAGGTTTGACCACTCAGTGATGTTGTCTGCCCATCTCTTCCTTGGACGTCCCCGTCTCTCTTTCCTGGTACAGAACCATGCAGTATCAAATGTGTAATTCCGCTGGACTTTGTAACGTGCCCATACCAAGACATCTTTCGCCTTTTGATATCCTTGAACAGATCATCAAAAGGCCCAATTGCGTGTCTACTCTTCGTCGTATCTCTACGTTCCTTACACGATTCTTATATGTAACATTTAAGCGTGTTCTAAATCACCTCATTTCTATTGCATGTATTCTGCACTGAATATCCACAGTAATGGTCCGTCTCACAGGCGTACAAAAATATTGAGAGCACCAATGAGCGCATTAATCTAACTTTTATGCTGAAGGCGAGTCGTGTATCCTGCCATATATGTTTCAAACGGGTAAGTGCCGCTGTTGTCTGTGCTATTCTGGCAATTATCTCAGGCTGCGAGCCCTCGTCACTGATCAGTAATCCCAGATACTTGAACCGATGTAAAACTTTGAGTTCCTGACCATTTGCTTTTATCACAGAAGTAAACCCTTCCGTGGTATTAGTCATCAACTTTGTTTTCTCTGCATTTATCTCCATGCCATAGCTCTGCGCCGCTCTGCCCAATCTACTAATCAGCTCCTGGAGTTCTGTTTCCGTGCCTGCCAGACCATTTATATCATCTGCAAATCGTAGGTTTGGAATCGTTTTGTCACCTATTCTGTCCGTACCAACATGTCCGTCCAGGGCCGCTTCCATTATTCTTTCCAATAATACATTGAACAGTGTTAGAGAGAGTATACAACCCTGTCTCACCCCAACAGACGTGCGAAACCATTCGCCTAGTATTTCATCTACAGAAATTGCACTTGACGCCTTCTCATAAAGGTTCTCAATTACCATCACAATATTTCTTTTGATCTTGTAATGCTTCATTGTTGGCCGTAGCTCCCCATGACATACTCTGTCGAACGTCTTTTTGAAATAGATGAAGGCATAATGTATGTGTTGTTGATACTCGAAGTATTTCTCATTTAATATCCGCAGACTAAATATATGTTCAGCGGTGTTTCTTCCCGCTCAAAACCCTGCTTGCTCTTCGGCAATGATATTCTCTGCCTGTGGTTTCAATCTGTTCAGGATTATTCTTAAGAGAACGTTGCTAGGATGACTAATGAGGCGAATTGTTCTATAGTTCCCTGATTTAGGCAGTGGTAAAACCACAGATTTCGTCCAGATTGTTGGCCACTCTCCTGTCTGCCAAATTTTATAACAGATGTATGTCAGAGCCTCAATTATTACCTCACCTCTCACGTAAGAGCTCTGCCGGGATATTATCCACAGTCACAGTTTTCCCCTTTATTTAGCATCTTCACCGCTTCAGTTACTTCCTCTCTCGTTATCTGTTGATTCTCCTCTAACATTTTCATTTCTGGGGCGCTTGCATTTCCTGGGTCACCGCGGCCCTCGTGCTTATTTAATTCAGAGCAATACTTTATCCAACGAGCCCGAATGTTTTGGGCATATGTGATACATTTTCCTCTCCTATCCTGAATCGTTGTTTTGTGACCTTGCATAGGCCTTTCTAGGTCATTGACTATTTTATATGCCATCTTGGCATCGTTTCTCTCCAGATTTTGTTCGATATCTGAACACTGAGCAGTTATCCATTCTGCCTTGGCCTTTTTCATCTTGGCCTTTATGTTTCCATTTATTTCTCTGCATTTTGTAATCTCATCCATAGTGTTCTTCGACCTCTTCAGTAATCTTCTCTTGTCGTCACACAACTCGAGTATTTCATTTGTAATCCATGTCTTCTTCTTTACCCTTGACTTTCCTAACACCTCAGTTGATGTGGCTTTCAATGCCGAATTCAAGGTCTCAGTTAATGTCTCAATATCTGCTTTTTCGTTAAGAACCAAAGGAGGGGAGGGTGCGAATCTTCCTCCTATCATCGCTCCAAAAGCATCCACTATCTCCGGGTGCTTCTCAAGGTCAAATCTTAGTCTAGTTACCTCTCTGTTCACAACTTTCTTAAGTCAGAGACGCAGGGTCATCATCAGCAAGTTGTGGTAGCTCCCTATATCGGCTCCTGGGAAACTCCTCGTCAGTGCGCTATTGATGCTGGATCTGAATCGCTTCTGGACCAAATGTAGTCTATCTGACCATGCAGTGCATTATTTGGGCTGCGCCATATCCACCGTATCGACATTTTGTTTGACCTTAGCGTATCCGCCACCAGTAACTTGTAATGGGCAAATTCCAGAAGTCTCAATCCTCTAACGTTCGTTTTTGCATTTCCGTACATATGCTTTTCCAATTTCGCACCATGTCTTCACCAATTTTGGCATTCCAATTCTCCGGTACCACCAGTATATCCTTCTTTGGTATTTCGTGCACAAGTGCCTGTTATTCCTCTTAGACACTCTCTATCTCGCTTTCCTCGATAATCTGAGGTAGGTGCATATCATTGTATCACCGTGACATTGACAATCTTACAATAACTAAAAATATATGTTGGCATCTATTATATTTAATATTCGTTGGGATACATTGTTTACAAGATAGGCACGAATTTCCAAATGTACTATAGAACTAGTGTTAGCTCATATGTCACCACGTCATGCGTGTTTGCTTTATGTCTCCCTGTAAAATCTTCCATTGTTCGTGAACATGCTTCCCATATCATTTATTGCATTAGTTTGATGAAATTTCGTGTTCTTATCTGGACCTGAATTAGTCTTTCTGTTCTACTGTCTTTCATTATTTCTGCTTTTGCTGTTCATATATTCAAATTGCTCTTCTTGTATGCTTCATTTAAGATTTACAGATGCTTTTGAATTTTTTGTTTATGCATATTTAGAGTTCTGGTGTTATAATTGTTTGCTTTTACAGTTCTAGTGTGATAATTGTTGGATTTTAGTTCTAGTGTGATAGTTGTTGGTTTTTACAGTTCTACTGTGATAATTGTTTTTTTTTACGGTTCTAATGTGTTAATTGTTTTTACAGTTATAGTGTAATAATTGCTTTTACTGTTATAGTGTAATAATGTTTTACAGTTCAAGTGTAATAATTATTTTTACAGTTCTAGTGTGATAATTGTTTGTTTTTATTGTTCTGGTGTGATAATTGTTTGTTTTTACAGTTATAGTGTGATCATTGTTTTTTTTTACAGTTTTAGTTTGATAATTTTTTTGTTTTTATAATTGTAGTGGTAATTGTTTGTTTTTACATTTTTGTGTGATACTTGTTTGTTTTTACAGTTCTAGTGTTTTCATTGTTTGTTTTTACAGTTCTAGTGTTTTTATTATTGGCTTTTACTGTCCTAGTGTTTTCAATTTTTGTTTTTACAGTTCAAGTGTTTTCATTATTTGTTTTTACAGTTCTAATGTGTTAATTATTTTTACAATTTTAGAGTGATAATTGTTTATTTTACTGTTTTGGTATGATAATCGTTTGTTTTTACTGTTCTGGTGTGATAATAGTTTTTACAGTTCTTGTGTGATAATTGTTTGTTTTTACTGTTCTGGTGTGATAATTGTTTGTTTTTACAGTTCTAATGTTTTTATTGTGATTTTACAATTCTAGTGTGATAATTGTTTGTTTTTACAGTTCAAGTGTTTTCATTGTTTGTTTTTACAGTTCAAGTGTTTTCATTGTTTGTTTTTGTAGATCTAATGTGTTAATTGTTTTTGCAATTTTAGTGTGATAATCGTTTGTTTTTACATTTCTGGTGTTATAATTGTTTTTACAGCTCCAAAGTGATAATTGTTTTTAGAGCTCCAAAGTGAAAATAGTTTTTATAGCTCTAAAGTGATAATTATTTTAACATTTCCAGTGTGATAATAGTTTGATTTTACAGTGCTTTGTTATAAGTGTTTGTACAGTTCTGATGTGATAATGGCTATTTTGGTTTTTTTTTACTAGTTGTTTTATAAAACGTATATTTTTTGTCATTAGTTACTACACTAGCGTACATTGTAATGCTAATATTTGAATATTTATACTTACAGCTTGTCCAGTGTTCACACATGGAGGGGCATGCAGAGATCTTTGCTCATGTGCATTGAACACAACCAGAGAGTGCGACAAGAACGTTGGTATTTGTTTTTGTAAGCCTGGCTGGGAAGGGCAAAGCTGCTCACTGGACCTGAATGAATGCAGAAATCCAAAAGCCTGTCCAACAAATTCAGACTGCATCAATCAGCCTGGAACCTTCTCATGCCAATGCCATTCTGGATATATCATGGACCTTACAATTGGCGAGTGTAAAGGTGAAGTTTAAAAAGTTTTATACATGTCAACATGTTCTGTTCTGTTATTGATCAATGTCACTATTTCAGCGGATCCATAGGGCTAAGTCTTTGAGTATGCTGATGATTTCAGTAGCTCACTAGTTGTACTCACATCTGCTCTATCCTCTAAGGCAGTGGTTTCCAAACTGCGTGCAGCGACACCCTAGGGTGCCGTGGCTGGTTTACAGGCGTGCCGCGAAACATTCCAATATTTTCACTGAAATGACAAGTATCCTTCGTGGTCTTATAATCGGACCACATATGTGCTGATAGGATGTACATCAAAAGACATTTAGCCAACATTTAACTCAGATATTCAAAGACGGTGTCGGTCTGCGTCTTTGATAATCAGAAAGTGAATCGACGACCAATGTGTCTACGGTCGGCATGTTCCTGAGATCAAAAGTGGGATGTAGCTTTGTCTTTGGTATCAGTTCGAATACGTGGGGAAGGGGAGGTGATTGGCCGATACATTTGAATAAGAATGGAGCTAAAAGTTGATAAACAATTCAGTGCATCACTGTGAGTATAATGACTGAATTGTTCCAAATCTAGCTAGTTATGTACTTAACTTTCTTGGTACTTGGTGTTTGAATATACATTGTAAATAGCTGTCTACGCGATCATCATTTGCTAAAGATGGAACCAACTGAATTGTGTTGTGATCAAGTAAACTGTTAAAAGTTGTTGTTCTTCACCTTCCTAAAAATGGACAGGGGGTCTCTGTGGCGAAGTGGTCAAGCCGTTTGCCTCGTGTTCTGTCAAATGGACAGGTTCTTATTGAACATTAATAATAAGTGATGTATGCTTGAAAATAAACAGGATCCACCCCAAACTAGTGGAGGTGGTGTGAAGAAGCAAAAATGTCGTAAATACGACGATAGTTATTTGGATTTTGGCTTTACATTCACACTTGTCAACGATGGCGCAAGAACGCAGTGTGTACTGTGTATGAAAGTATTGGCACCAGAGTGCATGGCTCCATGTAAAGTAAAACGCCACTTAAAAACCAGTCATAGAAATATGGTTGGTAAGCCTCGCCACTATTTTATTCGAAAGAATTAAAACAGCAAAAAGCTGCTTTTTCTCAGCATATTTCAATACCATGTAATGCTTTGTTAGTATCATACAAAGCTGCGCATAGAATCGCCAAGTGAAAAAGCCCCACACAATCGCAAAACAACAAATTCTACTGACTGCCATAGATTTGGTGAACAATATGATCCGCGAGGTGGGGGTGGGGGGACTGCTGTCAAAGGTACATTTTGTCTAACAATAGTGTCAGTCGCAAAATCTAGTGTGAAGGATCTCAATGATCAATCTATTGAAAAAATAAAAGAGAAGGAATTTAGATTGCAGCTGGATGAGACCACGGACAGTAATAAGGATGCACATTTGATTTTATATGTACGGTTCATAGATGGTAATGGCATTGTGGAAGCCCTTCTCTTTTGTAAAAGTATCACTGCAAGTACAAAGGCTCAAGATTTGTTCGAGATCCTGGGCACATTTATGGTTGAAAATTATGGGAAGTGGGCAAAATGCATTGGTATCTGAACTGATGGTGGTAGTTCGATGTCCGATCGTTATGGAGGGTTGCAGGCACTTATTCGAGCAAAGCTGTGAATTCACTGTGGGCCCATTGCATCATTCAGAGAGAAGCACTGGCATCAAAGTATCTGTTCATTTTTCTTGAAGAAAAAAAACACGAGGATGCAAAACACATTGTAGAAACATATTTGTTGGTAAAACTTGCATACTTCTGTGATATCTTTGACAAGTTAAATTCGTTGAACCTCTCCCTGCATGGAAGCAATATGCACATCACATTGTGATATTGATCGAGAAAACAAAATTGCAGTTATGGCTATGGAGAAGAAAAATGAATGAATATTGTGGCAAAGTTTGTTTCCCGTTGTTGAAGCAGGTTGTGGTCTCAAATGAAGTTGATTTCTCTCGCAACATAAAAGTTGTTTTCGAAGAACACCTATCACAGAGTATCAACTGGTTTGAAAAATATTTTAAAGAAGATAATATTGACTAGTTCTCATGGACTATTCAGGGCCAAAGCTCCATCTGAATTTATTTCTGTAGAAGAAAATTGTATTATGTATTCTGTGACAGTACACTGAAGAGAACATTTTGCAGCATGGAACTAATTGGCTTTTGGATATCAGCAAAAGATGAATACCCACTGCAAAGTGGTAAAGCTTTGCGAATCTTAATTCCATTTGGGACGTCATATTTGTGCGAGGCTGGGTTTTTTGGCGATTGCTATGATAAAAAGCAATAATCATGCGAAAATCGAAGTGGAACAGGAGGGTGACTGTGTCCAGTTTGATTCTAAAATTTTGAGAAAATGTGCAGAAAACAACTGACTCCCCCGTCCCACTAATTACGAATATTCAATGATATGATCGTTCAAGGTATGTACTTATTTACGTTTTACATAAACTGTCTGTGAATTTGAAGTACGTGTTTAATTATTTTGTTTTCAGTAAACCAATCTAACCGCATCAACTGCGTATTGCAACTGATAAGTTGATTTATTGTCTGATTTGGGGTGCCGTGGAAAAATTATAGTACATTAAGGGTGCCGTGAACCGGGACAGTTTGGAAACCACTGCTCTAAATAGTATCTCCTAGCTGAACCAGCGTCTGATTTTAACAATTTTGCAATTTGCTGATTGCCAGGTCATCAATTACAATGTCATAATGCCCAAGAGGCGAAAATTGCTTGAGCTCAAAATGTCTTCTGTATCAATATTAAATGTCCCCACCATACGTTTTTTTCAAGGACGGGATACTTGTCCTTCGGTGCCACAAACTCCAGCATGATCCGGGTATTAAATCCACACAAGCCACTAAAGGTTTGAGACCACTATTTCTGATACCCATTCATGCCATAACCAACCCCTTTTGTGCCATATAAAGCAAGGATTGGTAGCCTAACAAGATGTTGACTCTTATTAAAGAGATCTCAGATAGTTGCCGCAGAGCTGTAGTTATTCCATCAGTGTGCCAGATGAAACCTTGTATTACCAAGTCAATATAAATAATAGGTGATGGAAAAAAAGTTTACATCAAAACATACACAATTGGATATTTCTTTGTGTGTGTGTGTGGGGGGGGGGGGGGGCAGGAGAAGGTGGGGATTTTGTGAAACTCTGGACATATATATAAAGGGTGCCGCCCCACCCCCACCCTTCCCCAAAAAAAAACAATACCCGTTTTTAAAATGGATAGAGCATTGGTTCTTGTGCGAGCAGTATCTTAAATAATTTTCTACACCGTATACTGCGCTGTAAACTGCAATTTGGTGTGTCTATATAAAGTAAATTAATGCACTGTTAGCCGTAAGATTATCCAATGGCAACAAATAAAGAGACCCAGATGAACTGCCAGATAATTGAGGAAGTGGAAAGTTTTACCTATTTGTGAAGTAACATTGTTAATGACAAAGGAAAAAATCAATATGATAAATGTAGGATCAATAAGACTAAATTTTCTTTCAATTATCTTCGTCCAATATGGAACTCGGCAGCATTCTTCATCGAGTATAAGAGTAGACTGTTTAAAACAAATGTAGACTGTTTAAAACAAATGTGAAGTATATCCTACTATATGGCTCTGAGACTTGATATGTGACCAATGGTATCACATCCAGACTGCATTCCTTTGTTAATAAATGTCTCCATTGCATATTGCATGTTAGATGACCAGAGATGAAGGCAAACACAGATCTGTGGGAAAGAACATGACTCAACCAATACAACAGAAAATTGATGAGAGAATGGGTAGATGGATTCTCAGAAAGAAGTCAGACAACATAACAAAATATGTGCTTGATTTGAACCCACAGGGAAAGAGCCGAGCAAAAAGGCCAAGTAACATATGGCATCGTACAGTCGAGGAGGAAGTTAGTTCAATCGGCGTCTCTTGAGCGGAACTGAAGAAGTTGGCACAGAATAAAATCAGATAGAGAGTATCTGTTGGGACCGTATGTTCCAAGGGGAACCAAACAGGCAAATGATGATGATGATGATGAATGGCAGGGTATGGGATAATGTTTCTGTCAGGGTAGCGCTGCATAAACCTTATGTGTGTAGTTGTTTTTGACAATCTGGCATTTTATCTGGTTAATCTCTTCTTTCATTTGGCAGATTAGCATAGTGGAAGAGCACTTGCTTTTAGCAGCAAAGGTACGCGTTGCAACACCAATTGCTGGTGCTGAGATGCTCAAGTCGAACCAGCTGTAAATGGGTACCTAGCTTACTGTTAGTGAAGGGAAAGAGAGCGAGGAAGTGAACTGGCCGCCCCACATCCTAAACAAGCTATGCCTGCATACAATAAAGTCACAAACACTTCATCACAGACAGCAGTGTCTGCTATGGTACTACTTTATTTTTGCATTACTGAAGTAGGGAAACTTTGGACATTTTCACTAGTGCAATGCAAGGCTATTCAGCAGACTCGCCACTATAGGGAACAGTGTCAGCTCTTTCTTAACTTAACTTAACTTCTTTATACTGGTTTAGAAGATTCTACAGTTTGTATACAACCAGTTTCTTGGAGGGTGGTGTTTACCGATGTGTGTCCATCTTAATAGACTAGAGCCAAGTAGACCCACAACCAGTTAGGTGTCGTCTATAGCTGCTCTTAACAAAACACCTGGGGAAAGGTACAAATAACTTTGGTAGATTTTTATTTTTAATTGTGCCAGGGCATCAGTTGCAAAGCCTACTCTTTTCGATTTCCAACTGCCAAGGAATTTTTAACGTGCTTGACACTGCACGAGAGTCGCTACCCAGAGATCATGAAAATTTTTACCAGAAGATCCACGTGAAAAAATATCACGATCTTCATGGTGATTTGAACACACTGCCTGTGGCACCCGAGGCGGACACATTACCACAAGACCACTGATTCCCCTGCTACGTCTTCAGTCAAGGTGCCACAAGGGAACTATTCTTATCCCTACCACAGAGGTTTGTATCATAAATCAAGGCTACTATTCAGTCATTCACCTTTTGCTCCAATGTGAAGCATAGACCACCATAGCAGCTGGTCACGTTTAAAAGAAGCCGGAATCCAAGTATTTAAAATCATTCACCTTTTCACTCCATTGTGAAATGTAGTATTTTATAGCAGCTGGCCTCTTAACAAGAAGCCTGAATCCAAGTATTTAAAATCATTCACCTTTTCACTCCATTGTCATTGTGAAATGTAGTATTTTACAGCAGCTGGCCTCTTAACAAGAAGCCTGTATCTAAGTATTTAAAATAATTCACCTTTTCACTCCATTGTGAAATGTAGTATTTTACAGCAGCTGGCCTTTTAACAAGAAGCCTGTATCCAAGTTTTTGCAGTTGCCGATTATAACAACAATGTTTTTTTTACACGTTAAAGTTGCTAACTCCAAGCAAACCCTCTTTAACTATATTTTACAACAGACTAGGAAGGTGATAGTGGTCTTATTCTTTTCATCTCGAGTACCACCATTGTTGATGCTTACTATAGCATCTTTTAATTTTTCAGAAAGCTTGCGTTGCAGTGCATCCATGAAATCAAGTTGTTCACAGTTATGTGATGTGAACCCAGCTACACAGAAAGAATTTTGTGTTTGTCGAGCTGGCTTTGAACTGAGTGATGATTTTACATGTGTTGGTAAGAATTAGTAATATTATAGTATACGTTTCTTCTTTGTTTGCAGAGTATATAACGAGTAACGAGATCTCTAAGCACACGGTTCACTCTCCAGTAGTGTTATAGTCCACTCTACTCAGTTGTTCATGAGTTTGGTAAAATTAATACCATCGAAGGCAATTGAAAAATATTGAACAGAAATGTACTAGAGAGATTTAAGAGAGATCATTTACAAATAGATAAGAGAAGAAACAAAATGCTTTCAACAAATCATTTCTGTTCAGACCAGACATCTACACTGAGAAGTTGAACAAAGTGGGAAATGAGAACTCGCCACTTTAAATCGAATTTAAAGATTATGAATTTACATTTGACAGCTTAGACAGAGGACTATTCTAGAAGTTGCTAAGGTACTATGGAGTGCTCCTGAAGTTCACTAACATAATAGTATAACATATGAAGATATGAAATGTAGGGTTCAATATAACTCTACATTCAGCTTGCTAAGACCTTTGAGATAAGAACTTAGAGTGTGCGACAGAAATGTCTTGTTATCACCATTTCTCATTCTGCTGATTATTGACTGTCATAGACCTTTGAGATAAGAACTTAAAATGTGCGACAGAAATGTCTTGTTATCACCATTTTTCATTCTGCTGATTATTGACAGTATTATGAAAGTAACAACATCAATTTTTTGTTATGGAATTCAAAGGAATTTGACAAAATAACTAGTTGATCTGGATTTTTTGGAAGCCTTGGCGTGTCTGTGCCATAAACACAGTTAGATGCAAAATAAAATAAGTATAGTTGAGAGGTCACATAAATTATTACTAAGAATACACAGTAAACAACAAGATTATGAGAATAAATTCAACTAATGACAATCAGAATATGTTTGGAGACACACTCCTACACAATTTGGAATATTCGAATAACTTGGTAGAAATACAGATAAAGTATGAGTTCTAGATACATATATCAAAATAAGAACACATAAAGGGAAAGAAGCTTTCATTTCGTTGGGGAACTTATGAAACTCCACAGAAATTGTCCAACACAAAAATACAAATTTTTAACTGCAATGTAAAGTTTGTTCTTCTTCTTCTTCTTCTTCTTCTTCTTCGTACGCAGTCAGACAGTAACCATTATTTTTTCGAAAAAAGCAGCCGTCATCGTGAGGCTGTCAACACTGCCATAGAGCTTGTCTAGTGTTGCCACTGGTGATGGCCACATCTGCTCTCTCTGATCCTCGTATGTCGGGCAGTTTTGCAGCAAATGCTCAGCGGTCATTTTGCCGGTACCACACGGGCATTCGTCGGTGCCACCTATCTTCAATTTGTTGAATAGGTGGTACCTGAGTCTATTGTGGCCAGTGCGAAGTCTGAAGACCACGACCTGCTCTTTTCTGTTCAACTGGTAATAGGCATCGTTTTTGGTGTAGCCAGTATGTTCGGTTTCCCATTTGGTCATGTATCTAGCTCTAATAAGCCGTTTTGACTCTTCGTATGTCATACTAGTATCAGGTTGTGGTAGTTTTGCACCTTCTTTTGCCAGTCTGTCTGCCTCCTCGTTGCCTTGGATGTTGCAGTGAGATGAAACCCACTGCACCACTACTCTTTTTGGGTCGGCCTGCTGGCATAGTTGACAGAGTACTGCTCTTAAATCATTAAGTTCAGTATTTTTCTGGCTCTTAAGCGCTGTAACTACGGCCAGAGCGTCTGTAAGCAGGACTATGTGGCTTTCATTACTCTTACCTGTTACCATTTCTTCCACTGCCGCCCTCAGTGCCTCTGCCTCTGCTCTGAAATTGCTTGTGTATTTTCCAGTAGCGAATGACAGTGTTATTTTTCTGCCATTTGGTAGGTTCAGGAATGCTCCTGCCCCTCCGTTATGTGTGGTGTTTGTTACAGAACCGTCGGTGTATGCATGGGTCCAGTCCATGCTTGGGTAGTTTTTCGATATAAAGCTTAGGGTAGTATCTCTCCTTTCTTTTTCAGTCTGGCAGTTTTTGTTTCCAATACCTGGTATATTTTCTACCACCTCTGGAAATATATCCTGCCTCCAGGTAGGTTTTCGTACAGTAGTGATGGGCTTTGGTGTTGTTAGTGCGTTTATGGGATCTTCGTGCATCTTTGCTTTGGCTATTTCAGCAAAGTTTCTCTGCTTTAGTTTCCCATTTCCCAAATTGTTTAGTCTCTGGTGCATTGGATGGTCAGTCAGTCTTCGGAGTTTCTCTGACTGCAGCTGGGCTCTGCAATCTTCTATCGGTCATGGATTGCAGTTTTGTGATCTTTTCATGTTCTACAATTGGCGTTGACTTCATGCCTCCTGTTATAACTCTCATGGATTGGTTTTGAAGTTTGCTAACTTTATCGAAGATCGCTTTTGCTGCTGTTGTCCATGCCGCAATGCCATACTCGAGAACTGGTATCACTCTTCCAGTGTACAGTTTCTTTAGTATGCTTTCGTCTGCTCCCCAGCTTGTGCCAGCAATTTTCCTCATGATTGCCATTCTTTCTCTGGCTCTCATTTGGTTTCTCTCGATCTGACTTTTCCATGTCATGCGCCGATCAAATGTGACTCCCAGATAGTTTGGGTTGTCGTTTGGCTGCAGGAATTTGCCATTTAGAGTTAATTTTGTGTTTTAGGGTTTGATTGAAAGCGAGAATATTGTACAGGTGGTTTTCTCCTCGTTTATTTTGACCAGCCATGAGTTCGCCCACTCTTCCAGCGATGTTAGGGCCTGCTGCATCCGATTTCTTGCTATGGTGAGATTCTTTTCAGAGGTCCACATAGCCAGATCGTCTGCAAACATTGAGCTATGGACTCTTCTTGGTATATTCTCTGTAATGTCGTTTATATACACCAGAAAGAGTGTGGGTGACAGTACTCCCCCTTGGGGTACTCCCTGCTCGAGTATCACCTTTTTGCTCATCTGCTCTTGTACTTAGACTCTGGCCGTTCTTTTTTTGAGGTAGTGGTTGATCCACTTGTACATTCTCCCACAGACTTCACTTCTCCTTAGCTTGACTAAGTCCATCTTTCCAGACTTTGTCAAATGCTTTTTCCAGGTCCACCCAAACCGCTACTGTGTGTTTCTGTGCCTGGTAGGCACCTTCTATTTCAATCCTTGTTCATGTTACACTAGTCTGGCCAACAAAATCCGAATTGATATAATGATCCCCGTGATGGTGAGCTTACTTTGAAGCATCACTTTGCACTACAGCCAGGATGGATCTGGATCACTCTTGCAATTACGCCTCAGAAAGTGAGAAGAGCCACTGTAGCCCGCTACCAAAGTAACATTCAGAGTTATCTTAGCACGATTTGCTTATAACAACAGCTTCTGTGAAATTATCTGTGTACACTGATTCCTTGTTTAAACAGTCATATTGAGCTCTTTTTAAATCAGTTTAGTTGTCCTGTTATTCTCTTTACTGCTCTACACTATGTGTTCATTGACCTCCCTTTTCTTCTCTGCTTCAATCCAACACATGTCTGATTATATTTTCCCTCTGAAGGTATGTGATATCCATCTTAACATTCTATCCTTAATCTCCATCTGTATTAGTTGCGATCGTGTTATTTGCCACAGATGTGTGTTTATTTTTTAATCTTGCCATCTAAATGCATAGTATGCTGAGGAGAAATTTGCTGGTGAAGGTCTACCACCAGGATGTAAGTTTTCGCTTGAAATACCATGTTTATTCTTTTGGAGTACTTGATACAGGAATCCTGGTATTCAATCAGGCAGATCAGTGCACGATGCCAGTTACACAATAGCTATCCTTGTGTTCTGACAATCCATATGGTGGCCATTAGAATTGGTCGTCCTGTGTTTTTCTTGGCTTATCATTCAGACTCACATTTGACAATTAATAGTAACTTTGTGTATGGTTTCATAGGCCCGTAAAAAAGCTCTGTAGAGACCAGCTTCCAGGCTTTTCTCTGTTGACATTTAGCCTACCCATCAGTGCAGGACCTGCACCCTGACTTTGATAGTGCTGGTAACTGCTAAGCTATCATTTTAATTTCCTTTATCTGATTTTTTTAAAAAGGAAAAAACAAAGATATAGGTTGGAATAGGAATGTGGCGTTTCTGAAGGATGGTATACATGCCAGGGACAGCTAAGGAATATAATGAAGATGTGTTACAAGAAAACATAAATAAAAGACAACTGCTAACCAATATTAAAAGAAGCCAGACAATTTCATTGAACACATACTCAGAAACAAAGACCTGGAAAACCTTGTGGCAGTGAGAAAAGTCAAAGGGAAGAGAGGACTACGAAGACAGAGAAAGAAGTTATTAGATGGCATGAAAAACTGGATGGGGCAAACATAGCATCTGAAATGCTGAAATAATCCAACGACAGATGAATGTAGAAAGAATTGATCATCAATGCAAACACAATTTAGACTATACCAAGCAAACTGACAGTTTAATTTTAAAATGCACAAACAAAACACTTTATAATTATATACTTCTCATATATATGTCTCATTCTGTTCTACCAGTGTCACTGTATCCATATGGCACTGAAGCTAATGATAGAGTGGCTTTTGAAAAAGGAGCATTGCCGGTCTGTAATATCCAGCTCGGCACACAGATACCTGTTGGGACAGAAATGCAAGCCTCTGCAAGTGTAAGAAAACTTAGAAAATATATTGAATAGTTATACTGCCATTATTACTTTTTAAAATCACATTTAAAAAAAATTTCTAAGCACAAATAAACAAAATGTTGTGAAAAGAGTTTCTGGGGTCACTGTTACACTGAGAGTGTGTAAAAAGACTTCAATACACCTGCTATCCATGCACATGGAAACCCTGCTCAATGTGAAGTAACCTTCTTAATTAAAATTCATAAAATAAATTGAATGTGAGACAAGAAAGAAAGCTCTTTAATATGGGTCTCAAACAGTGGAAAATTGTAGGGTTTCAATGGAGTTATTTGGCTTCAGTTGAAGTCCAGTTCTCTGAATAAAGGTTGCTGTTGTGAAGAGTTCTTCATGACATCCAAACAACATTGTTTCTTGATGCAAAGTAGTTAAGTAATGACATCGCTGGGGTTTATGATCACTGACGACAATGACATATTATCCCTTAGTCATAAGCACAGCACAAGCGATCCCCGCAGTTTAAAGCCATCAGTGTTGATGCCACTTAACTGTATTAATAGTGTTCTTGTTGCATTTGTGGGAAAGTTACAAACTAGACAAGTTTTATCTCTTCAATAATGAAAACACGAATGACCTTTATATGACCGAGTACGAACCAACGTTGGGTTATCCACAGACTTCAATGTCAATTACCGATCCATAGTCTGCCTCAGTGCGTCATCTGCACCCCACATTCCCACCTAAGAAGACCTGGATGATCTTCTTCATGATCTAGAGCTATCCAAGATCAAAGCAGAGTTACTTGAATCAAGACTTAAACAATAAAATCTTCTCAATGAAAATGTTGGTTATTTTGTTTTACAGTTTACTCCTTATGAGAAGCGACAATGTCATGTCATTATAGTTACTAAATCAGGCTTATGTATTTCTACCCCTTATTTCACAGCTTTTTTGTGCACAGATGTGTTTCAATCTACACTTTATCATCAGCTGATGTTAACATTTTTTACATAGAAAGGAAGAATAGGCCTACCAGAAAATATCATAAAAGACAACCTATAAGTGTTTTGCATGATGCTAGAAATCTCATGTACAGCAAATTTCTACAGAAGCCAGCACAACCCTTGTAGACACTGTGATAAAGGCTTCCTGTAAGGAGTTAGTTGCAGTGGTTGCCTTATGCTTCATAAGTAACAAAAAATGTACCAGAAGAAAAATTATAATATTTATGAATCTAAAAACATTTCTTCCATAATATTCTACAGATTCACTACAATGGTGTGATCAGGTTCAATGGCAGCCATATAATGAGAACTCCAGATCTGAATGAAACGCAGGCACAACTACAGAGTGTGATTGCACCTTTTTGGACAGAAAAGAAAAATTCAGGAGAAGGAGAAGTTTTTTATCATCTCTATGACAAATGTAATTCAGCAGTTTTCTCTGAGCCTAGCTTTGAAAATACATCATCGCCCAAGGAAAATGAAGTTTGGACTCGAGCCGTCAGAGATATCACAAACTGTTATAATCTCTCTGGTTTTGTGGCCAGTGCTGTTTTAGTTACAACCTGGAACAAGGTCCAGCTCGAGGTAGACATTTTTTTTGTAGAATAATTTTAAAACTAATATTTAAATGTATACTGTATAACGTAATGCTTTTGTGTCCTGATGACACAAAGTTATGCTGTAATGTCTCATCTAAAGCAGAAATAGATATATTAAGGCCGGATTTAGATAAAATTCAAGAATGGTCTGTAAGATGGCAAATGGAGTTTAATGTAGATAAATGTACAGCCATCGACATAGACAGATCCAATGTGGAACATAATTACAGAATGGGAGAGAACAATATTAGAAAGATAGATAAGGAAAGGGACATAGGGGTTAAAATAGATCATACAGGTAAGGCGAGTTAGCAAATTTAGGTAGCAGTGAAAAAGCAAATGCAATGTTAGATATGGTAAAAGGATATATTAAACAAAGGAGCAAGAAAGTGATAGTCAAACTGTATAATAACATTAGTTAGACTTAGGTTGGAGTACTGTGTACAGGTATGGAGTCATTATCATAGAGGGGATGTAAACATGTTGGAAAGAATACAAAAAAGGGCAACAAAGCTGATAGTGAGAGAGAAGAATTCGTGGTGACTTAATACAGGTTTATAAGATGATCAGAGGATCGGATAAATTAGACTATAACAAGTTTTTTTCAAAATACAGCCAGCCACAAGAACAATAGGGCATAGCTACAAATTAACTAAAGAGAGGTCCAGATTAGATATTAGGAAACATTTTTTTAGTAAGAGTGTGGTTAATGCTTGGAATGCATTGCCATGGGAGGTAGTGGAGGCAGGGACAATTAATGTGTTTAAGAATAAATTGGATGCGCATAGCTTTTAGAGCAAGGTAATGTAAATGAAACTGGTTGTATGCAGACTCTGCAGAGTCTTCTAAACCAGTATAATGATATTAAGTTTAAGTGTGAGTGGGGTCAAGAAGAGGACCAAGAATGGTGACACTGTAACCTGCCAGATTGCCCAAAGGGATTCCAGGGAATCTGTGTTTGGGTGACATAGGCAAGATTATCTACATGTCGAACTGTCAAACGTTTTTGTGAAGCCAATGAAACAACAATACAGCTCTTTCTGTTGTATTATGAGACATTTTTCTAGTATAGATATTAGTTAATGTGTTGCATTATTTGCTCATGTCCTGTCATAAATCAACACTTTTCTTCTGACAATTCTGCTTTTATTTAAGATGTTACATGTTTCGAGCATGATCATTCAGTGAACATTGATTTCAACATTTCTGACAAGATTTCTCAAGTCTCATAAATGTTGCAATTGAACTACATTTTCCTTTTTATATCTGAAGTACTATTTTGTATTTGTAATACTTAAATTTTAGAATTCAAGACTTGTAATTTGTGGAAGCTGTAGCTAAAATGTCTGCCAAATAAATAAAATACAAGGTCTTACAACCTAAACTGTGCTAGAAACCCCCTCGAGTCCATTACCTTGAAGTGGTGAGGGAGCTTGCTTGTCTTAATGACCCCAGGAGGTAAGGGAATGGAAGAGAAAGCTTCCAGAAGAGCCCCCCCTAGCTGGACAGGTCATTAGGGAGAGAATAGACTAAAAATGGACAACTCACCTAAAGTATAGGTTAGATTATTGGGCCAATAACCCAAATCTATAAAAATAAAGTCAGTTACGGAAACATTGGAAAACAAATAAAAGCTGACTGCGTTGTGAAAGGAAAAGAAGAGAATGATGCAATGGAGTGAAAATGTAAAGAACTTCCTAGGCTGACTTCCTCTTGAACTACCAAGGAGCAAACCAAAATAGCAACATGGAATGATAGAACATTATTACAGTCAGAAAAAATGACACAGATAGCAAAATAGATTAGGATTTACAATCTGGCAGTCCTTGGACTGTGTGAAACAAGATATATACAATCAGAATGAATGAGACTGACAACCGTGGAAATGATTATTATCTCTGGAAATGAGGGAACTGATGCCTGACACATAGGGAGTGACACTAATGCTTTCTAGAAAGACACATGGACTGCTCATAAAGTAGGAGGATATTAGCTGTAGAATTATAAGTGCAAGCTTAGGGACCAAAAAGAAAAACATTAATATGAACATATTGATTGTTTTGCTCCAATTAGCAAGGTCAAAGATGAGAAGAAACACAAGTTTATAATGAACTACAAGAGATCTATGACACGCAGAACAAGAAAGATCTCATAATACTGATGTAAATGAAGAAAAAACAACATGTACGAAATTCTCGCTTTTAAATAAACCTCAGAACACCAAAATAAATCTTAACGGCAAATATCTGCAGCCTAACGACAACTCAAAGTACTTGGGCGTCACATTTGATCAGCGCATGACATGGAAAAGTCAGATCGAGAGAAACCGAATGAGAGCAAGACAAAGAATGGCAATCACGAGGAAACTTGCTGGCACAAGCTGGGGAGCAGACGAAAGAATACTCAAGAAACTGTACACTGGAAGAGTGAGACCAGTTCTCGAGTATGACATTGCGGCATGGGCAACAGCAGAAAAAACTTTGATAAAATTAGCAAACTTCAAAACCAAGCCATGAGAGTTATAACACCAATTGTAGAACTTGAAAAGATTACAAATCTGCAATCCATGACCGACAGAAGAGACTGCAAAGCTCAGCAGCAAGCAGAGAAACTAAGAAGACTGACAGACCATCCAATGCAACAGAGACTAAATAGATTTGGAAAAGGGAAATTGAAGCAGAGAAACTTGCCAAGAAATAGCCAAAGCAAAGATGAGCGAAGACCCTATGAACACCATAACAACACCAAAGCCCATCCCTACTATATGCAAACCCACATGGAAGCAGCATATCATTCCGGAGGTGGTAGAAAATATACCAGGTATTGGAAACAAGAACAGCCAGACTGAACAAGAAAGGAAAGACATAACCCTGAGGTACATAGCGGAAAACTACCCAAGCATGGACTGGACCCATGCATACACCGACGGTTCTGTAACAAACACAACACAGTATGGAGGGGGAGGGGTATTCCTGAGCCTACCAAATGGTAGAAAAATAACACTGTCAGTGACAACTGGAAAATTCTCAAGCAATTTCAGAGGGGAGGCAGAGGCACTGAAGGCTGCAGTAGAAGCAATGCTGACAGGCGAAAGCAATGAAAGCCAGATAGTCCTGTTTACAGATGCCCTGGCTGTGGTTACAGCACTAAAAAGCCAGAAAAATACTGAACTTAATGATCTAAGAGCAGTACTCTGTCAACTATGCCAGCAGTCCGCACCAAAAAGAGTAGTGGTACAGTGGGTTCCATCCCACTGTAACATCCAAGACAATGAGGAGGCAGACAGACTGGCAAAAGAAGGTGCAAGAGTACCACAACCAGATTCTTGTGTGCCCTACGAAGAGTCCAAAAAGTTTATTAGGGCCAGATATATGGCCAAATGGGAAAGAACATACTGGCTACACAAAAAACGATGCCTAATACCAGCTGAACAGAAGAGAGCAGGTTGTGGTCTTCAGACTCCGCACAGGTCACAACAGATTGAGGTATCATCTATTCAATAAATTGAAGATAGGTGGCACTGACGAATGCATGTGCGGTACTGGGAAAATGGCCGCTAAACATCTGCTGCAAAACTGCCCGACATACATCAGAGAAAGCAGATGTGGCCATCACCAGTGGCAACACTAGACAAGCTCTATGGCAGTGTTGACAGCCTCAGGATGACAGCTGCTTTCTTCAAACAAATTCAAGTTGATGTCTGACAGCGAACGAAGAAGAAGAAGAAATAATACTGATGGCGGACTTCAATGATAGAATGGGAGCAGACAACCTAGTTTGTGAACAGATTTTACCAAGATAAGGAAGGGAACAGATGAACAAAAATACACAATGTACATAAGTCACATGGAAATTACCAGACCCCATAATAAATCCAGATTGACCATATCAGTTTCACTCAAACGTTTAGAAGTACACTACAAGATGTAAGAGTAAAGATGCAGACACAACCTCAGACCACCATATGTTGCTGGGGAACTTGTAGATCAAATATAAAAAAGCAATAGATTCCAATTGCTACAAGAATTGTTTGAGGACCAGGTGATGTATATTATTAGGTATGTGGGAACAGACAAAAGGGAATTGATATAAAACATGTGAAGAAACTAGAATATGACAATAACTGAGCAGCTGTAGATTTGTGGTAGAAAGTGGAAATGACAAACCTTAAGGAAGGAGTCTGCTGACAAGTCTTGTACTGAACTACTGAACTGTAACTCACAGTGAAAGAGGCAAGTGGTGAGGCCATTGAACATCTGGTGAAAAATGGTGAAAGAATTCAGAGCAGCTAGAGTTTCATATACAGATGTTAAGGAGACATCCAAAAATAGAAATAGCTAAAGAACATCAATTGCACCTTGATTTTTCAAAGCCAACCAGATGGAATAAATCAAGTAATTATATGACCCACCATCAATAATTCTGCCAAAAATAAAATTGTAATCAATCAAAGACTTGCAATTGCAACATCCAAACTAATCATCATCATGTAGCATGTCCTTTATAGAACGTCACTCCCATCACAGTCTGTCTGAAAGAAACTCGATCCCTTGCCAAAACTCCAGCCTCCGTCACAGTTATATCCAGGCATTCCTAGATATCTTAGCGCCATCATCTTCTTGGTCTACCCCTTCCTCTTTTGCTTTGCACCATACCTTCCATCACTGTTCTCTCAAGACCGTTGTGTCTCTTGATGTGACCAAAGTATTTGCATTTTCTAGCCAAAATGGAATTGACAAACCAGTTCTCAACTCTTGCCAAATGTCTACATTAGTCTTTTTCTCTGTTCAGGGTATTCTGAGAATCTTTCTGTAATATTTTGACTTGAAGGATTCGATTCTTTGTCTGGAAGTTTTGGTAATCGTCCATGATTCACAGCCACAAACTGCCACAGGAAAAACACAGGCTCTCAAGACTTTTACTTTTATCATTTTCTTGGTGCTCTGCTATAATTTCTTCAGGCTGTTCAGTCTCTGCATTGCCATAGCTAGTCTTCTTCTGATTTCTTTAAAGCAGTTGCCATTTTTGTCAATTCTGTAACCCAGATATTCAAAATGTGTGACCTGATCTATTTCCTCCTCACCCACTGAAAATTTATGCTGACATTGTGTTATGTTGGTGATCATTACATAATACAGATGGAAAATGTGTGGTATAGCAAGCAGATAAAAATCCAACTCATTAGTACACACATTTTCCCAGTGACACCAAATGGTTGTGAGACATGGACATAAACAAGTCAATTGAAAAAAATATCACAGCTTTTGAAATAGATATGGATGCATATGGATGTCAAAAATATCATGGACAGAAAAAAGGAAAAATAGAGAACATTTTCATTCACTTCATATTACGGAAAGTTGGCTTTTGGACAACATTGCAAGAAGAAAGTTTAAATATTTCAGTCATGTGTAGAAACATAGGCCTAATAGTCTGGAGTGAGTGATAATAGAGGGCATGGCTCATAGAATTTCAAACGGCAATGGCTCTCGGGTCAACCCAGCCTTAAATGAGAACCAGTTCAGTCAGGGAAGTAAACCGGCCGGCATGATGCTGACCACATCATCCACTAAGTGCCATGGGTTTACAAAATAATATGAGCCTAACACCATATTTCCTATGCATCGCATGGCGTGACGGGATTTTTTTTTTTTTATGGTTCATAGAAGGAGAAAAAAAGGGGTCGTTTTTGTTGAACATGGCAAAAGAACATTATGGACATTATGAAAATGCCTTTGCATGCCGCGGATCAACTTGCCCGAAACCAAGATGCCTACAGAGCCGGCATGATGGAGACTGTGTTCTGGAAAGAATATGTGACATGATGATGATGTGATCCTATCTTTTTGCTCTAATAGTAGGTAGAGGCCAGCTCTACAATTGACCTACTTACTAGACAGTCTGTACCCAGCATTGATATGTTTCTGCAGTGTTGGTTTCTGTGGCACTCATTTCTGGCGTTCAGAAAACGTTTTTCTTGCTATGAAATATGTATCACTCAGTTGTTTATAATTTGTTTGTTTACAGGGTTGTAACAGCAGCTTCATTAACACCTTCCAAGCAATTGTCGTTAATGGCCATCTTCCAAGCACTAATCAGATTTACCTGGAAGGTTTGTTTTGTGGAGTCCATTGTGCATATTTTGTATTACCCTATCATATTAAACACTTTGCATACACATTGTTTTTTCATTATTATAAATGTATATGCCCGAGAAATGTGCCATAAACAAGTCACTGCCAATGAAAGTTACACATGTTATATGTGGAATACATATGTTTTTATGCATATGAGTCCTTTACAATGAATAGAATGAGCAGAGAAATTACTTGCATACATATAAATGAGGTTCCTTGAAAAAACGTTTTTAATACCTTGGAAATCAAACAAAGATATTTTACACAAAATCAAAATTCACAGACAGTGATAAGTAAATTAACAAGAAATGAAGGCAAAATTTTCATTTGACTAATGGTCACAAAATAAAACCATAAACACCTTGTCACAAGTGGAAAGATGAAGGACAGGGGAAATCAAGGAAGACAGTTAAAAAGGATCTGGGATGACAATTTAATAATGATGATGTTTGAAAAAAAATTTTCTTAAAAGATAGGCTCTTATATGTTAAGTTTATCACAGAAATCCCTAAAAGAGTACACAGTGCACTATATGTAGATGACTTGGCACGATGGACATCCAAAGAGTCTACACCTGTATCTAGAAACCAAATGCAGGAGACCCTAAATAAAATAAAGACAAGGACAAAAAAATGGCAAATGGCTATAAATGAAACCAAAACTACGTACACAATCTTCTCCCTATCTCCCAAACCCACAAGAAATTATCCTAAAAGTAAATGGCCAAACTCTCCCCTTTGACATAACTTAACTCAACTTAACATAACTAAACATCTTTATACTGGTTTAGAAAACTCTGCAGAGTCTATATACAACCAATCATGAGGAAACTTGCTGGCAGAAGCTGGGGAGCAGACGAAGGCATATTAAAGAAACTGTACACTGGAAGAGTGAGACCAGTTCTCGAGTATGGCATTGCGGCATGGACAACAGCAGCGAAGGCGAACTTCAATAAAGTTAACAAACTTCAAAACCAAGCCATAAGAATTATAACAGGTGGCATGAAGTCAACGCCAATTGTAGAACTTGAAAAGATTACAAAACTGCAATCCATGACCGATAGAAGAGACTGCAGAGCCCAGCTGCAGTCAGAGAAACTCCGAAGACTGACCGACCATCCAATGCACCAGAGACTAAACAATTTGGGAAATGGGAAACTAAAGCGGAGAAACTTTGCAGAAATAGCCGAAGCAAAGATGCACGAAGATCCCATAAACGCACTAACAACACCAAAACCCATCACTACTGTACGAAAACCTACCTGGAGGCAGGATATATTTCCAGAGGTGGTAGAAAATATACCAGGTATTGCAAACAAAAACTGCCAGACTGAAAAAGAAAGGAGAGATACTACCCTAGGCTTCATAACGAAAAGCTACCCAAGCATGGACTGGACCCATGCATACACCGACGGTTCTGTAACAAACACAACACAGAACGGAGGGGCAGGAGCATTCCTGAACCTACCAAATGGCAGAAAAATAACACTGTCATTCGCTACTGGTAAGTACACAAGCAATTTCAGAGCGGAGGCAGAGGCACTGAGGGCGGCAGTGGAAGAAATGGTGACACACAGTGAAAATGAAAGCCATATAGTCCTGCTGACAGATGCTCTCGCCGTAGTCACAGCGATAAAAAGCCAGAAAAACACTGAGCTTAATGACTCAAGAGCAGCACTCTGCAAACTGTGCCAGCAGTCCGCACCAAAAAGGGTAGTGGTACAGTGGGTCCCATCACACTGCAATATCCAAGGCAACAAGGAGGCAGACAGACTGGCAAAAGAAGGTGCAAGACTACCACAAACAGATACCAGTATGACGTACGAAGAGTCAAAACGGCTTATCAAAGCCAGATACATGACCAAATGGGAAACCGAACATACTGGTTACACCAAAAACGATGCTTATTACCAGTTGAACCGAAGAGAGCAGGTCGTTGTCTTCAGACTTCGCACTGGCCACAATAGACTGAGGTACCACCTATTCAACAAATTGAAGATAGGGTGTACCGACGAATGCCCGTGCGGTACTGTTAAAATGACCGCTGAACATCTGCTGCAGAACTGCCCGACATACGAGGATCAGAGAGAGCAGATGTGGCCATCACCAGTGGAACTGTATGACAAGCTCTATGGCAGTGGCGACAGCCTCAGGATGACCGCCGCTTTTTTCGAAAAAATAATGGTTACTGTCTGACTGCGTATGCAGAAGAAGAAGAAGAAGATATGTGGAATACATATGTTTTTATGCATATGAGTCCTTTACAATGAATAGAGTGAGCAGAGAAATTACTTGCATACATATAAATGAGGTTCCTTGAAAAAACGTTTTTAATACCTTGGAAATCAAACAAAGATATTTTACACAAAATCAAAATTCACAGACAGTGATAAGTAAATTAACAAGAAATGAAGGCAAAATTTTCATTTGACTAATGGTCACAAAATAAAACCATAAACACCTTGTCACAAGTGGAAAGATGAAGGACAGGGGAAATCAAGGAAGACAGTTAAAAAGGATCTGGGATGACAATTTAATAATGATGATGTTTGAAAAAAAATTTTCTTAAAAGATAGGCTCTTATATGTTAAGTTTATCACAGAAATCCCTAAAAGAGTACACAGTGCACTATATGTAGATGACTTGGCACGATGGACATCCAAAGAGTCTACACCTGTATCTAGAAACCAAATGCAGGAGACCCTAAATAAAATAAAGACAAGGACAAAAAAATGGCAAATGGCTATAAATGAAACCAAAACTACGTACACAATCTTCTCCCTATCTCCCAAACCCACAAGAAATTATCCTAAAAGTAAATGGCCAAACTCTCCCCTTTGACATAACTTAACTTAACATAACTAAACATCTTTATACTGGTTTAGAAAACTCTGCAGGGTCTGTATATAACCAGTTTCATTTACATTACGTTGCTCTAAAAGCTAAGTGTATCCAATGTATTCTTAAATGCATTAATTGTCCCAGCCTCCATGACCTCCCGTGGCAATGCATTCCAAGCATGCACCACTCTATGACTAGATTTTGTTTCTATATGAAACTGGTGAAACTGACAAAAGACGTATTGATTGTTTTTGTCAATGTAACTATGATAACTTTTGGAAATCTATGTCTGTCACAACATACTTTAATGGCGGTCGCCACTAGGATAATTAAAATTGTGGAAATCCAATATTGCATTTCTGAAGACAATTGTTTTCAGTAAAAAGAACTACTTAATGTGCATTATAGATATACTCAAACATCTTACACACTTTTATCTGATTCATAATTTTTTTAAAGTGTATTTTTTGTTTTTCCCGTGATATTTTGTATCTTTCAAAACATCTTTTTACCTCCTTTGCTTTTTTCTCAAAGTTATGAATGCCTCCTATTTCATACTATCCTTCTTGATATACATTGCTGCATTTTATTCCAAATTTACTTATTTTTAATATTGATCTTCATTTAACTTATTTTGTTATTTTATTTGTGCAGTTTTTGTCTATTCAGTTCAAAATAGGAATCTACTGAGGTTGAAAAGTTGGTATAAATTGTGTTACAATTCTCATACTAAACTGCATATCATTTTTGTAATTTCCATCACAGTTCCTGAAAAATCCTATGCAATCTTCATTTACTCGCACAAAGACGGGGAGGGCGTTTGTAAAGAAGGGCAACCTTATGAGATTGGCTGCGCTTCAGACACTGGTGTCAAAACCTTTAAAGTAGTCAAAAATGCACCAAAGCTGACCAAAATTGAGAGAATCACAGGTATTTTATGACACATGACATATATCTTAATTTTTCTATACGAACATTTTTGGAGTGGCGTTGCAAAGTGGTTGGTGGTAAAGTTTACAAACCAAAGTTGCATAAGGTCAGAATCATGAATTGGAAAAACTGTACCCCATATGGTTGTGAGCCCATTAAAAAATATAAGTGCTAAAGTCAGAAGCACTTGGCTGTAAGACACAAATCACATTACAACAGGTAATTTGCTTTAGGAGAGGAAGTGAACGAAATAAATATATTCATATATTGGAATTTGTTGGTACGTTATTCATTGTTTTCAGCCTCCAGGCTAACATTAACATTTTATTATCATCTCATCTTTTGTGTTCACTTATGTTGCGTTATAAGGAAGGGTAAACTCCTTTCATGTGCCATCTGTGTAGTCATTGATATTTTCAATCCATGCCTCTGTAGTGTTTTTATAACATCATGAAACCATCGTTTTCTTGTTTCTTCACTCACTTTCTCTGAAACCCTGTTGCACAAGTGACTGGAAGGTTTGGAGACATTTTATAATATGATCAAACCATTTTTTACCTTTATTCTTTAGACAGAGTGCACTGTACTGTATTTTGCACCTTATGGCCAACTGCGTCTGACACTAGGAAAGATTTTTAAGAATGGATTTACTTCTCATAATAGCACAATCTAGCTGAATCCAAGCATATGCATGTTTGGGTTGTGAGACATGTCATTAATTACATACCTGTGACTCGTTGTTGGGATAAACATACTTTGTCATCCTATGTTTCTTAAAACATTTGAACATTTTTGATGATTCTATCCACGGATCTTTGAGCAGCATCAATTTGATGAGCAATTTTACATTGGGAGAGATGTGTTTGCAGATATCCTTCTTGACTGGGCACAAGTCAATTAACAGCATCTATAATGATATTGGAATCGGTAAATGCAGTGCATGTTTGGCCAGTGCTTTTACCATTTTTAACAGTGGCAGTTTGGTCTATCCTCTGCAAAAGATATGTCAGTGTATCCATAGTCTATGCTTTGTTTAGAAACTCCTTACACAGTCGTTTCGCTTCGTCTGTTTTGTCAGAAAAATGTTACTGTAATGTTTTTTGCCTTTAATGAACTCCATTTTCGCAGCAGACAAATTACAGATGTATGCAGTCTTAGTCAAGTTGTGAATCTACAAGCGCATTAGCTCTTGTGCAAGTTCTCTTGTGTGAGTTGGTAGTAGTTGGGTGCATTACTATGCTTGGCTAAAGCTGGGTTATGTTTTTTGGTTTTGTGTTGGTCTCTTCTTGGTTTCCAGTCGATTCTGTCTTGGGCATCAGTTATCCAGTGGAAAGCGAACTTGTTTGTTTTAGGATCATGACTGTTGTGTAGCATGAGCAAATCTTGCCATCTAGTTGGCGGTATTGCCAGGTGGTCTTTTTTGCAGCTCAGGTACCACAGAGTTCGTCTTTCCTTCTGATTATATGGCCAGTCCAAAGGTGCTTGGAGTTGTTGGCATGATGGAGGACATCTTTGACGTGTGACAATGCCCTGATGCTACTGTTGTGTAAGCCCATCTGGTGCTGTTGCCTAAGAAATAGGCAGACGAGACGGCACTCAAGCGAAGCATGTGTTGTCCTTAACCGTTTCTATGTGTCTTTTGTCAAGGACCAGGTTTCACTTCCATAACATAGCGCTGGTAGGACCACTGAGTCGAATATGTCTGCTCACAGTCTGGTGTTTCTTGTGGCGTCTGTTGTCGTCTTTATCGAGTTGAAGGCGACCCAGCCTGCTCGTCGGCACCTGGAAATCTTGTGATTAAGGATATTTTCCATATTGAGAAGGCGCCGAGGTAGATACACCAGTGGTGTATCGTTTAGGGACACGGAGTTGGGCTCTGCAAAGCGATTGCGCAAATCTTTCCTTTTTTAAAAAATATTTATGATGAGGTCCGCTTTCTTGACCTTTGCTTCAAGCATTTCTAGTATATGTGTCGCTTCGGTGATAAATCTAAGTGAGAAGAAGAGAAAAGACCAAATGACATCAAAGTGGCAAGATGGAACAAGAATGTTTATTGGTGCCTGCAAAGCAGTAAGCTTGCCAGGTGAGGTTTACTTCATTGTTGCACCACAAGCAGTCCACCAAGTTCATGATGTCCGTTTCATCTATCATCGACTCTCGATATTAGAGTATCCATCAATGCTAGATTCAACATCTCAATCGTCCAAGTGTATGCCCCAACTGCAGAAAAAGAGAAAGAGGAATACAATGGTTTCTACAACCAGCTCATTGACACACTCCGAGAATACCGCACCCACTGCATGGTAGACTTCAACGTCTGAAATGAATCCAGAACAAATGGGGAAAGACACATCTGACCACAATCTGCAGGAAAGCAAAACGAGATTGTAGAAATTGGCAAACTACTGCAAGACACATCACTTCTACCACGGCAACAGTCACTTTGAAAAGCCATGTCTGGAGCGATGGACATATATTTGCCCAAACGGTCAGCACCGCCATGAATTACGTCACATACTCTCCAAATGTAGAATATTCAGGGATGTTCGAGTAGTCTCATCCTTTGTCACAGGTAGCGACCATTGTCTAGTTCGTGCCTGTCTGAACTTTGACCTAAATGAGACATGAAAGACCCAACATTGGTATAGAAGGCTACCTGCTTCCACTCTAAATATATAACATCTGCTAAAATGCTCGGGGTGCGAGACACATTTAGGGCAACAGGAAAGCTTAGATGAGGACTATGAAAACCTCATCAGTACCATCATGAACATACAAAAAGCCAGCCAAACTCCGCCACCAAACCAAATAACAAGCCACATCTCCCTTACCAGAAAGAACCTTCTTGAACAGCGTTGCAAAATCGACAGAACGCCAGCAAACATCAAGGTGTTCAATACGCTCAACAGACTGTGTCAGCAAAAGATCGAAGAAGACCACTCCAGTTTCTTCAGACGAAGATTTTTTGCAGCCACAGAATTACACAGAAGCATCAAGCAAATAAATCACACCATTGATGAGCCCCAGGACATGATGCAATCTCTTAAAGCAGCAGATGGAACTAGAGTGACCTCAGATCTGCAGATAGAAAGAGTCATCTGTGGCCTGTACACGAACATATTCAAGTCATCACTTCCTCTCCCCACCTGTTTAACCAAATCACCCTACACTTCCTTCACTACTCCCACTCTTCCTTCTCTCAGAGATCTGAAGTGCTATTGAAAGCATGCCCTCTGGCAAGTCCGCAGAAAAGGACAGAAATACGGTAGAGACACTAAAAGCATGTGTCACCCAACACACGTTATATAGCGCTTGCACAACGATTCACGTGTTTTCTAGAAGAGAAGGAAATCCCATCATCAAAGACTGTCTGATTATTTAAGAAAGGAGACAAAGAAGACCTGGCTAACTAGCGCTCTATCACCCTACTCTCAGTACTGTACAGAGTATTCACCAGCTGCCTCCTGGCGAGGATTCGCAACACCCTCGAGGAAACCCATCCCATAAAGCAGGCTGGGTTAAGGTACACCTACAGCACGCTGGACCACATAACCACGTGTTGCCATTTGAGACAGCAAGAGAGCACCACACCGCTAGTGTTGGAATTCATTGACTACAAAAAGTTGTTTGACTTGAACGAGCCAGAATATGTGTGGAAAGCTCTGGGAGAACAGGGAGTCAAAGCTGGCTACATAGAGATGTTGAAACGTTGCTATGATGGATACACCACCATCATTCATCCATTCACATGACCGATAACTATTGCCAGGGAAATAGTATACCATATGACAGGGTGACCCTATCTCACCCAACCTTTTTTCTGCATGTCTGGAGTCGACGACGAGACATTGCGACTGGAGCTAGTATGGCATCAACATTCACGGGCGATTACTCAACCACCTAAGATTTGCAGACAATATCAGACTTATCACAGAGACAGCCACCGAAGCGACAAGTGCCAACTCCAAGGTATCCAATTCATGGCGTAAAATGCGTTATTTGATACCCACAATTCAAAAAGGAATTTTGTTCTCTTAATTGTCACCAAATTTCATAATAATTGAGTACTTTACTACCAAGTACAAGTATTTAAAAAAATCATTTTAAAGGTCATGGATTTCTTGTCCTCGGGGTGTATATATATGTGTGTGTGTATATGTTGTTTTTAGTTTATTTTAAGTATGTGAGTGTGCATGTTCTATGTGTATATATATATATATATATATATATATATATATCTGAAGACAGATGCTTCAATGTTCATAATTTTACATATTTTTTCAGGCTACATGGGGATGTTTACATTCAAAGTTGGAGAACAGATTATACCAAGTGTGAAGTGTCAGCGATATCTTTGCAAGCATGCAGATCTGATATCAGACACAAATTTCCAGTCTGAAATTCAGGAACTTTACCAGTGCCCATGTTCTCTTGACAGACTGAGTCTTCAATGGCAGTTGTTTAAAGAAGATGCCAGCACCAAATGCTTCGTGATTAGTTTTGTTGCAAAACGAAGACTTTTGAGAACTAACCAGAGAAACAAGGTACATATGTCTGTTAGAGATTTTAAAAGTTTAAAAAATTTTGTTTAGCATTGTTGATAAAACCATAAATAGTATGTCTCAGCTATCTTACTAGGACAGAAGGAAAAACAAACTCAATGTTACAGCCACAAGGCTTTCATTGGGTACATGTGACAAACACAAACACCTAATGAGAATGGACTTCAGATCGGATACAAAGTGACTAAAGGCAGAACCCATTAGCGAGAGAGTGGCCAGGAATATGTGAATCACGCTAAGCCAGTTATAACAGAGTAGGCAAAACAAAACAAGAAATGATCAATATAATAACAAATATGTGAGTATACGCACCAACACATTCGCTCATATGTGCGAACACGCGTATGCACGCACTTACAAAGACACACACATACGAGATACAGAAATGAACATATAAACATAATAAAAGAGAGTGATATAGAAAACAGTTTGGAAGAGAATTAGGTGGAAGAGAGAAATGTGCAGAGCTACCTATGCAAAGGTATGGAGAATATTCAAACCATAAGGGCTGAGGAATCCCATAAGGAAGTTTATAGGATTCTGAAGTTCAAACTGGTGTTGAATAACCGTGGAGCAAAATAATTATGCCAGTGATCGTTATATTAACATTTTCCTGGTGCCCTGGCCTTTCAAAGCCTTATTCATATGTACACATTTTATAATATGTTTGTTTTTGTGTAACCATATTTATCATTTCTTGATACTCTGGCATAACTGTCATTCACACATTCCTGTCCAGCTAATGGCTGCCATTTTTTATTGTGTTGCTAGGTCCATTCTTCTTGTTGTTGTTGCAATTCATTAGGTGTTTCTGTTTGTTCTTTGTCCTCAACGAGGACCTTGTGGCCATAATATGGGGTTCAGTTTATTCTTGTTCATGTGTGGTAACAGTACCACCACACCTTTGAATTAAGTTTTTAGTATGTTTTTCTTCTGATTTTTCATTTTTGATCAATTTGCTGACAGAAATGTGTGATATTCTTAAACATGAGACAATTCAGAGATAGCACCTAAGTATCTGTCATCTCTAGGGGTGAAAACAAAAAGTCGAACTCATTGTCATGAAGTCACAGAGATCATTAATACCACATGTGACCCCTGCAGCATTAATACAGGCTTGGCATTAACGCCTCATGCTATTGCAGAGTGTCTGGAAAATTGTTTTGGGGTAGATGTTCCATTCTGCAATGAATGCCTTCTCCAAATCATTCACATTGTTGATGTCATGCTGGCAGACCCTTCTGTTCAGTTTATCCCACACGTGTTCAAGCGGGTTCATGTCAGAAGAGATTGCAGGCCAATCCAGTACAAGAAAAGGTTGCTGGGCTAAGAAAATCCTGGTAACGTTAGCTGTGTGAGGCCTAATGTTATTGTGCTGACAGATTTCCAGATCACGGTGATTTTGGAAGAAAGGCCCTACGATAGGTAGCAGTACTTGATTAACGTAGACGTCAGCAGTAACGTTAGCTCTGAAAAAATGAAGGGATGTATGGTGGTCATTAGAGAATCCACCCCACACATGTACACTTCTTCCTCCATATGTGTCATGCTGAACTAGGCAGGCATTGTCATATCGTTCTCCGGGACGACGCCTGACGTGTTTTCTCCTATCAGCAAAGAAAAAGTGAAACCGGTTTTCATCCATTTCCCCCTAGAACGACGAATATTGTGTAGGGCCCAATCCAGTTTGTTGGTCCAGTGACGTCTAGTAAGGATAAAACAATGTTGGGATGTCTGTTTAGCAAACCAACAGCGCAAAGTCTTCGTCTCATAGAGTTTCCGATGGCAAGTTTCACAGCATCAGGTACATGATCTGCTTGTCTGAGGTACTGTTTGGAAGCGGTTCTGCAGATGTATCAGAAGAATTTGATGATCTTGAGCTATGTTGTTATATGAGGTTAACCAGGCCTGGGAAATTCATTGGTGGCACCTGTCATCCGAAACCACTGATTCAGCCTTACTGTAGTGGACTGCTCACAATTAATAAGTCTGGCAACTTTGCTGGTCGCCATTCCACTCCTGAGCATACCAACAGTTTACAATTGCTCTCGTAGCAACAGTCGAGGCATGACAAAAAAATTAACAGACTTTCTTTAGATGAAAACATATAGTGACCTTTTACTCCCTGTAATTTCATAAAATATGTGCCAACTTTCAACTTTATTCTTACTTACTTACTTACTTAGTTGCTCCTCTTCTACCGTGAGGTGTAGATGTTGACTTGTAATCGTTTTTTAAGACAAACAGGTGATTAGCCTGTTGTGTCTTTGCATGGTGGAGGGGCTGCCTCCTTACAGCCTCCATGCCTGCCTATACGTTTTTTGTCCATGGCTGCTTATTTATTCGCAGCTAACATCCGAATTAGGAGGCCTTTCAGCAATCCGCAACCCTGCTGATGCGCCCAGTAGGTTCCTCCTCCAGGTCAACTTGGTTCTACCTTTTAGAAAGCCAGAATTGACCAAATGTGTTGCTTTGCACGTGAAGCATGTAAAATGGGAAGTAAGCGTGACATACACGGGAAAATGGGTCAGCATGATCTTCACCAATTGCGCACTTGCGAATTTTGTGTAAATAAGTCATTTTCAGTGTTAATGATAATAATTATCATAAAATAAAGTGATGTGTTTTCAATGGCTGTTAGTATATTTGCTCCATAGGAGAAGCAGAATATTCTCTCTAATTAGGTTGAGGAATTATTGTATAGTAATGAGTGAAACAGGAAACAGACTGCCAAGTTCAAGAGGAAAATAAATATAGTTCTTCTTCTTAGACCCTTGGTCAATGAATAATCACTGACCATTTTACTTGAAGGTATCTTTAAGGGTTGTAACAAAACTCAGTTTACTTCACTCAATCTGTGGCCATCTTTTATATAATGTCATAGATATGGTTCATGTTTTTTAATTAGGCTTCTGTTGTCTAAGGTCAGTCTCTCTTTTGCCTTTTTTCTGAAGCCCACATCACAGCAGTTCCTCCTGTTTCTGCTCTTTAGTGTGAGATGTAGAAGTCTTCTTTACTTTTTCTTGTAGCTTAGTTTCTACATGATGTGGTAGCTGACCAAATGTTCAACCCTAATAGCTGTCACTTATGATTTACCTGGAAATTTACAGTGTAACTATTCTATATTGCCATTTGAGGGCAAGACATTAGAGCTTAAAGGCACTGAAGATTAAAATAATTTTAAATATAAATAACTCAATCTATTGGGGAGGAAGACTAATGTCTGGTCAGGCAAAATATACTAATCAGACATGTTAGTCAGGATCAGGCAAAATATACTGGCCAAGATCCTCACCTTGGCTTCCTAGTAGCTCTTACTGGAAATGGACTGTTTTTATAGCACCCTGACTAATGAGGTGAGGGATCAACATGATTCTCGTAGTAGTGAGTGACACTCAGATGAAATCAAGCACAGCACAACTGCCTGGAGGACCCTGGTCCAGCTTCATCAGCATGCTCGGGATGTGAGGAAAGCCACTGCAACCCATCACTTAACGTCCTTTTCAGAGTGCACAAAAGAGTAATCTACTCATTGAGGGCATTCACAAACAACAGCAACTCAATCTTTCATTCAAAACTCTGTACCAAGATGCTGAGCAGCGCTTGAGCTGCAGTGGTCAGCGACCCATGGCTGACTGCTAGCGTCAGGGCCAGCGAACCAGAGCTGCCAAGACCCTTCTACACCTCCACGCGGTGATCCTGGATGACAGACTGCAGCAGGGCAGACTGGCTAAGGAGAAGGGTTCGAAGAGGGAATGCTAACCCGGTACTAAAAAAATGCTTGTTGAAGTCAGATGTGTTGGACCAAAAGGTGCAAATATCGCAGTCAAGCTGTTAACTACGACACAACGCATTCCGTTCTCTGGACTACATTCTGCTACTTAAGCCCTTTCAGAATTTGATAGCGGGAGATTGAGAACGAATGAAGCCAAGCCAAGCCATTCGAAACTCACTCACCTCCCAATGCCTCTTACCTTTGAATGTCCGGAACATACGTTTCAAATTAATGCTATTCACGGGCCACATAATGTATGACCTAACAACATCTAGTCTCCACGTCTCTGTCCATGGATACTTATCCAGATCTATATAATAGTTCCATGTTTGAGATCTTATCGTGCCATTTCAGCACATCAATCCAGCATAGGCACCCATTTATGAACATTTTAAGTTTTTTTGCAGTCTCCTTTGTCATATAACAAGACTTTGAACTATTGAAAAGAAAAGACTTCACATTGGTGTTGAAGGTTTTAGTTTCATGCTGAACCTAATATCCCTAGACTTTGATATATAAGTAACGAGTGAGTAAAATAAAAACATCACTGAAAAACAAAACAAAATCTAGTGACAGGACCACAGTCTGATGGTGCAGAGGCTGGTTCACAGTCTGAATGGTGTCACTAAATATTTTCTTATTATTAACTAGTATGTGTCTGCTATAGCAGGGTCTAGATGAGATCAGAAGTAGCAGACAGATATCGGGAATAACATTTCAGAATCGTAACACAGATGTCAACATGCAAAATCCAATCCATCAAAATATTAGATCATGTGATGGCCTAAATAATCAACATTTACCTGCCACTCTAGATGGAAAAGTGTAAAAGTTGTGACAGGTGGGTAGGAATATTATGACAGGTGGTTGGAAAGGTTGTGGCTGGAAAGGTCATGACAGGTGGCTGAAAAGGTTGTGACAGGGGGTTAAGAAAGTTGTGACAGGTGATTGAGAAGGTTGTGACAGGTGGCTGGGAAGGTTGTGACAGGTGGCTGAGAAGCTTGTAACAGGTGGTCAGAAGATTTGACAGGTGGTTGAGAAGGTTGTGACAGGTGGCTAGGAAGGTTGTGATAGATGGATGGGAAGGTTGTGACAGGTGGCTAGGAAGGTTGTGATAGATGGATGTGAAGGTTGTAACAGGTGGTTGAGAAGGTTATAAAAGGTGGTTTAGAATATTGTGACATGGGCTGGGAAGGTTGTGACAGATAACTGGGAAGATTGTGACAGGTGACCGGGAAGGTTGTAACAGGGGACTGGAAATGGTTGTAACAGGTGACTGGGAAGGCTGTGGCAGTTTGTTGAGAAGGTTGTGACAGATGGCTGAAAAGGTTGTGACAGGTTGCTGGGAAGGCTGTGACAAGTGGCTGAATATGTTGCGCATAATTCTGGCAACCTGACCATGTAAAAACTATTGCTGCTGAAACTGCATAGTCACAATATGTTTTGATGGTTCACTGGTAGTCACAATATGTATTGATGGTTCACTGATAGTCACACTATGTATTGGTGATCTGTTGTGGTAAAGTAATGACTTTATGCCTTCCTTCCCCCATCATGATAAGCTCCAGATGAAGAAGTGAATTAGACCCACTCACATTAAAATAATGACCTAGTACAATGAAGTCTCTAACACGCTATTCCCGATGGTGGTACTTGCTTTGGGACTACTTTTGCCTTTCACCTTTTACTGTGTGTATTTTCACAGCTTTGCTGCTATTCCTGGACACACCCTAAGAAAGATTGGCGTGAGTCTTGGCTTGCTGGGTCATTCATCCCCACAGGACACCTTCTCATAAGTGATCCATGGACATATACTTATCGGGATGCTGAAGAAAACATGAAAGCTCGTACATGGTGCTGTGAGCAATCAGATTATAAGTTCTGTAACATGTTTTACAAAACCTTTGGAGACCTGGAGTGCACACTAAATCCAACCTTTGTTTCAGGTAATCACAAATATCTCTTTCAATTTTCTATCATAATTTACTAATTAAGGAATAAGCAACAAGACATACAGAAAAATATAGACAAGCCAACAGTAGAAGCAGCAAAATGTATGATTACATATAAATTTAAACAAAACAAATTTAATGAGAATAAATAGCTTACATGAAGACACCCATAAAGATAAATGGTTAAATAGTTGGTGAAGTGCATAGTTGTAATTATTTAGGAAGTAACATTGCCATAAGGACAGAAACATACCAAAAAGTTAATCTCAGGATTAATAAAGCCAAAATTGCTTTCAGCTCTCTACACCCATTTAACGAACTCAGCAGTATTCTCCAATATAAAAACAAAGACAATGCTGTTCAATACCAAAGATAACATCAATCCTACTGTACTATAATAATAATAGCTGTCCATCGTTGTTGATGAGGTCCGCCGACATCATCCTTGTCACAGATTTCCCTGTTGGGTGTGGGGGCGCATGTGGCTAAACAGGCCAATGCGGGCACAAAAACATCTCCTGGATAAACGTAAGATCTTTTCATTTACCAGTTTCATTTACATCACCTTGCTCTAAAAGATATACGCATCAAATTTATTCTTAAATACATTAACAGTCCCTGCCTCCACTAACTGCCGTGGCATTGCATTCCAAGCATTTAACACTCTCTGGCTAAAAATTTTTTTTCCTTATATCTAATCTGGACCTCTCTTTAATCAACCTGTAGCTATGCCCTCTTGTTCTTGTGGGTGGCTGTATTTTAAAAAAACTTGTTATAGTCTAATTTAACCATTCCTCTGATCATCTTATAAACCTGTATTAAGTCACCACGAATTCTTCTCTCTTCTAGACACTGTAGGCCGCTTTTTCTGAGTCTTTCCTCATAACAGTAATTCTGGAATCCCACTATCATCTTTGTCGCTCTTTTGTGTATTCTTTCCAGCATGTTTATATCCACTCTATGATAAGGACTCCACACCTGTACACAGTACTCCAATCTACGTCTAACTAATGTTTTATACAGTTTGACTATCACTTCCTTGCTCCTATGTTTAATATTTATTTTTATCATATCTAACATTGCATTTGCCTTTTTCATTGCTACCAGGACTTGCTCACTCACCTTACATGTATGATCTATTATAACCCCTAGGTCCCTTTCCTTTTCTATCTTTCTAATATTGTTCTCTCCCATTCTGTAATTATGTTCCATATTGGATTTACCCATGTGGATGACTCTACTTTTATCTACATTAAACTCCATTGGGCAGATTACAGACCATTCTCGAATATTATCTAAAACCGACCTTAATATATCCACTTCTGCTTTAGATGAAACACTACCGCCTTAGTTTTGTGTCATCAGCAAATTTTGCAATCATGGATCCCATATCAATGTCCAAATCATTTATATATTTCAAGAACAAAATTGATCCCATACTGAGCCCTGTGGCACTCCACTTTTTACCTCACACCACTCAGAGTACTCCTTATTTATGCCCACCCTCTGCCTTCTTCCCATTAACAAATTTTCAATCCATTTGGCAACTTCTCCACCTATTTCATGTCATTTTAACTTTCAAAAAATCTTTGATGAGGTACTCTATCAAAGGCCTTTGCAAAATCTAGATAAATAATGTCCACTGGCTCCCCTTTATCTTTTATTTTGGTAACCTCCTCCATGAATTCTAATGGATTTGTTAAGCATTATATCCCTCTAGTAAATCCATGCTGACTACTTCTAATTAGATTAAATTTGTCTAAATGCATTACAATGTTTACTTTTATTATTGATTCAAACAATTTACAGACTATACTCATTAAACTCACAAGTCTATAGTTCGCTGGATATGCTTTTTTTCCCATTTGAATAAGGGGATCACTACTGCATCTTTCCAATCCCGTAGACCAATCCCTTTTGCAAGTGATTGAGAACATAATATAGCCAATGGTTTTACAAGTTGGTCTATAATTTTAAACAGCAATTTTGAATGAATACCATTTTGACCTGGATATTTATCCACTTTCAACCCCTCCAATTTTTTTTAAAACCATTTACTCTGTAATACAGATTAATCTTAATCCCGCTGTATCCATGTCTCTTTGAAAAATATCTATAGGCTCTGGGATCTTGGAGCAGTCCTCTTTTGTGTAGACTGTGCCAAAGTACTGATTGAGTAGATTAGCTGCCTCCCTATTCTCACTTATTATTTTCTCTGTACTGTCTATGAGAGGGCCTACTTTGTCTTTTGTTCTTTGTTTATTTCTAACATAAGAGAAGAAGCTTTTACTATCAGTTTTGATCCTCTGAGCAAGTTTTTTTTCTTAGTCTATTTTTGCTGTTTTATTCACTTTCTGAGATATGTTCCAAATATTTTAAATGTTTCTTTTGATTTACCTGCCTCTATATATTTTTTCCATGCTTTATTTTTAGCTCTTCTACATTTAACTACAAATCTAATTATCCACTTTTTACGTTTGGGGTTTACCTCCCTACATGGTGTTGAAATCCCCTTTTACGAATAATTTCCTTTCTCTTGCCTTTGCTATGCTACTAATCAGCTCCTCATCTTCCTCTTTTTGACTTGATGGACATCTATAGCATATTCAAATCACTGTTTTTTCACCCCCACTTTCTATTTCTCCTTATAAATTTTCATTTTTGTTACCACATGATAAATTATCTTTGATCGTTATATTAACAGAATTTATACATTATAATAAAACGCCACCTCCCTTAGTCTTGTGTCTCCAACTACCCTATCTTTCCTTAAGAGTGTATATCCCTTTATTTCAAGTTCACTTTCTGCAATGTCTTCATATGCCCATGATTCTGTTAACCCTAATATATCTGTGTGTTTTTTTTCTACACACAGTTCCAATTCTTCTCTTTTATTTACTATGCTTCTCATATTTGCATAAAAATATTTTTGTAATTTTGTTGTTTTTCCACTTTTTGCTGTTGCTTTATCCTTTTATTGTTTGTTTTTCCACTACTTATTTCACACTTCCCTGACCCCAACTCTCTCTCCTTGACTATATCCTATATAGCACCCTATTATAGGCCTATCTTTCGGCTCCTACTTCCTAGGCCTTACTAGTTTAAATTTCTAACACAATGATTAAACATATACTTTGCTACAATATGCTGTTCTCTATCTCATTTAGATGTAAACCTCTTCTGTCTAACATTTTATTTGTGTCTACTTTCACATCAATAAAGTCCATTCTCATGTCCGCACACATCACCTGCAGCCTAAGACTATCTAGATAGTCTGACCCATCTGCTCTATCTAAAATGCCCATCATTGTGACTTTTCTAAACTTTGTTTCCTAAGTGTTCCTATAAGGGGCACATGAGGTCAGTAGAAAGTGATGGTGTTCTCGCTGCTCGTAATTTTCAGGTCTCGTGACTGCTCTGGGCTTTCACAACACAGTGGTCTTTTCTGTTAGCTACACTCGCTTTGACTGCACTTCTCCAGTCAGATATGTTTTGCGCAAGACATTCTCAGGTGGTGATATCTAACTGGCAATTTTTCAGTGAGTCCATCAGACTGTCTTTAAAATGTTTCTTTGGGCGTCCTTTCTCGCGCCATCCCTCTCTCAGTTCCTCGTAGAGTAGCTTCTTTGGGAGTTGTTCATCGAACATACAGACAAGGTGTCCGGCCCATCCTAGTTGTGCTGTTTCTAGCAGTGCATGGATGCTGGGCCCTTGAGAGAACTTTGATGTCAGTGACACGATCTTGCCATCGAATGTGGAATATTCACCTCAGGCAACCTGTGTGGAAGTGGTTTAACCTCCTTGCATGTCCGAAGTATACAGTCCAGCTTTTGCAGATATAGAGATGAGTTGGAATGATGGAGGCACGGTAGACTTTGAGTTTGGTCTTGACACTGATACCACGATGTTCACACACTATCGAGCACATTCTACCAGAGGCTATGCTGGCCCTAGTTATTCTGCTTGTCACCTCATCATCGAGACTGACAGATTTCAACAACGGGCTGACCAGATATGTGAATTTACTATACCAGTAGCCATTAAAAACGTACTTTTTATGATAATTATTATCATTCACAGAGAGAGTGACATACTTACACAAACCCCATTAGTGTGCAATTGATGAAAGTCAATCTAACCCATTTTCCCGTGCATGTCATGCTTACTTCCCTATTAATGTGTTTCACATGCAAAACAACAAATTGATCAATTCTGACGTTATAAAAGGTCGAATCAAGTTGAAGTTTGGCACACATTTTAGTCAAATTCCAGTGAGTAAAAGGTCATCATCTATTTTTATATAAAGAAAGTCTGTTAAATGTTTTTGTCATGCCTCGATGTTCTCTACGATAGCGATTATAAACTGTTAGTATGCTCAGGAGTGGAATGGCGACTAGAGAAGTTGCCAGACATTTTAATTGTGACCAGTCCACTATAGCAAAGCTGAACCAGCGGTTTCGGACAACAGGTACCACCAATAACTGTCCCAGGCCTGGTCAATTTCATACAACAACACAGCTCAAGATCATCCAATTCTTTTGATACATCTACGCAACCGCTTCCAAATAGTACCTCAGACAAGCAGATCACGTACCAGATGCTGTGAAACTTGCCAGCGAAAACTCTGTGTGATGGAGACTTTGCACCTCTGGTATACATAACTAACGTCTCAACATTGGATATATCCTTACTAGACAACACCAGACGAACAGCCCTACACAATATTGGCAATCAACGATGTTCTCGGATGAAAGGCGGTTTAATTTTTCCTTTGCTGATAGGAAAAATGGCATCTGGCGTCGTCCCAGAGGCAGATATGCTGATGCCTGTGTAGTCCAGCATAACACATATAGAGGAAGAAGTGTACATGTGTGGGGTGGATTCTCAAATGACCACCACACTCTCCTTCATGTTTTCAGAGCTAACGTTACCGCTGACGTCTACGTTAATCGAGTACTGCGACATATCGTAGGGCCTTTCTTCCAGAATTACCTTGATCTGGAAATCTTTCAGCATGATAACACTAGGCTTCACACAGCTAATGTTAGCAGGAGTTTCTTACCCCAGCAAAATTTTCTTACACTGGATTGGCCAGCAATCTCTTTTGACATGAACCCGACTGAACACGTGCGAGATAAACTGAACAGAAGGGTCCGCTAGCATGACATCAACAATGTGAATGATTTGGAGAAGACATTCATTGCAAAATAGAACAACTATCTCAAACATTTTTCCAGACACTCTGCAATAGCATGAGGCATTGATGACAAGTCTGTATTAAATGCTACATGGGTCACATGCGGTATTAATTATGTCTGTTACTTCATGACAGTAAGTTTGACTTTTTGTTTTTAGCCTTAGGGTTGACAGCTACTTAAGAGCGTCTCTGAATTGTCTCATGTTTAAGAATACCACATATTTTTGTGTGCAGTAAATTGATCAGAAATGAAAAATCGGTAGTTTCAATAACTTTAAATTTAGCACAACGAGTTGCGGTTTATAAAATAAAGTGATGCATTTTTAATGGCACCTAGTAAATATGGCTAAGGCACATGACATGTAACAAAAAATATCACACAGATCTGTGTAAAAAAAAACTTGACAAGATCTAAAACAGCTAGAAATTGAGGAGAGAAGTAGAAATGGATGGGATACACACTCAGAAAGTAACATAACACTAAACCAATAATTTTCTGTGATAGTTTTCTATTGATTATTTCGCATAATCCTTGTTAGAAAGTCAAGGGAAATAACAAACACAAATGTGAAACAAAAAGCACAACCACCACCATCACTGTTAGAGATTGGATGAAGATGGATAAGACACACCATCATAATATATAACACTATAGCCAGGCACGGACTGGCTTGGGAACACTTCGATCAAGTGGAGTAGAAGAAATTGGTTGTTTACAGACTCTGCAGTTTTTTAAACCAGTATAAAGAAGCTAAGTTAAATAGAGAGGATTTGAGCAGGACGAAGAAACCACCCAAAAAAACATGGCCATTAACACTGGATGAGGGGGCCAAAATCAGGTGCAACCTCATTGATAAAGTTCAAGAAGCCAGCCTAAAATAGGTACTAGTGGATAACATATGTTACAATCCTATGTTCCAAAGGTATCTACAAGAATTGTGTAATTTCCTATTTATTAGAAAGCAACACCTAGACTGAAGACAGAGCTACATATGAACAAACAAAAACAATGATATAAATAAACTTCAAAAACAAATTTCACAGAGAACATGTATATAGCTGAAGCACGCTACTGATTGTCAGGTGATCAGTTTCAATATTCAGACTGCAAATAAATAAACAAATGGTACAACATGTTTTTAAAGTGTTGACACCATGAGAGGAGCAGAGTGACAACATAACCTTCTTCATTCTAATTGCAGGATAAACTGTATGGCAATGAGAGAAATCTGAGAAAGACTGCTGAGCAAACGAGGGATATTATTTGAGAGTGAGCAATGATGAAGAAGAATTACTTGTTGCTCACAAACATTCTGAAATGTAAAAAAATGAAATATTATCATAAAGAAGTGTTATATTTTCTTAATTTTAACAGGCTCTGCCCTGGGTGACCCAACTATTGTGACGATCGACGGCCTCAGCTATTTAATGAATGGCTGGGGAATTTATGTCCTGATGGATGTCCAAAGTGCAAACTTCACACTTCAGGTAAGACATGTTGCCACTGCTAAGTTTATAAGTACAAATGGCCTACGTAAAGAAAACAAATTTATTTTAGATTAGTAAAGTGATATTAAGTAAGATGGCCGTGCCTTTGTGGCTGGGCTCTCGACTCTTTCCGGTGTTTGTGTTGAGTTTTCCGATGTTTGGTGGTTCCTCTTCTAAATATATTTCCTAACTCCTTCCCCGGGTGGTATGAAGGACTTTATTCTGGGGAATTAATGTGCTTTCGATCAGTTATTATGTTTACTATGCTGCATTTCATGCCTTGCTTAAGCTGTGGTAAACCAATCTGAAGCAGACTTCCTCCTGCCCGCCCCTCCATTCATCAAAGGTTACACAATACCTCTTCCAACCTCATATTCTCAGCAAAGCAAGGGTCACGCTGACCAAAAGATGGACACAATCAGAAGCCTCGGCTAAGGGACACATAAAAACAGGGAATTTGACACGGACAGACACAGAAAGCTTGACACAAGCATTGGTCTAACACTCCTTGTGGCCCTCATCCAAAGGCTGCGCAGTACATGGCTCCACCTGGGGAGTCTGTAGGGATTTCGGTTGACACGCTACGCATAAACACAGCCTCAGAAGGTGGACATGGTAGTGGTCGATTGACGCAACGGGCCTTGGATGCCTACGCGAACATCATTATTATTATTATTAAAGTGATATAGAGAATAATAAATGGGTTCTTGATGAAGTTAAGAAACAACATTTGAGCCATGGCAGGAGCACGGATTGTTGTCACCACTTTCAGAATTGAAAGAGACTGAGTAGGTATGGGGCCAACCAGATTTATTGAAGTCGGTTGTATGAGTCATTTTCCATTTTTTTGCAGTAATATTTTGATACATAAAACTTAGCAATGATTGAAAAAATCAGTTATCACATAACTAAATATTCAAATATGTGTCATTGAAATGAGCCATATAGTAAGAATGATATATTTTTGTTTTTGAAGCTATTTGTGCAGTTGTTCACTCTTTTTTCAATTTTATCCTGTAGCAGGTTTCCAGTTGGTCTACTTACAGCCTGAGATGTACTGAAGACAATGAACCTTCATCCTCCTGACTTCTCAGCAGCCTCACAATTACAGGGATCACAGAATCAATCCCAACTCTGTTTACCAGGCTGCACTTACCCAGCCTATTTTCAGGTGTACAGTGATGAGGTGGTTTTTGAGGTCCTGGTCTGTATGTTATACCAGACCCTGATGTTAACCTTTGCACCCTAAGACTGATCTTCTAAAATTATTGTTAAAGGGTAATTTTGTATCTTTGTGTCCTTTCACTCCAGGAGTTGAAGTTTATGTCCAACTCTGCAGCTGTCGTACCCTAACCAGTTTTTTAGGAAGCTTGATTCCAGTTATTTGCAGATTGGCTTAGAAGAAAGGGTTTTTACATGATGAGGTCACTAGTCCCATTTCAAAGCTCTATTAAGTTGCTTCTTACAACTTTCTGAGAAGAAAACAGTGGCCTATTCTGTTTATCTGGGAACTGCTCGTGTGTCTGTTTTATTTCACATATATTTTTGTTTGTTTAAACAGGCCCGCACAAGCAGAATAGAAATCAATGGAACATTATCAAATGGAACAGTGTTCACTGCTTTTGCTGCAAAAGATGGAGAAGGTGCCAAGATTGAAGTACAACTGGCCATAACAAATAAATGTATGTTTTTTATTTAGACAGTTGAAGACATCCTTAAATATCTGACATTTTATTAACATAATGATAGTTTGTCCATCACAAGTGATGAAGACCACTCTCTTTGTTAAGCCGTGTGGACAGTCGTATCTCTTGCTGTGTCCGCTGAAATGGGTGACTTGCGCGGAGATTTGGATTAAAGTGAGGAAGAAACTGCGCCTTTTGTCAACCTCACTCACAGAGCCTAAGCTACCTTTTGCCAGTGGCAAGACATTCATCGAGACGTCTGGAGATAGCATAGGATGCAGATTTTGCCTCAGGGTTACCACCGAAGCCTTTCCGTAAACATGTAACCCGCAGGGTAGAAAGGTGGGAAGGCATCTAACGCAGTTTGTCGTGCCTTTTCGATAACCACAAGAGGTCGTATGGACAACACTCAGCGTGTGAGTGAGTCTGACATCTCTCCCCAGCTGTATTCAGTTCATCATAGTAGCATCTAAAATTCCCACACGCCAAATTCGTGAAGGTGAACCGGCAGAACTAACCCGTGAGATACGACACAGGTATAACTAGTTTAAGCGTAGCGCCATTCAGCCGGCGTCAAGACCAGGATAAACGGATGGAAGAAATCACAAAAAAAGAATCTGGCAAAGATGGCGCCGTAACTGGCTGCGAGTCTACATTTCTCTACTGTTTTGGATCATTATGGATGCCGCCAGACCACGGATTTGCCTGGAATTCACACTAGTCGACGACTTACACTTGTGTTCACGGATACCTGGAGTTGTTTTCCGTCGGGAACATAATGTAAGAATGCAATTAACTGAGTGGTTAGGATACTGGTTGTCTTTGTTAGAAGAACATGGGTTGAAACCGTGTTAAGGACCTAAGTTGGTTTATTTGTTTTGAATAAATGTAAACAATATCAAACTTCAGCCAGCCCAGCTAAAATACATAGTAAGTATTTTTTCTGAACATTGAAGATTTGATAGAGAAATTGAACCACAATGTCAGAAAGTTTCCACTGTGATTTACCAATTGTCACTACTTCTTAAAGACCTGAACATTAACTTGACAATTGATAAGCAGCGTATTTATGCTTTGTGCTACCAGTGTCAGACTTTGTCTTTCACGAAGGTCCAAGATAGAAAAATAGCAACATGTGAAATGAAATGTCTAAGAATGGTCATCGGTTCAACAGAGAAGGAGCATTTAAAATGTGCTGGGAACACCCCTTGTACTGAATACATTTTTAGACAGAATGTGGCCTTATCAGCTCCCAATGCACATTCATAGCTCAGGAAGATCTGGCAACAGGGCATAAGTGAGAACAAGCTGATGATGCATAAATAACAAGCATAATCCTTCAATGACAAAGGCTTACAATGATCAAAACAACATACTTTGCTTAAGAAAGACAACTCAAGCTCTCTTTAATGTTCACCGGCACAGGTGTATGGACAACTGAACTGTTAAAATAAAAACATAACATATATGTTGTACTCTGACTGCTTTAGCAAGCAGCTTTTATTCTACACCACCATAAACTTCCTGTAAGTCCGAGAAATGAGGATAAATGCAGTAATGTTTTACTATGTTCTTTTCAATCTCTTTTCTTTAAAAAGAAAGGGTTGATAAGTACAAACAGTCCTTCAAACTACAAACAGTCCTTAAGAGTACAAACAGTCCTTCAAAGTACCAAGTAATTAAAAGTACAAAAACTCTTTCAAAGTACAAACAGTCTTTAACAGTACAAACAGTCCTTAACAGTACAAACAATCCTTCAAATTACAAACAACCCTTCAAACTACAAACAGTTCTTAACAGTACAAACAGTCTTTCAAAGTACAAAGTATGGACATGTTTTAATATTATCTTATCAACTTTATGATGCCACATGTGGCAGATTTTTGTTTCTTACAGTTGATATCACTTCCATCTTCTTAGTTTGTAAACTGATGCCTTTGTTTGTACATTGAAGGACTGTTTGTGCTTTGAAGTATTAAAAACATCATAGGGGGTTGACATCTGACAAGGATCAGATGTAATCATGTTTTCATTCTGCCAGTAGTGGCAAATTGTAGAGATTAAAATGACATTGATATCGGACTAAAATATGCACATGAAATCCCAATTTTTGCTGGCATTGGGTAGGACACAGGTATTCTCATAACAATAGAAATTAGAAGAAGATAAAAACACACTTGGAGAAGAAAGTTCCAGACATTTATTAAAGAAACAGGAAATATGTGGACAAATTTGGAACACTTACCCAAAGACAGGACAACTTGTGCATGTAGTTGTTCATGACTTGTGCTCTACTGGGAGCTAAAATCATTTGATTGGTTAACAAAAACAAAACCAAATCTACATTATGACTAAAAAGTCTTTGTCAGTTACAAATACCAACACAAAATGAACACACCTAACAAATGACAAAAACAACAATGAATATAGGCTTCAGGAAGGAAAAACAATAAGTGTATGAGTACTTTCTCACCATCCTGTTTCTTCCCACATTTCATTACTATTTATCTGCTAATGAAAAGATTCTGGTATTCAAGATATTATTTGACAGTACTTTCATTCATATCTGATGACACAGATTGACTGCATACTTTAAATGTATTTATCAGCAATGAATATTCTGGCAAATGGCAATGACTTCACAAACAAGTTCTACAGAGATGTCAATTTCAATTGGTCAAACTTATCCATGAGTGTCATACGGATTAATGAAAACCAAAGAATCATTGTTGCCGTTACTTTCACATGTGGTTAGTACTTACTTTTTTAATTACACCAAAGCATTGCATTTCATGCGTATAGTGAGTGGTACCTGAATAGAAAAGTATAGGATGCATGTAACCTTCCAAGTAAATTGTAACAGAAGCCTAAAGAGGGTTGTGCATGGAACTTGCAACCTCATGTTGCCATTAAGCTGCTACTGCAAATGCTCAGATACATGTTTCATTAAAGAGGCCAGCTGCAGTTGTGACTTTATACTTCACTTTGAAAATCATCAATCACTAATTATCTGAGTGACATATATATTAAAGCATTGGTGTCTCACCTCTATTCGGGTTGGGTTTATCACTGGTCTCAACATGATCCAGTCTGCCAAGATGTTAATGAGTACCTGACATACTATTCAGAAAGCGAAACCAACAAAAATGGAAACAGGTCACCCCACCTTAAGAAAAATTGGGGGAACTTTAGGATTTCACTGAGGAAATTATACTTCAGTTTAGTCTGTCAAGTAAAATTTTAAGAGCAGTGTAGAGGTACTATTTTTCCTTCTTATATTTCTCCAGATATAAGGTAGCGTGCCAAAATGCCTAACCCACCTTAGTCGCAGGGGTGTATATTACGGGTATGCTAGGTGTGCAGCGCAGTTGAATGAATAATCAGTAAACAAAATGTAGAATTCAATCATATTTAATTTAACAAACATTGATAAAATGTAGAGGAAAAACAGAATTAAATTAAACATTGAAAACGCAAAGTTTCCTATTATTTCGCCTATTATATTTACAACCTCGCTTTGCTGTTTTGTCGGGTGTGCTGAAACATTTCCGCTCACTTTAAAACTACCTTCTGATAGTCACAAATCACCACAAATTACTTTGGGGGGGGGGGGGGGGGGGGTGTGTTGATGAATAAAAAAAGCGGATGTGCTAAGCAATCTAGCTGTGCTGGCACTTTACAGCACACCAGCTCATGAGAACTAAATGCCTTGCGCTGTGTAGTGTTCTTTGTGCCAAACAATTTATTATTTGCTTATTTTATTTTATTTACTCATATTTACATAGGAGAATGGCCAAAAGTATAAATATTTTATAATTTAACCGTTATAAAATGGTAAATATTGTAGATAATTTACTAAGTTTGCCATTTTTGCAGAGAAGTTACAAGGATAAAATAAACATCTTGAATGTCATTAAACCTTGTCCTAGTCTTAAAAGTTTAGTTTCCAGACACAAAGAGAAGAGAAATGTGAATACACACGGCACTTTGTAGTTTAACAATATGATACAACAGAATGTTTGACAGGTTGTGAGATTCGATCTAAGCTTTTTTATTGGGCGTGTTTACTATTTTCTAAAGATAGTGGAGTTTGGAATAAATGACAATGTTATTAATTACTTTCTCTTACAGAAGAGGAGATTCAACTTGCTTTATAAATAAAATTGGTAAATAATATACTTGTTTTGAATATATTTTGTCAAATATATTTTGAAATTTTAAAGCACAATCTGTTTGAGATTTTACAGTATGCCACTGCTTAGTCACCTTCCTTATGTATGTCTGGCAGGTTAGCACGTTACTATTCATTGTGCTGGATTACTCAAGAGTTCCTCTCCCAAATACTTTTGGGCATCCCCTCCTGCAGACAAAGACTATGCTAAACTTAAATGCTGTGTTAAACATAACTGATGTCACTGTACCCCTGGCAGACCAGTAGGTTGTAAGCCTTTTTGGTGAAGGATATGTATGCTTTTTGTTGCATTAAAAATTACTTAAGCATGTAAATATTTGATTATCTTTGTCTTTATAAATAAGGCTGAATGTGTGTTTTCAGGTGTGTCCTTCAAAGTCCATGTTGGTGTGAAAAGCTTGGAGATTGACACAGAAGTGGACATCTCATTGAGGAATAAGACAAGAGGACTTCTGGGAAACTTCAATGAGGATCCTAATGATGACTTTCTTTTGCCTAATGGAGCCACTCTCTCTCCTAATATCACAGAGAGGCAAATATTGAAAGATTTTGCCAACAATTGTAAGTGTTAGTGATCAGAAGTAAATCATTAAGTAAAGTTATTTACCATCGCAAGCGATGATGGCCACATCAGACGGATTTGTCTTAATAATGTGATGTGCGCTGTATTTGGATTATAGGGAGGAAGAGTATGCGCTGGTCATCAATCTCACTCTTATCCCGAGTTACCTTGGATCAGTGGCAAGACTATTGGTTGAGAAGACTGGAGGTAACTCGGGATGCAGGCACTCTGGCCTTACCTCCCGTGAGACTTGAGGTCACTTAAAACTTGCAGCATTCGATCGGCCACCGTTTCCGTACATCACTGTGAGAGGTGAGTGCCTTAACCTCTTGACTACAGCAACTCCAATAGTAAATTAATTAATTAATTAAACACAGAGGTTGTGTGTATTTTTCTCACCGTTTTGCTCTTGTAAAATGTAGGACTATCTCTACAGCTGTCCTCATTACTGGAAGACTGTATTCTAGCACTTGCCATTCAAACATCCAGATATCACTCAGGTACCAGTCAGGTAACAACCATTTACGCTTCCACTTCCATTAGTCTCAAAAATAGGTGATCGTGTATTCCAGGGACTAACAGATGCTAGGATTGACCTGGCATATGTCATCAGTGGATTTTCACCTGCCAAAACATATGAAACAAAGGAGGTCGCACCTCCCCTCAACATCTAATGCCATAAGATAGTTAGATAGACCAGTCAGATAATAACCAGGTATCAATAAGGTACCAGTCAGGTAGCAACCAGGTATCATTCAGGTACCAGTCAAATAACAATCACGTACCACTAAGGTGCTAGTCAGGTAACAACCAGGTACCAGTCAGGTAACAACCAGGTACCAGTCAGGTAACAACAATTTATCACTCAGGTATCTGTCAGGTAACAGCCAAGTACCACTCAAGTATCAACAGCGAGGTACCACTCACATATCAGCCATATACTGCTCAGGTACCAGCCAGATAACAACCAGGTACCACTCAGCTACCACTCATGTATCAGCAGCTAGATACCTCCCAGGTACCAGCTAGAAACCACCCAGATACCAGCCAGATATCACTCAGGTATCAGTTTTGTACCACTCAGGTATCATCCAGGTACCAGCCAGACACCACTCATGTACCAGCCATCTATCACTCAGGTATCAGCTAGATGCCAGTCAGAACTCACTCAGGTATGAGCTAGATACAACTCAGGTATCACCAAGGTACCAGCCACATACCACCCACATATCATCCAGGTATCAGCTAGATACCAATCATATGACAATCAAGGTTGCCATATTGGCAACTTACTGCACATTTTTTGTTGGCAGCTTTAAAAATAAATGGGTTCTTTTTTTGACATCTATTTTTAAAAAGCCAACATTTTTCTTTTTAAATGCCTTTTACTAGCGCTGGCGTCTGTAAAAATATCACACAATATAATGTATTCATTATTTCAGCCTGTAAAGTTGTATATGAAACTGAAATAATTCAACAGTTTAATGAAATAATTCAACAGTTTAACAGTTTTCTTAAAACAATTTCTGATTCAGAGTGTTTGGCTGAATATAAACACATCTTGACTAATAAAGAGCCAACAAATGCTCCATCACATACTTCATCTTAGAGCCAGGTGGAATACCAAAAAAAGATAAAAGAGTGCAGAAACAACCAGTACAGCTGGAGATTATGGAGAGAAAGTAGAAATGACAGGACACACACTCAAGAATAGAACTTAAAAAGACAGCCCAAAGTAGGAGCTGGCAGAGAACAACTTTGTGTTCCACAAAGAACCACAAGAAATTAACCAAGTTGTTGTATTCCAAATTTGATTTTAAACAGACTTTGTTTACTACCAATCCATCTCTGTTTTCCAAGTAGAACAAGATGAAATAAATCAAGTTAATTTATTATATTTTGAACAGACTTGTTTGCTGCCAATACCACTCTATTATCCTAGTAGAACCAAGTCACTTTATTCTTAATTTTATCATATGCAGACTTGGTTACTGCCACTACATCAGTCTTCACTTATGATAAAGGGGAAACCATTGAGGATTACCAGCATCAAAAGTTTGAACCCTTCATTTTAAGTGACGTTTACCCTAATCTGCTGACAGATGTAATTAAAAAGTGTGGAAACAACACTGCCTGCATTTTTGATTACATCGCGACAGGAAATATGGATTTTGCAACCAACACCAAAAAAGGAAAGGAGATTATTGATCTTACAGAGCAGCGATTAAGTAAGTATTTAACTCATTGCTCAGTTGTTCAATTCCCTGAGTAAGATGTTTACTGCACATGCAATATATATCCATTACTGTAGTTTTTGAGCACTTTTTTAGTCTTGTAAATTTAACTGTATAAAAATTCATCTGCACTTGTAACAGTTTTTCCTAATATAGCCATAGGAGACAAAATACTCCAGCTAATTTTAAGCTTGTTATAATTGTTATTGTTTATTGGAGGTTGTATGAATTGTAAGATGAAGATTGATAGAAATAATGCCTTTGGGATAAAGTATTTGATTTTTCATTGTAAAAATAAATAAATTTAAGCTGCGGCCATACTGAAGATCACAAAGTTCACTAAAATATATATAAATACTAGCTGAGCACCTACACTCAGACAAAAACAAAACGGAACCCATGTTATGGTTGCAAGGTCTTCAGCAGGGACAAAGAACAAATAAAAACAACTAACAAATCATAACAAAAAGTAAGACATGATGTAAGACAGCAATATAATACAATTTGAGTACTCATATATAAATTTTCTTAAACAAAATAAACAACACAAACAAAACATATGTATAGTCAGCATTATTCTTTTTCTCTACATGTGTCTGAATGTACATTCATGTTTTTGAGTGTTTTGTTTTTGTTTTTAAAATTTTGTATATGAGTACCCAGGAAGGAAGATTAACGTCTGGTCAGGCACAACATACTGATCAGACTTGTTAGTCAAGGTCAGACAAAACCAAGTCAAGACCTCCACCTTGACTTCCTCGTAGTCCTCCCTGGAAATGAGCTGTTTTCATGGCAGCATGGCTAACAAGGTGGAGGATAGCTCAACAGCCTTAAGGACTCCGGTCCACCTACATCAGCACTCTCGCAATTTTAGGAAAACTATTGCAACCTGCCACTTAATGTCCTTTTCACAGTGCACAAAAGAGTAGACTTACTCATTGTGGGTACTCAACATCAATCAATAAATCAATCAATCAATCAATTTATGAGTGCTCAACCTATATTGTGTTACCGTTTGCATCGTCTTGTTTTTTTTGTTAGCTGTTTTAGTTTGTTCTTTGTCCTTGGCAAAGACCTTGTGGCCGTAATGTGCATATCATCTTTGTTCTGATCCAGTCACTGAGCCAGTAGCTTCTTTTTTTGTTCTTCTGTTTTTGTTCTCAATCTATCGCTACCAAGCCCTGAAAAGGGGTTTGCAAGTATCAGGAGGTTATCCGGTTAACGGAATGCTATGTGTTGTAGTTTACAGCTTGACTACAATATTTGCACCTTTTGGTCCGACACATTTGACTTCAGCAGTAGAGCCAGTAGCAATAAAGGTTTATATCAATATTTCATTGTACTAGGTCTCAACGTTTGTGAAGTCCAATGACTGCTTTGCTACCTTAACAAAACACCTGAAATCTAACACTTTATCCCTGGCAGCTATTTCTTTTAAGGTACTACTTCGGCCTATTTTACACTTTCTGTTTGCAGAGAACAATCCTCCTACAATAAGTTTCGTAACAAACACAAACAGCAACAAATACTGGTTTGTATATGAAGGCAAAAACAATGTTGCTAGTGTTGAAGCCAAAGATGCTGACAATGATGAAGTAGTTTGTGAATTGCTTGTGAACATCACTGATGTCAGAATTAGTCCGAATGGAACAATAACTTACAGCCCAGATCTAAAGAAACCTGTTAGAGTGCAGTAAGTTGACTTGTTTGTCTGCCATTATATTAGTTGTACATATTTGAATGATCTCTTTCTAATGGGCTTAGTCAAAGACTAATAAGTATCCTAAAAAATATGTTTCCTGAAGATGGATGCACTGAGCTCCCAGGCACTGAAGACAGTGCAATGAAAACCCTTTTATGAAGACAGACACAGAAATGACTAAACGAGGTAGTAATCAATCCAAGGAAACCTGACTGTCAAGAAGTGTGTCAGCCCAAGTAACCTGACTGTCAAGAAGTGTGTCAGCCCAAGTAACCTGACTGTCAAGAAGTGTGTCAGCCCAAGTAACCTGACTGTCAAGAAGTGTGTCAGCACAAGTAACTTGGCTGTCAAGAAGTGTGTCAGCCCAAGTAACTTGACTGGGTCCAAGAAGCTGAATGATATTGTCTGTAGCCTTAAACTAACCATTACTTTTACTATGGTCATTAGTGTAGATGTGGGCTGATAAACAAAGAAGAAGAAGAATCTGTGAAAATCCAGATCCTTAATTTTTGAGAAGAACAAAACAGGACCACTGCATCCTACTACAAAAGGTGGAAGTAGTTCCAGGCAAAAATCAAGGGTTTAAGGATTTCATTGAGATCTTTGTTTTTTAGTGGCAGTGACTTTCTTTCCTCCATTCCTCAGTACCAATCACAAGCTCCCATCATGGGCACATTAGTGATGAATAGAAGTGTCATTTGAAATCAATCAATTAGCCTGTTAGATGAGGACACTGCAATATATGAAGCAACAATCCACAGCCTGCAAAATTTTAACATTAAACAAGGTTCGAACGGAGTATGGCGCATGAGAGGACGGAGCAGGAGAGTATACAACCAGTGAGCTACAGGGACCATCAGCATCCATACCCTTTGCCATTTGCTGAGGGATACTGAGCACCTATGGGTATGCTTGGAGTGCAGTGATGTCAATTCTTAGAAACAGAAACAGATCAATACCAATCAAAAAAATGTAGCGAAAGGTTTTTAACATGCTAGTCTTAACAATTTGCAGTCTTTCACCATTAATGTTAATATTTCAAGAAATTTCTTGGGTATTTTAAGAGTTTTGTAACTTTGATACCTAAAGAAAACAACCCAAAGGGAACATGGGAAGAAGATAAAAACAACAAAAACTAAGTGCAAATACTGGATCGATTTGCCATGACTCTACTGGGAGAGAGTTGAGCCCCTGCCTAGTTAGAAACATATCCAAGACACATCACTTACAAATAAAAGAACAGAACAGAATAAAACAGCAAAAACATACTTAAAAAAAAACTTGCTCAGAGGATCAAGACTGATAGTAAAAGCTTATTTTCTTATGTTAGAAATAAACAAAGAACGAAAAACAAATTAGGCCAACTCATAGACAGTACAGGGAAAATAATAAGTGAGAATAGGGAGGCAGCTAATCTACTCAATCAGTACTTTGGCACAGTCTACACAAAAGAGGACTGCTCCAAGATCCAAGAACCTATAGATATTTTTCAAAGAAACATGGATACAGCGGGATTAAGATCAATCTGCATTACAGGGAAAATGGTTTTTTAAAAATTGCAGGGATTGAAAGTGGATAAATGTCCAGGTCAAGATGGTATTCATCCAAAATTGCTGTATGAAATTAGAGACCAACTAGCAAAACCATTGGCTATATTATGTTCTCAATCACTTATATAAGGTATTGTTCCATGGGATTGGAAAGATGCAGGAGTGATCTCCTTATTCAAAAATGGCAAAAAATCAGATCCAGCGAATTATAGACTGGTGAGTTTAACGAGCATAGTCTGTAAATTGTTAGAGTCAATAATCAAAGAAAACATTGTAATGCATTTAGACAAATTTAATCTAATTAGAAATAATCAGCATGGGTTTACTAGAGGGAGATCGTGCTTAACAAATCTATTAGAATTTATGGAGGAGGTTACTAAAATGATAGATAAAGTGGAGCAAGTGAATGTTATTTATTTAGATTTTGCAAAGGCCTTTGATAGAGTACCTCATCAAAGATTATTTCGAAAGTTCAATTCACATGGAATAGGTGGAGAATTTGCCAAATGGATTGAAAATTGGTTAATAGGAAGAAGGCAAAGGGCGGACATAAATAAGGAGTACTCTGAGTGGTGTGAAGTGAAAAGTGTAGTGCCCCAAGGCTTGGTTTTGTGACCAAATTTGTTCTTGATATTTATAAACAATTTGGACATTGATATGGGATCCATGATTGCAAAATGTGCTGATGACACAAAATTATGCAGTAGTGTCTCATCTAAAGCAAAAGTGGATATATTGAGGTCAGATTTAGATAATATCCATCTTCGACAGGACATGACACCTATCCACCTTCCTTGAGATCATAGCACACTTGAAACTTGCATTATTTAAATGATCTGCTATTATATAGTGACTCTTCTCCTTCTTTTACACCCTCCCACACCTTACAATGACACAGATTGAAGATATCAATGACTATGAGGGTGGCGTGGTCTAGTGGTTCAGTGGAACGGCTTATAATCCAAAGGTGCTGGGTTCGCTCCCCATCACAGCACCAACTGTAACCCCGGAAAGCAAACCCTTAGAAAATGCAGGAGGAAGCAGACACTTACATAAAATACTTGTCGAAGCCAGATTCACCTGCTCTGATAGGAGCAAATTAAAACATAGTGCAACAAACACCACCTTGAGGAATATAGAAATAAGGCGAATGGAAAAAAAAATCAATGAACACACAATCGACACATAAAAGCTTAAACGACGATTGCACCTTTTCACGACATCAAACCAAAGTGGAATAATACAGAGACAAACTTCACAAACACACATTCACGTGCTGGCTTATGCATCCTGATATAACCAACAAGACTCTGTCTATAGTTGGAAGCAGTGTTCCTTCACCATAATTAAGGAGATGAGACAAACATACATTATGTCTAATGACACAAGGGAACAATTGAAATGAGATAGGATAATTTTTCACTTTCCCTCATCTACCAAAGTTTAATTTACAAGCTTACATGTTTAGTCCACATGTTTTTCATTGTTCGGGTGTTTGGGTTTTTATAAAATGAAATTGGCATGTTTACTAATATATTATTGCTTCCTTGTCCCCTACCTTTAGAAAAATTTGTGTTAAAAATTTTAAATAAAAACATTATAGTGGCAAGGTTATGAATGTGTTAATTTTCCAAAGAAAGTGTAATATTTAGGTTTGCTGCAATTTGTATAAGTAGGGAAGAAAGTACAGATACAGATATCAAAATAATAATACAGAAGGTGAAAGAACCTTTCATTACCTTGAAACATTTATTGAAATCAAAATAAATTATGTTCAGCATAAAAATAAAAATCTACATTTCCAATATAAAGTATATTCTGTTGTATGTCTCCAAAAAATAAAGAATTACAAAAATAAAAACAAAATAAATGAACAGGCTTTCTTAAATATATGTTTTCACAGACTCGATTGAAATTATATTATAAGATCCCTGTTGTAGAAAGAACAAGACAGATATCAGTGGAACATGACATGAGAAGGAGGCACTGGCATTGGAAAGGACACACATTAAGTAAACGAGCTGATAGTATTACAAGACAGTCTGTAATTTGGAGTCCGCAAGGCAAAAGAAGTGTAGGCAGACCAAAACTCATAATTAAAAAAGCTTGAGACAAACATAAATTAAACAAAAAAGATGTGGACAGAGTTAGAAAGAATTACCATTGACAGAAGGACTTAGCATATAGTCATTGAAGACTGTACTCCACAGGGAGCTGAAAGGTTTTTAATGATTTATTGATTGAATGAGTACAGTTTCTTTTCTTCTCTACATTCCAAAATTATTAAATATGTATCCACCACTGTAGTTGGCTGCTAGTGAAAATATTAGACTGTGAACAGACCATTATTGACTCAGACACAACCTCTTCCAAAAATTCAACACACAAATAAGTACACATGAGGAGAGGATAGACAAACAGTAGAGTATGTTCTCCAAGTCTGTCGACTACACAGAAAAGCTAAAGTCACTTCATGGTATTCTCCAACACAGATAAGAGATACATTGTATGGTTTCCAGAGAAGTCTGAAACAGGCCACCAGGTTCATAAAAGAAAGAAATCTGGATTGTCAGGAAGCAAATATTAAATAAGAAGGAAGTTGCATTGTACGCTTGCATTGATGTTTTCTGTAGAAAGTTATTTTATATGACCACATAGCTAAACCCATGTACCACCCTTCGTAGTTGCCTTTTATCACATGCATGGAAGGTTGCAATCATGTTCTTTGCATTATAAACATTTCTGTAATATTACAGAATCCGTGCAAGAGATTCCAAAGGGGCCTATTCTGCAATCATCACAGTCATCGTAGTTGTCTGTCCACTTTGCAACAACTATGGAAAATGTAATGTCAATGAAACTGGTGCTGAGTTCTTGAATGGACAGTACCAGATACTGAAGTGCACTTGTCTCCCTGCTTATACAGGTCTGATTAGTACTATAATATTGTTTTTTTTAAACCTGTTTTATAATCCTTAGAGCAAGTGTAAGCAACCTACAGCCCACTTGCCAGAAGCAGCCCAACAAGTTATTTTGACCAGTCCCTAAGCTTGATTGTGGCTTAGGTATGCTACTTTCAAGTGTCTATGTAGCAGAGTGGATTAGGAACTACTTTCAAGTGTCTATGTAGCAGAGTGGATTAGGAACACTACTTTCAAGTGTCTATGTAGCAGAGTGGATTAGGTACACTACTTTCAAGTGTTTATGTAGCAGAGTAGATTAGGAACACTACTTTCAAGTGTTTATGTAGCAGAGTAGATTAGGAACACTACTTTCAAGTGTTTATGTAGCAGAGTAGATTAGGAACACTACTTTCAAGTGTTTATGTAGCAGAGTAGATTAGGAACACTACTTTCAAGTGTCTATGTAGCAGAGTGGATTAGGAACACTACTTTCAAGTGTTTATGAGGCAGAGTAGGAACACTACTTTCAAGTGTCTATGTAGCAGAGTGGATTAGGAACACTACTTTCAAGTGTTTATGAGGCAGAGTGGATTAGGTACACTACTTTCAAGTGTTTATGTAGCAGAGTGGATTAGGAACACTATTTTTAAGTGTCTATGTAGCACAATGGTTTAGGTTCACTATTTTCAAGAGCCTATGTAGCACAATGGTTTAGATACACTACATTCAAGAGCCAATGTAGCATAATGGTTTAGATACACTGCTTTCAAGTGTAGCAGAGTGGTTTAACTTAATATCTTTATGCTGGATTGGCAGCCCAACTTCACAGTGTAAGCCAAAATATGAGGTATTGATAGAAAGGGGGAAGAATCAGACCATGCATTGAGAGAAAAAAACCATAAAGCATATTGGAAATCATATCCTCAGCCCATGTGGCTGTACGTCTACACAGATGGATCATCAGAGGAAGCATTGAGGAAAGGAGGGTTAGGACTTGTCATACTTCTACAGGATGGAACCGTTATAGGAAAAGCAACCACTGCTAGAGAGCCTTCTACAAATCTAAGAAAGAGCAACAGGCAATAATTGAAGTAGTTAAGCTTATGGATGAAAAGGGGTTAAAGGATAACAGTATAGTGTTTTTGTGTGACTGCGTGGAAATTTTGCAGGCCACACAAAGAGAACCACACGATATTTTAGAAAGGGAACTGATATGCCAGTTAAATAGACTTTCAGACCACAATAAAATCACCCTCCAATGGATTTCAGCTCACTGCGGCATACCTGGAAATGAATGGGCGGACAGACTGGCCAGTGAGGGAAGACAAAGAGAACAATTCACCTACCCAGTGTTACTGCCAAAAGTCAGGGCACACAAAGAAAAAAAATATAAACAACTGTGGATAGAGAGAATAAACAGCAAATACCCACAGGACCCAATCAATAGATTGAATAGGAAACAGTATATCACAATTTTCCCGCCTCAGAACAGGTCATTGCAGACTAAATGCACATTGGCATAAAATGAAAGCAGCACAGACTGCACGATGCACATGTCACAGAGGACCTCAGACTACAGATCACATCCTGCAAACATGTCCACTGCACCAAGGCTCCTGTTAAAAGACCTAGCCTGAGGAAAGAAACATACAAGACAAACTGTGGAGTGCCATTGAGGACCTGCGACTGACGTGTCACTTCTTGGAGGTGGGCCCATCTAGTGGCATAAAACGAGAGTAAAGAAAAAGAAGATACTGGTTTAGAAGACTTTGAGAGTATGTGTACAACCAGTTTCTTGGAGGGTGGTTAACCGATGTTTGAGTCCATCTTAACCATTTCCAGTTCTGAAAATGTGTGCCCGTTTGTCCGATGTTCCTCATGCTAAATTCATCAACTTTGGAATTTCACCACATTCTTAAAGGTCTATTAGGTACACTACTTTCAAGAGCCTGTTAGCACAATGGTTTAGGTATACTACTTTCAAGTGTCTGTTAGCATAATGGTTTAGGTACACTACTTTCAAGAGCCTATGTAGCACAGTTATTTAAGTATACTACTTTCAAGTGTCTGTTAGCACAATGGCTTAGGTAAACTGCTTTCAAGTGTCTGTTAGCGCAATAGTTTAGGTAAACTACTTTCAAGTGTCTGTTAGCATAATGGTTTAGGAAAACTACTTTCAAGTGTCTGTTAGCACAAGGGTTTAGGTACACTACTTTTGTGTGCCTGTGTAGCACAGTTATTTAGGTACACTACTTTCCTCTCCTCTTTGGTCTGTATTAATTTCTGGTTTTTGACTGAGGTGGAAAGGAAAGCCACAATATCTGAACCATTAACTAGAATTTCCAAACAATTATCACTCAGATAAGCTGACTATTAAGAAGAAGAAGAAGAGGAAGGTATACTCATTTCTGAAATCTATATTGCAGAATGGCTATGATGGCTACTTCTTCCAGCAAATGTGCCAGTTCAATCCTTGTTCTCAAAAAACTTCTGGAGCATAAATATGGTGGATGATTAAGCTCAATGTGAATATATTACAAGACTTTATCAACAAATACTTGATAAAGATTCTAGATCTGCATGGTTTGACTAAGTTACAAATTAAAGCATATGAGAAAGAACATGACAAAGACAGGGGGAATAGGAAATATTGGGAAGAAGGCGGTGCTGGATATATCACACATTGTGAAAACTGTAAGCCATTATCATTAGAAAATCTCTTCCATGATACCCATAGGGAAAGATGCAAAGGAAGGGCTAAGAGCACACAGAGAAGAGATCTAGAGGTAGATACAAGGAGAATAGGCAGAAACTGTAAAGAACTGGAGAAAATAGCACATGACCAGTCTGCTGGAAGAAGGTTCGTTGATGGTCTATGCACACCAAGACGATAAGGACGAAGAAGTGTGTGTGTGTATGTATGTATATATAGTTGTTGTTCAATGCCCACAATGAGTAAGCTTATTCTTTTGGGCACTCTATAAAGGGCCTTATGCATTGGAATGTAGTAGCTTTCCTCACATCTCCAGCATACTGGTGAAGATAATCCACAGCTATCCAGGCGGTTGTGCTATGTTTGGCTTCATCTTTGTGACGCTCACTACTATGGGGATCATGTCAATCCACATCTTGTCAGCAAGACTGCCTTGAAATCTGCTACTACATGAAAGATAGATAGTGGTCCTGGTTGGTATATTGTGCTTGGCCCTATACATATGTACACAAGCACAATAAATTAAAGCTGATACCACATCATATGATAGTATGCTTAAATCTTAGGTAGTAATGACTGTTTATTACTATTATTTCTGTGGCATGTCTTCTGAAAACAGGTGATAATTGTGAATTAGAGGTGGATGCATGTCAACTACTTCCTTGCACTGTGGGACAAAAGTGTACTGATCTGACAGCAGCTGAACAGGGAAATAGCTCTGTGGGTCATCGTTGTGGGGCTTGCCCTTCTGGGACCACAAATGTAAATGGATCATGTGAAGGTAAGACATGAGATCTGATTTGAAAATCATTCTTAACTTCCTTAAGAAAGAAGATCTTATGTGTCTGGATGAATATGCTTAAAATAAAAATATTTTTTAGAGGCTGTAATACAAAATATATAGTACTTTGCAATTAGATAGTCAGAGATTATGGCAAAAAAGATAAGTAGCAGTGAACTGAACAGCAACCAATGCAGATGATGATTGTGGAGACAACTGGAGATGTATTGGACAAACAGAATTAAGCCTATAAATATTACCAGACAAGTGCTGAATTAGAGTCCACCGAGAAATAGATGAGTTTAAGAAACAAGCAAGACCTGGAAAATTACAGTGGATGAGGAGGCCCAATGCAGCTGGTGTCTTGTGGACAGACCTCAAGAAGAAAAAAAAAATTACGGCCGTCATCCATCACAGACAATTATGACATAATTTATTTGCTAGCTCTATTTTTAGAAAGGAATAACTGCACTAATTTTTATCCTCACTCTCTCGTCTCGAGCCGCCCGACCCCAGTGGCAAGTCAAGGGCAAGACGACTAGGGGGTGGCTACGAGATGCAGAGGACTCCACATCAAGCACCCGTGAAAAAAATGGCGAAGTCTCGGAGTTGAACCCATACCACCTGATTCATGAGGTCGATGGCTTAACCACTTCACCATTGAATCCACGGAATCAAGAAGACAACTCAGAAAAGAAATAGGTGGAGAGCATCCATTGTGGCCCTATGTTCCCAGAGGAACCAGATGAATGAATGATGATGTGCTATACAAATGATAATTGTAGTTATTCTGTTCTGTTAAGAATCTATGTCTTTGCATTCTGGGTAAACCCAAAGGAGCTCAGTCCCTCTCAGTAAATGGTTTCCACACTTCTGCTCCATGCTCTCAGGCTCTCATCTTTGCTGGACTCACATACGATTTAAAAACTCTACAATCTGTGCAACAATTGCAGTGTCTTCATCCATTAGATGATTGCTGATCAGCTTAAAATTTTCACCTCTGTCCTATGCCAGTGTCCCTACTATGGGTGCTTCTGTGTTCAGGATGTCAGCTCTTTCATTTCCACAAACCCCATCATGGTCATAACAATAGATCTACATGCGTATTTGATGGTTTGACCCCAATATGTCAACTTTCCGCTCATGCAATTTCCACCACTTATGTACCTTCTAAAGCAAGGATTGAGAGTCAGAAGCTTAATGATGCTTACTAAAGAGGACTTGGATATATATAAATGATTTGGACATTGATATAGGATCCATGATTGCAAAATTTTTCTGATGACACAAAACTATGCAGTAGTGTCTCATCTAAAGCAGAAGTGGATTTATTGAGGTCGGATTTAGATAAAATTTGAGAATGGTCTGTAAGCTGCCAAATGGAGTTTAATGTAGATAAATGTACAGTCATCCACATGGGTAGATCCAATATAGAACATAATTACAGAATGGGAGAGAACAATATGAGAAAGATAGATAAGGAAAGGGACATAGGGGTTATAATAGATCGTACAGGTAAGGTGAGAGAGCAAGTTAAGGTAGCAGTGAAAAAGACAAATGCAATGTTTGGTATGATAAAAAGAATATTAAACATAGGAGCAAGGAAGTGATAGTCAAACTGTATAAAGCATTAGTTGGACCTAGATTTGAGTACTGTGTACAGGTGTGGAGTCCTTATCATAGAGGGGATATAAACATGCTGGAAAGAATACACAAAAGAGTGACAAAGCTGATAGTGGGATTCCAGAATTACAGTTATGAGTAAATTTTCTGAAAAACCGGCCTACAGTGTCTAGAAGAGAGAATAATTTGTGGTGACTTAATACAGGTTTATAAGATGATCAGAGGAATGGATAAATTAGACTATAACAAGTTTTTTAAAATACAGCCACACACAAGAACAAGAGGGCATAGCTACAAGTTGACTAAAGAGAGGTCCAGATTAGATATTAGGAAATATTTTTTTAGTCAGAGAGTGGTGAATGCTTGGAATGCATTGCCAGGGGAGGTAGTGGAGGCAGGGACAGTTAATGCATTTAAGAATAAATTGGATGCACATAGTTTTAGAGCAAGGTAATGTAAATGAAACTGGTTGTATATAGACTCTGCAGGGTCTTCTAAACCAGTATAAAGACGTCAAGTTAAGTTAAGAAGTTTAAGGTAAAATACTGAAAATAGTGAGCAATGTTTTTGTATTACTTCTACTCCTAAGTGGATCCTCATATGATACTTTCATTTTTGTGGCTTTTATTTACTCAAAACAGACATTAATGAATGCAGTAACAAGACAGCATGTGATCAAGAGTGTCTTGATACCTATAGATCTTATCAGTGTAGCTGTAGACCAGGCTTCAGACTTGATCCTACAAACAGCAGGACTTGCAATGGTATCAGTTATTGTTGGCTTTTATCTAATGTGATGTTATGACTAAAATTTGTAATCAAACAGTGAATGGGGGATTGTCAAACATATTTTACTTAGAATTACTTTTACACACATTTGCAAATTTTATATATACATATTACTTCTATGACAACACTTTGTTGAAGTTAACCATGAATTTTGAATGCTCTTTTTAAGATTGTAAATTAAATTTCATATATTACATTTAATCTACTTATAAAGGTCTTGACAGATTCGAACGGCACAAAAGAAAACTATATAATTAAATAAAATTTTAAAATGTAACCTAAATTTAATATTTACTGTTTATAGCAAATTAAATGTTTTACTGAGGTTACAAAACTATAATGTCTATGTGCCTGGGATGACTACCACAGAAGAATGAACCCAATATCTTAACAATGTCTGGAACACATTTTCAAACTGCTGTTGAAAACAAGTAGTTGGTTTGGTTGGTTGCTTATTGCTCCATCATCCTGTGGGCTCCTGTCCTTTGGCCCAATGCCATACATTGGTATTTGAAAGTGTTTGTGAGCTGTTGTTTAGTTCCATAAAGAGTATTCTTGTCACGATCAGGACTCTCAAAATGATGGTGTTCAACAGTTTCATAGGGATGTGTGCACAGCCGGCACTCTGGAGTATGTTCTGGTTGAATTCTGTTCAAGTGACTGTTAAGTTGTATGTGTTGAGTGCAAAGTCACAGAATGGTGTTTTGATCTCTACTTTTCAGGAAGTTGATGTTGTCTTTGAGATTTGGAATGGCCATAACTTGTGTAGATTTCTCTTCCAGTATACCCCATTGCCCATCTATTTAGCCAAATCTCTTTGTTTGTAATCTTCAATAGTTGTTTGACTGTTTGTAGATTTTGTTTTTGCTGTCTGTAGGGTTGTTGGTGTGTATTATTGTTCTTAACTTGATCCCTTCTTAGCCAGTCTGTCTGCTTTGTCATTGCCAGATGTATTCGAGGGGCTAGATATCCATTGCATAACTATTCTGAGTTCATGAAAAGCAATAAGTTGGTTGGCATCTAGAGATATTTGGGTAAGTTTAGGTTTGCAATGACGACCATTTTCCAAATCTTGAAGGGCAGATAATGAGTCAGTAAAGATTACGATGCTTTTGGCTTTTGATGGGAAAGCATCAAATACAGTTCTCAAGTGGTACAGATCTACTTCCAGTGCTGTTATTTCTTAGTCATAGTTTGAACATATCTCCTCACAAGCATCAAGCAGCTTATCAGATGTTCTGTCTGTAAACTCTATGTAGACTCCATATTGTGCGTAAATGGTGTCCTTAATAAAAAGCAGACGCATCAGAATAGACATGTATCCATTCTTCTTGGTAAGTTTCAATCGTTCGCTGTGATGCTGTCATAAGGCATATTGGATAAAAACTTCTTGTTATATTATCTGTTGGATCTATTAGTTTTGTTTCAATTTCTGGCATTTCTAGGTATGTATGAAAAACAAGAGACATGGTATAAAACTTAACGTCTTTATACTGGTTTAGAAGACTCTGCAGAGTCTGTATACAACCAGTTCCATTTACATCACCTTCCTCTAGATGCTATGCGCATCCAATCTGTTCTTAAATGCATTGACCATCCCAGCCTCCACCACCTCGCTTGGCAATGCATTCCAAGCATTCACTACTCTCTGGCTAAAGAAATACTTCCTAATATCTAATGTCTTAACTATTATGCTAACGACTGAGTGGAAAAACGTGCTGTGGCATAACTATTTTTTTTTATAAATTGCAAACTATAATCGGATCAGAATGTATTTAGGCAACCAGACCTATAGATATGACTTAATAAAGGTAGAGGTTTAATGAATTACAAAAAAATTAATATTTTGGGTTTTCTTTTTTAGATGTAAACATTAAAAAATAAAATAAAACATTGGAATGGTGTAGCTAAGTGGTCAGTAACACGGTTGACAAACTAAACTGGCATGTGTTCAGATTCAAGATCAGGTAAGGTTATGGGATATGAATACATTAAAAACATGCACGCTGAAGGTGGATGCACTCGGTTGTGAGGTGTAAAACACAGTACAATGCCTCACTTCACCTGAGGAGACAAGGGAAATGAAAATATATATATATATATATATATAAAGCTCAAAGAAGTGGTTCTGTACCATCCAACTATCTGTGATCCTAACAAGAACCTATTTATTTAATGTCATCACTATGCTAGAGCACTATTAGAGCAAACTTTTACTCATCTTTTCTTTCAGATATCAATGAATGTGTAGAGAAAACATCTACTTGTGAACAGGAATGCAGGAATACTATTGGAAGCTACACATGTGCTTGTAGAAGTGGCTACACACTCAACAGCGCTGGTTCAAAATGTATTATTGGTAAGGTTGCCATGCACACTCTCCACATGGCACTGTTATTCACATTTTTGTTTCATTTTCTAAACATGTTGGAAGGTGCTTGTACTAAGTTAATTTGACTCTTGATTATGTTTCTTTGGTGGTGGGTTACATTGACTCTTCTTACATTCCAAGGCGTACTTGAGAAAGTGGACCATAGTTCTCCTGGTTGTAGTGCAATGTGAGTTTCCGCAGAACCTCACCACTATAGAGATTGCAGTGTTGATCCAAACCTCATTGACCAGATTCCTGTGACACATTCTGTTTCTAGGAGTCCTACAAGGAAGGGAGGGGGGGTTTTTATCAATATGTTTCACCTAACCTTGATTACTCTTTGCTTCCTGCAATTGTATGTACAACCAATATTGCTTTATGGTTTCTTATCCTGGAGGATGAATAAATGGATGGAAAAATGAATTGCAGCAATATAAAAATGATTTTTGGGATGAATACTATATATACCATGACTAGCTTAGAAATCTAATGATAAAATATTTCGATAAAACAATTTTAAACTTTGAATGCAAACCTACAAGAAAGAGAAAACAGGCATGGATCAATGAGCATGTTCTCAGGAAAAGGTGGATCAGGAAATCATTATAATAACAGGAGAAATTATGAGTAATAAAAGTTGATGAGGAAGACAGAAAAATAAGATCTGGGGAGCATGACAAACTGGACAGGAAAACAAAGAGCATCTAAAGTGATGAGATGATCCAAAGACAGGTCGTGGCTTCAAAGAATTAATCATCAATGCTGTGTGATGATGATAGAACAAATACTTTAATCCTGATATTCAATCAGTGACTGATGCCTGCTTGTCAGGAACAAAACCATCTGGTTGGCCATTAGAAGGTACATCCAGTGTTCTCTTGGTTTGACTTTTTGACTCACATTTGACTATAATTTTGTAGGTGGTTTCCTTCTTATGACTTACTAGGCCTGGGGAAAATATAGCTTTGAGGTGTCCAGCCGCCAGACTTTTCCCTGTTGTCGTGAAGTCTACCCAGCTGTATAAAACCTGCAGTCTGTCTTTGGTGGTGCTGGTAGGTTGTCATTGTGTGAGGTCTTGCTGAAGTATGTATACCACCATCACCTGTAATATGTTGATCAACATCGATGGTCAGATGAAATTCTAATTTTTTTTCATTTTTAGTTCACACAGACTAACCTTCTCTGTTCTCTTCCAGATGCCAACAATTCAGCAATATGCCAACATTGTAACCAAGTGTGTACAGTTTCTGGCGACCAAGTCACTTGTGACTGTAATCTTGGATATAAAATTGATGCAAGTAATCCAAACAACTGCACTGGTAAATATTTTGTTGCTAATATTGATATATATTTGATATACATCCTTGTTGTTTGATAAATATTTCCATTCTCTGTTGTTATTTTTAAACAGCTTCCTTGAGCTATTAGCTCTTGGGGGTCTAGCTAATATTGCTCAGTAGTCTGTGCCTTTCCTTCCCACCCTAGGTAGAAATCATAAAGATTCTGCCTATTTCTGGACAACAGGGAGAGTACAAAACCCAGCCATTTTCAATGCTGGGCATTGAGCTAACAATGTGAAGTAAATCTGAGGTGCTCAAAAGACCTTAGACGAGGTAGTTGTTCAGCTTTGCTATACTGCTTGTCTTCATAACACCAGGCAGCCTGAGAGCTTCTTGATACAGATACATACCACATAACCAAATGTAATCTTGCTCACTTGCTGGGAGATGCATTGTGTAATAAACCACACACACACTCTCACTCAGTCACTCTCTCTCTCTCTCTCTGTCTCTCTCTCTGTCTCTCTCTCTCAGAATTTGCATTGCTGGCTTCATAGAAATGATTTTCTTCATCTTCCTCTTCACACACTTTTGATTGAATATATCTAAAGAAAGTAATGGCCTGCATGAGACCACTGGTATCTCTATATCTCCATATAACTTGCCTAGGAATGGTACTGGGGAGGACCATATGCATTTTCTCTAATTATACTGTAGTTTTGCAAGATGAGATTGCTAACCTCATGCACAACCATCTGTAGTCACCTTTTATGATAAGCTTGGAATGTTAGTTTTCCTGTCCTTTTCAGTCTAAGCACCAAGGTGTTTAAAAAAAATATCAAATCATATTTGCCAATATCTCGCATGACATCCTTGGTTTAGCTCTAATGCATACTCCTTATGTTGAAAAATAGAATGCCTGATGAGATTATCTTGGTGACTTCTGGTGTCCTATACTTTTGATGGACATTTTTTCCTGTTGTGACCAGTGGCTTGGACTTATTATTTTCTAGTGTTCATGGTCTTGGGGAATAATCTGACTTAATTTTTTTTTAATGTTCATCTCATATGTTCACATATGAAGAGACCAAAACAATTACAAAAACAACACATGATCATAAAAGATGACTTTTATCAACCACTTTCAATGTAAGACTAAATGATCATTTTCAGACAACATAAAGGCAACAACAGAGGAGCCATCTCTATCATAAATTCAAAATTAATGCTTTGTATCTGTATACTTGTGGCATTGACCATATACAGTATCAACTTTCACTCATTACTGACTATAGCATGACTGCACCTTAGAGTGGTAATTCTCTACTGAGTTTTTGGTTTTATTTTTCCTTGCAGTGTTCTCATTTCACTACTCCACATTGCAAGAGCTTTTTTGCATCCAGTTTTATGTGACCCTTCAGGATATAATTCTACTTGGATCAGTCTGCAGTTTTGTTTCCCCAGAATATCAGACCCATGTCTAATGCTTCATGTCCAGATTACTTAACTTAACTTAACGTCTTTACACTGGTTTAGAAGACCCTGCAGAGTCTGTATACAACCAGTTACATTTACATCACCTTGCTCTAAAAGCTATGCGCATCCAGTTTATTCTTAAATGCATTAACTGTCCCTGCCCCCACTACCTTCCCTGGTAATGCATTCCAAGCAGACACCACTCTCTGACTAAAAAAATATTTCTCTGAACCGTAGCTGTGGTCAGCCAGCGGTTTTTTTGCCATCTCCCAACTGTCCATATAGAATATCTTTGGGGATGTCTTTTGTGCAAAAACCAAGCCATCGTAGTCTTTGCTGCCTAAAGACAGTGTAAGTGTATATGCTCTGAATATTAGTTTGAGGATGCATCTCAGCATCTGCCACTCTGTCCATCCTTTTAATTTCCAAGGATGGATCACAGACACTGCAGATGGATATTTTAAGCCTCTGTTCTTGTTTGGCAAAGCTTAGGCTACTCAAGTTCTGCTGCCATAAAAGGGTTTGCTGACAACACATGCACTGTAAACTACGGCCTTGGTTTCAATTGTACATTTCTGATTTTCTCAAACATGCATTGTGAGACGAAAAAATGTGACAGCAGCTTTGCCAATGTGACTGTCAGGAAGAGCTTGTTGTTGATGAGGGACCCCTAGTACATAAATTTGTACACAACTGCTAATTAATAATTATCTATGTTAAGAATTGGTTTGGTGTCGTCTACTTCCTGTTTTGAGACTTATTGTGAGTCCAAAATATTGTATTCTTTTCTTTTTAATACTACAATTAAAATAACATTAGTAGATGCCCATTATCAGCACAGATGGCACTAGTATCAGATGTCATGCGAGAGGATCTCATATGACTGTAAAGTCCAACCCTAGTACAGCAGACTGTCACACTTTGGATAATAGTTTCTACAGAATGGGGTAACTAACCTCACGTCTAATCCTCCTTAGTTGCTACTATTGACATGGTTGGTAGGTTATAGTGAAACTATTCTTTTTTCCCCTTTCAGGCCATGGTAACACATTGGCATCCATGATTTGTACAGGTTTTAATTGTAAAATTAATTATTTTTTTAAAATATATTAATAATAATGGAGAATAATTGGAAAAAAATTGACAGAACTGTGGTTGATGGCTGAGAGGAAAGAAATACATAATGTTTATTATTAGATGAACAGCAATACCATGCTTTTACGTCCGGTTAGGGACATGAGCTCTGACAAAAGTAAAAATTGAATGAAAGTCAAAGCATAGCCTTTATTTGCAAATGCATTTAGGCCACTGAAAAACAGTATGTAAAGATCCCGTCAGGCCATTAGGCATATGGGAAATATGGTGTTAGGGCCATATTATTTGGTGATCCATGGCACATAGTTGGTGATGTGGTCAGCATCAGACCGCCCGCCTTTAGTTTCCAGAATTTCTCTGGTACCCAATTTCTGTGGCTGGGTCAACCACAGAATCCAGTTTGCGATCGGAAAAAAATCCTGCACCAACTGATTGCTTGACTGGGAAGCCATTGCACTTACCACTGCACTATAGATGCCCCCTACAGAAATACAGTAAATGTATTAGTAATATATGTACCGCACAAATATCACAAATATAAGAACTTCAATGCCAAAAAACGAACCTCATTGAAATTCTATTGAAGAAAGTAATGAACAAGATGCTGCATTGCGTGAGTCATAGTGCATGTCGTTTGGCAAATGCAATTGAACTTGGACTTTTTCTAATGTAAGTATGTATGTGGACAAAAGTTCAATTGTAGTTGAAATTTAAATAGATCATAAGAGCAAATGAATGTAGGTCAAATGAATGCAAGTCAATGTAATGCTGTACTGTAAATTTACTTTGTTTTCTCAATTCAGATATTGATGAGTGCAATACTGAAGATAACAGACCCTGCAGTCAGATATGTACAAACACTTTAGGCAAGTTTGAGTGTTCCTGCTATTCTGGCTTTAAACTGGACATTGATGGAGTTTCTTGCATAGGTGAGTATTGGCTTGTCATGAAACAAGGTGTCTTCCCTTAATTTCTAAACGCAGATTGATAACTTTTTTTCCACCCCATAAATAGACTGCTTATGTCATGTGGGAATTAGATAGGCAGATGTCATAACAATCATAGATTTATGACAAAGAATAAAGAATTAGTAAAAATACCTATCATGTTGGTGTGCCCATATTTAGACTACATAGTCCTTTCATGCCAGTTCATTTGGATTTCAATTAACTTGTGCTTGTTAAAAGTGAACTTTGGACTGTTGTGTTTTCAGGTACTCCATCAGTATTTGTAATCAGTTTAATTCAGTTGCTATTTCCATATTAAAAGTGTAATAACCATCACAAAGAACAAAGTATTAGAGAAAAAAACACTTACTGTAATCATAGTGTGTCCTTGTTCAGGTCACTGGTCTTTTCATGCCAATTTCTTTGGATTTCCATTGGTTTGTGTTTGTTAAAAGTGAATTATCGGCTGTTGTGTTTTAGGACTTTCCGATCAGTATTTGTTTTGTTTATTTGTCATCTCTTCATCAAAGGTCACCTGCAGTAGATCTCCAGTGATCTCTGACACATGTCATGATTGAGCAACCTGGCTGACTTTTACTTGTCCATCTCTTGATGTTATCTTCCTACTTTAACATTCTCTTCCTCTGGCAATTTGCTCTCTTCTTTTTCATCCAATACAATCTTGTGCAAGAATTTTCTGTATTTTGATATTATAAAAACATTGTTACTGTCTGAGCTGGTGATTTTGTCAATTAGTTTCTTTGCACTCTCAATTTCTCAAAGACTTCCGTTTTTGTCTTCATGTCTTTCCGTGAAATTTGCCTCATTCTTCTAAATATCCACATTTCAAAGGTTTTAATCTCTCCAACTGTTTGTTCATCATCCACGTTTATACTCCGCACAGTAATGACAAGTGTAAATAACACTTGAATGCTGTCATTTATAGTTTGAATGGATGTCAGTACTTGTCTCATGTTGGTGAAAACAGTTTTTGGCAATCAATATTCTCTTCCTATTTCAATTTTGCATCTTTCATCCTCCGTTATTATATTTCCAAGGTAAGAAAAGTGTTTCATCTATTCTAGTATTTAATAATTTATTCTTAACTGCAGTGCAGATTTCTTGTTTATGTTGTTGATTATCCTAGTTTTTTCTTGGTGATAATGTCCAATCCATATTCTTGACTTGTTATTCATATGCTTTAATACCCTACCTGAGATCTATGGAACTTTGTTACACCAGTCTATATCCTTAGCCAGTATTGTATGCCTAGTCTTGGTTACTGTCTGACTGCGTACGATGAAGAAGAAAAGAAGAAAGAAGTATGCCTAGTCTAGTGAAATTCAGCTTAACAATGCTACAAATGTAAAACTAAGTTACAATAATAAATACAATGCTAAACTAAGTAGTATTATAATAGAAACAAGTAAATATAGACTATACAGACGTTAGTTAAATGCTGTAATAAGTCCCTTGTGTATAGAATAACAAAGCAATCATTATCTAGATTAGGTACAGGCTAGTATTCTTACTTGCATTATACCGTGCATCATGCATCTACGTCCTACAGTCACTAAACAAATCATAATTATTATGTAAATCTAAATCACATTTATATTATGTAGTTGTCCATCACGTATAAAGATGATGACAGCATTAAACTTGTGGTGTGTCTGGGGCATGCACTGATGTATCTCATACTGTGACATGCGCTTTACTTTACTCTAATCAGAAATAGTCAGCATGGGTTTACTAAAGGGAGATCGTGCTTAACAAATCTATTAGAATTCATGAAGTAGGATATGAAAATGATAGGTGGAGGGGAGCCAGCGGATATTATTTATTTAGATTTTGCAAAGATGTATTTGCAAAGAAGTACCTCATGAAAGATTATTTAAGAAGTTAAAATCACATGGAATAGGTGGCGAAGTTGCCAGATGGGTTGAAAATTGGTTAATGGAAAGAAGGCAAAGAGTGGGCATAAATAAGGAGTACTCTGAGTAGTATGAAGTCAAAGTTAGAGTATCACAGGCCTCAGTTTTGGGACTAATTTTGTTCTTGATATATATAAATGATTTGGACAATGATTTCATATCCATGATTTCAAAATTTGTGGATGACACAAAACTATGCAGAAGACTCTCATCTAAAGCTGCAGTGGATATATTGGTGTTGGATTTAGATTAAATGTGTAAATAGTCTGAGTCTGTCCTCATAACTATAATTCTGGAATCCCATGATCAAGTTTTGTCCTCTACTTTGTATCCTTTCCAGCATGTTTATATCCCCTCTGATAAGGACTCTACACCTGTACACAGTACTCCTATCTAAGTCTAATTAATACTTTATACAGTTTGACTATCATTTTTTTGCTCCTATCTTTAATACTTTTTTTTATCATGCCTAACATTGCATTTTTACTGCTACCCAGACTTGCTCACTCACTTTACCTGTATGATCTATTATAACCCTTAGGTCATTTTCCTTTTCTATCATTCCAATATTGTTCTCTCCCATTCTGTAATTATGTTCCATATTGGATCTACCCATGTGAAAGACTGTACATTTATCTACAATAAACTGCATTTGACAGCTGTCAGACCATTCCCAAATGTAATCTAAATGCAGCCTCAATATATCCACTTCACTTTAGATGAGACTCTTCTGCAATGTTTTGTGGAATTTTTAAATCATGGATGTGATATTGTCCAAATTGTGGCACTCTACTTTTGGTCTCATGCTACTCAGAGTATCTTTTTTATGTCCACTCTCTGCCTTCCTCCCGTTAACCAATTTAAAATCCATTTGGCAACTTCGCCAACTATTGCATGTGATTTTAACTTCTGAAATAATCTTTGACGGGGTGCTCCTTTGCAAAACGACCTTTGAAAAATCTAGATAAATGATATCCACTGGTTCCCCTCCATCTATCATTTTTGTAACCTCCATTCTAATAGATTTGTTAAGCATGATCTTTCTTTAGTATAACCATGCACAACCCTACAGGAGTAAAAGAAAATGGTCAACATGACTTTAACTGCGCACCTGTCTCGCTTTTTTCAACCTTTCGGATGATGAATGTCTCTACTTTGAAGACTGCAGCTTGGTTTCAGGATTGTACTCACAAACCCATGACTCGTCACAGCATTCACAGTATTCAGGAAGTCGGGATCGCCGTTTTTGCAGTCCAGCATGTCCTGTGACTCTAAACGGAGTTGCTTCTGCTCTATTGTTTGCAGCTTTGAGACGAATTTCGCGTAAATCCTCTGCATAGCCAAATCCTTGCTAAAAATAAAGTGTACCAAACCAATGCTTATCTTCACCTCATAGGCAAGTTCTTGGATGGTGCCCCAGTGGTTCTGTAAGACTAAAGTCTGTACTTGGTCAATGACTTCATCATTTTGGATTGAATGGGTGGCTACTGAAACGTGCTCAACTTTCCACTGATGTGCGACCATCTTTGAAGTGATTGTACCACGCCTTAATTTGTGTGATAATCATGGCATCGTCACTGAAAACCTGTAAAATTTTCTGAATGATTTCCACTTGCGTATCGCTTAGCTTTTGACAAAATTTGATGCAATACCACTGCTCAATTTTTTTCATCATTTCTTGGTGAAGGAAAACCCAAAGTGTGTTCACTATATACAACACTGAATGGCTGACTGCCAGCAACTGACTCAATAGGTGAGCGGAAAAAAAATTAGCATATGATGGTCCACTATATCTTCCTGCAAAAGGACAACACCCATGCTTCATTTGTTTGTGCAAAAATAATTAAAGTCGTAAACTTTTTGAACACATCTTATATTTATGGCGTCCATGTCAGTAGCTTTCCCTTTTCCCATATTCTTTATTCCTTTCTCTACTTTTGGTCTGAGAATACTGGGACCTTCATTACTAAATATCTATGGTTTGTCATCTTTGCTGTCGTTGAACAGTTCACTTATATATTCTGCGCATCTGTTTGATATTTCCTTCTCATCGAGCCTGATGTCTCCTTTCTTTTTTGTTTTGCTTCAAAATAATATTTGATCTTGGGGTTAAGGGGTGTCTAGTCAGCATAATAACCTAGCTCACATATTTATTTATAACAGATACATCTGTCGCCTAGTTGTCCATGGTTCGAACATGGATTATCTATTACTTCACTCTCGCTTCTGTTATTTTCCGAGTGTTTATAATATAATAATTGTAATTGCTGTTGTTGGTAAAAATTATTTTTTAATTTATTGACTGCCTCATTTGTTTTGTCACTTATTCCCTAATTAATGATAACAAGGTTGACCATATACACTCATTATTGCTTCCTGTGTTCTTCATTAGAATGTGAAAGTCAATATTTTGGCAATAACTGCTCGAGTGTTTGTGACTGCAATGGCCAAGGAACTTGTGACAGAGTTTTGGGATGTGTCTGTGACAAGTACTGGGCAGGAACCAACTGTGACGAGGATGTCAATGAGTGTGAAAACTCTCATGCATGTTCTGATGGGCAGGTGTGTGTGAATGAGCCTGGTTCATTCAGCTGTGTCTGTAACGAAGGTTACCGCATGGAGGATGGAGTTTGTTCAGGTAAAATATGGATCTTTCTATTGGTTATGCATGGGGTGATTGCTTTCTCTCTCTCTCTCTTTCTCTCTCACTCTCTCTCACTCTCTCTCTCTCTCTCTCTCTCTCTATTTGATGGATTGTCATATTAATAAGCCTGGTTCATTTAGCCAGCTGTATCTGTCATGAATGTTACAACATGGAGAATGGAGCATGTTCAGATAAAATATTTATCTTGGTGGATATGGACTGAGTGATCTCTCTCTTCTCGTTCCATCTCTCTCTCTGTCCATCTCTCTCTCACTCTTTCCATCTCTCTCTCTCTCTGTACCTCCTTCTTTCTCTCTTTTTTATCTTTTGGGCTCTTCCTTCCTTTGAAGAAATAGTATATTACTTAACCTGGTTCATTCAGCAGTGTTTATCTTGTATATTACTGCACTTAGAATGTACTTAGTTCTGGTTCATTGTTATGGACTGGGTTATCTCTCTCTTCCCCCCCTTTCTTTCTCCCTGCCTGCTCTCTCTGTCTCTCTTTCCCCTTTGCTCTCTTTCTATCAGTCTCTCTCACTTTCAATTGTATATTAATGAGCCTGGCTCAGTCAGCAGTGTATGTCGTGAATGTTAACTGCATGTAAAATGGAGTTGGTTCAAAGCGAAATATTTCACTCCTTCGTGGTTACAGAGTTGTTTTTTTTTCTCATTCGCCTCGTTTTCTAAGATGGAGTGTGTTGTACTATGTGTTGGCCTGATGGTCAAGTACATCCAACTTCAACACACATTTTAAAATTGGTTTACATACAATAGGGACACCACCTTGCTGTTTTTATGAATCTGAACACAAGTAAGTTTTGGTTGTGATATGTGTTAGTTTTAAATTAGATATGGCTGAGCACATAAGAAGATAAAACAATAATGTGTGCAACCAGTGAGCTACAAGAACCCACAGGTAAACAATATATTGCAAGAAATCAGAAACAACTAAAACATTCAGCAGAGGATCTATGTCTGCTGCCACATAAGCAACAAAAATACAAGAAAAAAGACAAGGTTAGCAATTAGTTAGTAGCTTCTTTCTGACATGACTGACTTTAGGCATGCCCTTTGAGTAGTAACTCTCTGCTGAATTTCTGCCTCAGGGACTTGAGCTTCTGGTTTTTCCATTAGGGTTTACTCCAAAAGCATTTCCTATGGGCAGGTATCCCGCAACTTTAGCAGTAGAAGCGCAAAATGATGATTGAAGATTAATGTAAACAAACCAATGTAAGTGAGAATAAATAAGAAATGAAAAGCCCTTAAGATGCAAAGTAGTCAAATAGTTGAAGTTAAGTTTGACCTATTTGAGAATTAACATAGACAAAGATAGGGGAACAAATCAAGATGTTAACACCTAGAACAACAGAGCAAAATTTACTTTTAATTCTCCATACCTAATTGGGAGCTCTTCCTGAGTGTATTCTGGGGTACCTTACTGTGGTGGAAAGAGTAAGTCCACTGCATGTCATAAAAAATGACTGATGAGAGTTATACATAGGACTAGCTTCTTTATCGTGCAAAACAAATTGCTACAGAATCTATCACTGCAGAAGCACAACATACTTTGATTTAGGCTTCCTATAGGAGAGGAACTGCAGTGATAGCCATGTATTCCAGCTAGAATTACAAAAAGGGACAAGAATAGGTAACTTTTGTTTGGTAGGTTTGTTTTAATCATTAAAAAAATGTTAGTTTTTAAATAAAAATATAAATAAGTTTAATCTTTTTTATAATAGTAAATCATGTTTCCTATTCTACTTACAAATTATTGCAGTATTTATTCTAATTACTAGAGCATTATAAAGAAGAGCAATAAAAGTCTCTTTCTCCTGTAGTTGCTATGGGGTGTTCATGCTGGCTTTTATTTTTACCTCAGATAGAAAATATATACGTTTTACTAGGGTTTTCAGCCAGTCAAGAGACTTTATCATAACTGCTTGCTCCCATTCTCTTCTGTGTTTGTTATTATTTAAAAAATGTTGAATTCTTTTTTAAAAGCTAGATGCTGTTTACTCTTGGTGCAATTCCATAACTAGTTTATTGTTTGAGAGACTTGGCTTTGTTCTTTGCAGTGATATATAATGATCACTGAATTTGTTGTCTCAAACATTGTTTTCAGACATTGATGAGTGCTTGGACTATAGCAACACATGTGACCTGAGTGTGGAATATTGTATTAACAATGTAGGCAACTACAGCTGTAGATGTAAGGAAGGCTTCAAACACAATGGTGATACAGGCATTTGTGAAGGTAAACACATTATTCAGTTCATTTTGTATTTCTCTTACATTGGAAAATATGTGGGACGGTGCTATGAAAATATATTATTCTGTAATTAAATATCTTTTTTTCTGAATTACTGTAATGTGAAATTTGCTTTCATGTGTAATTTAGGTTTTCTTCTTCTTCTTCTTCTTCGTACGCTGTCAGACGTCAACCTTTATTTTTTCCGAAAAAAGCAGCGGTCATCCTGAGGCTGTCGACACTGCCATAGAGCTTGTCTAGTGTTGCCACTGGTGATGGCCACATCTGCTTTCTCTGATCCTCGTATTTCGGGCAGTTTTGCAGTAGATGTTCAGCAGTCATTTTACCAGTACCGCACATGCATTCGTCAGTGCCACCTATCTTCAATTTATTGAATAGGTGGTACCTCAGTCTATTGTGGCCAGTGCGAAGTTTGAAGACCACGACCTGCTCTCTTCTGTTCAACTGGTAATAGGCATCGTTTTTTGTGTAGCCAGTATGTTCTGTTTCCCATTTGGTCATGTATCTAGCTAATTTAGGTTTTAATAACAATGAATGAAGTTTTGAGTAATGACAACAAATATGTCTTTGGGAAACTGTGCATTTTTACACTCCCTTGTATTTGAATACTCCCCTTCACAATGGATGATTCCAGGTATACGCAGTCCTTGATGCTGCCAAGTTAATGGAACAAGTTTGATCACATGATTGGCAATGTTCAGGTTCTTCAACCTGTCACTTGAATCAATTTCTGGGAAAGTTGAATAACTGCGTCACTGCAGTGAAAATATATGTATGCAAAAAAATGCAGGCGGACCAGTGATGTAACCTTAGCACTTTTAGCAGAAAAAGAAGATGGCTCAAATTCAATCGCCTGATCAATACAATTGAACTATGCAAGATTAATATACTGATCCCAGATGCAACCTTAAAGAGGATTATGAGCAACATGGGTTACAAAGATTGATCAAAGTAGTTGAGACAAGACAAAGTACAATCAAATTTATCAAAGGTATTGACCCGTCAAAAATGTTAATGATGGTTTTAAATAAACTAGATAGTACCACCATGATAGAAATAGTAGAAACAGGAAAAGAATGCTGGGGATATCTTTGTATCAAAAGTTGTAATTAGCAAAAAGACAACTCACTTTAAGGTCTATACCATCATCAGCATTTATAACGGAGATGCTGCATACAATAAAACATTCAACAACAGGAAAAGCCTCAGGACTGCATTTCAGAGTATGTTTATCAGGCAGAAAGGGAAACTCTAGAAAATGTGTTAACAATACTTTTCAACAATTGTCTCCATGAGACAATGGAAAACTTCCAAAACAATTTTTATTCATAAAAACAGGGCCACAAAATACCTTGCAAACTACAGTCTCATCTGCTTGCTCTCATCCATATACAAGCTTTTCACGAGTGTGATTATGAACAGATTAGAAAGGCAACTTGGTGAAAATTAGCAATGTGAGCAGGTGGGTTTCAGGAAAAGGCTATTCAATTACTAACCACCTTCACATAATCCATAAGCTAATGGAGAGGATGGGTGAAGTACATGTCCATATGATTGATCAAAAGGCAGAGAAGCTGGACAAAATATTATGAACCAGAACTGGTATCTGTTGCCCATTACAAGTGATGATGGCAACAGCATCAAAATAGAGAGATCTTTTGTTAGTTGCCTATGGTCCAACACCTTGACTTGCGTTTCAGTTAGATTTAAGTGGGAAATATTTGCCCTATCATCAACCTCACCCTCATCATGAAGATTGGAAGTAGCACAGGACGCAAATTTATTTGTCTTGGGTTTGGCCTAGTCTTACCAGTTTGTATTTTTTATTTCTAACTGCCAAGGGTTCTTTTACATAGACATGATGTACACTGGACCTCCAAGTTTTATCTTCCATCTCTGATAGGACTAGACACTAGATTTCACCTGCTGCTGTGACCAGGTGACACTTTAAACTTGCAGGATTTGACCACTCTACCACTCTTTCATGCTTTCATTTGTTTGTTGTTGGAGAAGTGAATGCCTTATCTCTCAGCTATTACAACCACAGTATCACTCCAGTCGTCTCGACCAATAGTCTTGCCACTGATCCAAGGTAACTGAGGTCAAGAGTGAGATTGATGACCAGCACAGCTTCTTCCTCACTATAATCCAAATACAGCGCACATCACATTATTAAGACAAATCCGTCTGATGTTGTGGCGATCAACGCTTTGCGATTGTCAATAACTATGGCAACCACAACTATGGGACATCGTAAATGATAGCAGCAGACTGAATGAAGAGAGCTTATTGTTACCCTGTAATATGTCTTAAAACATTTTGAACACTGATTGCTTTGACAGTTATTGGCCAAGGATCCAGGAAGAACAGTAAGAGTTTATTTTCTTTTATTTATGGTGATGTTCATGCCAAAATAGGAACAAAAGATATATAGTAATACTGTAACCTGCCAAGGCTGTTATAAAAGGGGACTAAAATGGATTTGACATGTGGTCTGCTACCCTATCCTGTTAGAGCTAAGAGTAATCAGGATCAAACATACTGATCAACACCTCCTCCACCTCACATTCTTGTTCATGCTCCTGGAAACAGGCTGTTTCACAGCAGTCTGACCTATGAAGTTAAGATCAACACTGTTATCCTCATAGCTGTGAGCTCATAGAGGAGCCTTGCATTTTGAATGACCCTGATCACCTTCTCAAATGTTCCTAGAGAAGTTAAAGAGCCACTGTAACCCACTACCAAAGAAACACTATCAAGAATTAACTCAGCATGAGTAGCTACAAACAACAACTACTCCAATCGGTACAAACTATAAGCCACTAGAAATAAAAAAGAAGACATCTATACATCATAGTAGTAGAGAAGCAACTAAGTCAAGTCAAGCTATTTATAACAAAATAAAAAGACATTTACAGAGAAAGTCACAGTATCATCTCTGACAATTGTCTGTAATAAAGCTTCACTTTTCAATTCAAATCCAGATATCAATGAATGTGAACTTTTTAGAGATGGCTGTCAGCATATCTGTGAAAATGGTCCTGGAAGCTACAGATGTGTTTGTCACCAGGGATACAGACTAGCAGCCAATCGGCAAAGTTGTGATTTAAGTAAGATTCATTTAACGAACCTACAGACGTTCATTTAGAAAAAGAAGTGAAGAGAAAACATATATAATGCATTTTGTATGACAAGTTTGTGACAAGAATACTATAAATATTAGGAAAACATATCTATTAGAAGATTATAAGGTAAACTAAGTATTAGTGTCAAAAACATAACAATTAAGCAGGCACATTAATTCAGATATCTGTAATGTTTTTTTTTCACATTATGGGAGTCTTAGTTCAGAAATTGTTACTAGATGTTAGAAGACCTTGACTGTGACTTATAAAATGTCTCCACTGCTTAAACATCTGAACATTATCTTGGCTACAAAGCAACACTTGAGAAGCAACACCTATTTGCATCTACTCTGTGCTACCAGTGTTCTGACATGGTCTTCAGCAAAGGCTCAGAAGTGGAATATATCTACATGCAAAATAAAATGCCTAGCAGGTTTTTGGTATCACCAAGAAAGATAAAATGAGAAATTAGGACATTAGAAGTATGTTATGAACTACCCCTTGGGCAGACTACATTTTTTGGGCAGAAATTGAGGTGCTTCAGTCATCTCCCACTGCTTCCATACAATGTAAGAAGTTCTGGCTTCAGAGCACAAGGCAGGCCATATGGCAGATGGATAGATGAGATCAGGGTGATTCTACAATGACACAAGCTTGTAATGGCAGACGCAACACACTTGACTCAAGAGAGATGACATAAGCTCAGTGGCACAAGTGGATGGACAACTGAACTGAACTAAACTGGCAACCAACATTCACTTAGATTACAAATTTTAAGAAACTCACTGTTATTTGCAGATTTTTTAGAAAATTACATGTTTTATAGTTAGAACTACATTTACTTGATCATCCTTGTAAATTTCTTCTAATTGTTTCTTCTACATCGTCAACCTCAAAACAAATAAAAGTAAATTGTATTATTAATTGTAATTTTATTTACATGCAGTTAAAAATGTGTGTAGCCTCAAGTGTAGCCATGGCTGTAGTCTTAATGACAGTGGAGCACCTTTCTGTATCTGTCCACATGGATTTCATCAAGTGGGAACTAATTCTTTTGAAGGTAGACCATATTATTTGCCTTTGTTTTCATTATGGGAAAAAGGTCACCTAAACATCTAGAAGTGTTACTTCAACCAGCAGGACAAGGAAATAACACAAAAATAATCTGAGATTTTGTAATTGTCATATGTTTTGTAATTGAGATATGTTTTGTAATTGACAAATGTTTTGTTTTTCACAGATGTTTTGTTATTCACATATGTTTTGTTATTTACAGATGTTTTGTTATTCACATATATTTTGGTGTTTACAGATATTTTGTTATTCACAGATGTTTTGTTATTCACAGATGTTTAATTATTCAAATTTTGTTGTTGTTCATATAAGTTTTGTTATTCACATATTAAAAAAATGTTCACAGATATTTTGTTATTTACAAATTGTTTATCCACATATATTTATTTTGTTATGCAGGATCTGCATTGCTATATTCCAAATACATCCATATGTACTCAGTTTCTTTAAACTAATGTAAACAAAAGGTGTGGATTTTAATGGTCTGAGTACCGGTGGTGGGTTGTTTGTTTCTCATGGCAAAGGTACAGGATTCGTAATAGACATGCTGCAGTCAACCAAGCTATAAATGAGTAGATGTTTACTGTTTGGAAAGAAAATGCAGTCAGTCCACCCCACCTCATACTAAGCTGAGGCCTAGCACAATGAAGATTTCAGTATACATTTAAAAAATGGGTCTGCTTCTCACAGGGGTATCATGAATCTAAACATAAGCAAGTTTGAATTGTGAGATGTGCTACTAACTGCTTAGGTGGGTAGCAAAGAGTAATAAGGGTTAGATGAAACATACTGATCAAGACACTCATTTATGTCCTCATTCATGCTGCTAGAAACAGGTTAAATTACAGCATTGTGGCTAGTGAGGTTAGTGATGTAAATGGAACTGGTTGTATGCAGACTCTGCAGAGTCTTCTAAACCAGTATAAAGACGTTAAGTTAAGTTATCTGCATTGTAACCACCATAATGGTGAGATTACTGAGAAGCCTTGTATTGCACACAGCCAGGAGGACCCCAGTCTAGATCAGGTATGCTTTGGGATATAAGAAGAGCCACTGTAATCTGCTATCAAAAAAACAAAAAGAGTTAACTCAACATAGTTCAAGTAGTTTCGAACATGAACTTAAAACATTTTATCCAGTGCCAGACTTATCCTTCATGTGGTCATAAGCTGAAAGTCTTAATGATTTGAGAGCAGTACTCTGTCAACTATGCCAGCAGTCCGCACCAAAAAGAGTAGTGGTACAGTGGGTTCCATCCCACTGTAACATCCAAGGCAACGAGGAGGCAGACAGACTGGCAAAAGAAGGTGCAAGACTACCACAACCAGATTCTAGTGTGACCTACGAAGAGTTCAAAAGGCTTATTAGAGCCAGATACATGGCCAAATGGGAAACAGAACATACTGGCTACACCACATAAGGTGCCTATTACCAGTTGAACAGAAGAGAGCAGGCCGTGGTCTTCAGACTCCGCACAGGCCACAACAGACTGAGGTACCACCTATTCAATAAACTGAAGATAGGTGGCACTGACGAATGCACTTGTGGTACCGGGAAAATGACCGCTGAACATCTGCTGCAAAACTGCCTGACATACGAGGACCAGAGTAAGCACATGTGGCCATCGCCAGTGGCAACACTAGACAAGCTATATGGCAGTGTCGACAGCCTCAGGATGACCACTGCTTTTTTCGAAAAAATACAGGTTGACGTTTGACAGCGTACGAAGAAGAAGAAGAAGATAAGCTGAAAGTAAAGTTGAGGCCTTTTTTAAAAAGACATTGTTGGGGTCCTAGAATGAGGTCCCTGCAATCTTGACGTCCTTGACCCCAGTCTCTAATCTCTAAATTCTGGTATTCAATCAAGCATGTTTGTCTGATGCCAGGTAGTCAAATGTTGAGTAAACTTATTTCGCTCTTTTGCCTTGGTGTACCTTGTTGAGGCTAGGGCCTCCTTAAGACTATTTCTCCACCTTAACCTTGGTCACTTGTGAGGGCATCTGAAGTTCTAGAGCAACCACGATGTCACACTATGCATCCATCTGTTATTCAGCATGTACACCACATGGCTGGTCTATCTGCATTTTCGTAACAGCAAGACATCTATGATGTCAGTGAAGGAAGTTCAACGTCTGATTTCTGTGTTGCGGATTTGGTCTTGAGTGGAGGTCTTCAATGTTCTTTGCTCCATGGCTCGTTAGGCAGTGTGGAGTCTATCTGCATCAGTTTTTCATAGGTTCCACACCTTGCAGCCATATAACATGACTGGAATAACCACATTGTTGAAGTTGTGAGCCCTTGCATTATCATTTTGCATCTAGTCAGCCTGCTGTTATCCTTTGTGAGATCTCCTAATGTATTGAATGGGAATTTGTGCTCTCTTTGCTCAAGTAGATATATGAATTTAGATTTTCAAAAAACAATCTCCAAGACACATATCTCCTTTTAAGCAGAAGGTTTGAGCTTGGACTGGGTTTTCTTTCAATTGATTTGTAGGTAAACTGCAACGCTTCCTCTGCTGAGCTCATTCAGGCTTTTCTCCACTTCTTTGACACTGTGACTATGTCATCAGCAAACCTGAGATGACTAAATGGCTTCTCATTTCCCCATCTATGTTTATGTCCTTATCTATCTTCCCAGTCCAAGGTCTGTAAAGACTTCTTCCTAGTTCTTCTGTAAAGAGCAGTGTACTCGTATAAACCTGACAAAAAAATAGCGCATTTCACCCTGTTTGCGGACAAAGTAATTCACTTTGTCGTGTCTATGATATATTAACAGAAGCCAAGGATGGACTAGAACATTGATAAACTACCCTCTGTGGCCTTGTCTTAGGTCTCAGATTATCTGGTCTCCGTTTAGCAGCCAATAGGGACTTCAGGTCGGCTTATGTGTGTTAACTTACAACGCCTCCCCCAATGCCTAGGTCCGCATGGTGGAAATCGACCTTCACCACTAATTTATAGCCAAGCAAATCGAGTCAAACTGCTGGTTCATTCTAGCAGTAGGCAGGGTTTCTTTTATGGTCTCACCAATAAGTAAACAGACCCTCTCAAACATGTCTTTGGATGTACATTTCAAGTCAGATCCTGCAACCTACAAAGTGATTTTGTCAGACATAAACAGAACCATTTAATGATCAGCCTAAAGAATGTATTGACAGTATTGTTGTTTTGAATGCCCACAATAAGTAGGTAACTCTTTTGTGCACCCTGAAAATGACGTTAAGTGGCAGGTTGCAGTAGCTTTTCTCACATTCCGAGTGTGCTGATAAAGCTGCACGGGGTCGTCCAGTCGGTTATGCTATGCTTCGCTTCATCTGCATGATGATCAGAGCAGCTGAGACAAGAAGCAGCATAATCAAATTTTGAAAAAGCCTTCTCCAGTCAAATAGTATTATGACCTACCTAAAAAATGCAGATGATGTCAGTGTGACAGATAGAGCAGATATAGAGGCAAAATGTCAGAGGTACTTCACCGACTTCTTTGTATCAAAGGCAATAGTCACCAAAATGACACATAACAACAAATCCATCCCTGTACCAAAGATCGTATCAGATAATGTGGCCCATAGAATCAAACAACTTAAACTAGGTAGAGCTCCAGGACAAGACAAAATAAAAAATCAAGTAATCCAGGTAGGTAGAGACAAACTCGCAAGGCATTTAACTACTTTAATCAACATTCGTCAGAACGAATGCCAAATATATGACCAATGGAAAACGTCAAATACTATTCTAATCCTTAAAAAGGGGGACATGGAAAAAATGGCAAATTACTGTCCGATCTGTCTGTTCTCCAATTATAAACTCTTTACCAGAATGATCGCCAACCGCATAGAGAAGCTACTAGATGAGAACCAACCATGACATCGGGCAGGTTTCAGGAAAGGTTTCACAACCACTGACCAACTCCACACAATCAATCAATTAATGGAGAGGGCGCATGAAGTACAGATGCTTTTATGCCTTGAATTTGTGGATTATAAGAAGGCTTTCAATATCATTGAAATAACTGCAGTGCTGAATACCTTAAGATTGTCAAAAACGTCAATTCATATATCTGCTTGGGCCAAGAGATCACGCACTCCAATTCAATAAATTGGGAGATCTCATAAAGGATAACAGCGGCCTGGCTTGGCTTCAATTGTATTAAACCCGTACTGCAACAGATGCGAAAGGACAATGCTAGGGCTCACACTTTCAACAGTGCGGTTATTCTAGTCATGGTATATGGCTGCAAGGTTAGGGACCTATGGACATCTGATGCAATAAGACCGCGTTGCCCAACAAAGAACATTGAAGATTTCTATTCGTGACCAAATCCGCAATGTAGAAATCAGATGTTGAACTTCCTTTCACTGACATCCGAGATGTCACACTGTTACAAAAATACAGATGGGCCGGCCTGTGGTGCGCATGCCGAATAACAGATGGACACGTAGAGTGACATGGCCACACAATTTCAGCCATCCTCGCTGGTGACCGAAACTGAGTTGGAGAGATGGCTTGAAGGAGGCTCTGTGCACAATATCGTACACCAAAGCAAAAGAGCAAAATGAGTTTACTCAACATTTGGCTACCTGACATCTGACACACATGCCTCGTTGAATACCATGATTTAGAGATTTAGAAATTTAGAGGTAGATCATCTATGGTTACACTAAAACTTGATTCAATATTCTACAGACATAAATGAGTGTGCATCACCTGATAAGAATTTATGTGACCACAAGGACAGGTGTATTAACACAGAAGGAGACTACAATTGTTCCTGTGATCCTGGTTACAGGTTGGAGAATGATGGCAGGTCATGTGTAGGTAAGTAGGTCTGTTTGTGGAACTTGTAATCAAATCATTTGGAATAGTGAGCAGCCCCTCATTGTGGGATAGAAATATACCAGGAGGCTTCAAATTAAAACCTTAAAAGTGGGATAGAAATTAAAAAAACCATGCTTTGTATTGTAACTTGTTAATATGGTTGCTAAGGATGTAAAGAATGTCTTGCACATGCCATCATGGTGCAGACAAACAAGGTGACGTCATTATTGCAGTTAAAAGATGACATCATTATTGCAGTTAAAAGATGACCGCCCCACTATTGACATGTACCATATGTATATATATATATATATTCGTTTTTTGAGCAGCAAAAGGGCGAAACCTATAGAAATTCATCAATGAATGAAGGTCCAGTACGGTGATGCATGCTTTCACTCCAGCAAGTGTATGAGGAGAGTAATGGTAATGGTGGGTCCCATAGCAACAATTGCTGTCGGGGATGTTGAAGATAACTCTTCATGGACTAAGCCATAGCCTATGTGAAGTGGGGTGGCCAGTTCTGTTCCTAGCTGTTTATACCTTCCTCAACCCATATGTCAGGTACCAATTTGCAGCTTGGTCGACTGGAGGAGCAGTCGCACCAGGAACGAATACACCACACAGATTTTGTCTGTCCACTGTGAATTAAAACCTTGGTGCGGCTGTAATCCCAGTTTTAGCAAGCAAGCTCACTATCGACTCAGCTACATGCTCCACAATGAATAGAGTAGGAAGTTTAAAAACAGCCAGAGTTCTGTCACAGACTGTTCACGACCGGGTCAGGCACACTGAGTTGTGACCCCAGAGTCGGTTGCATTCATTGATCACCATGTAAAGGGTAATTACTGATTGACTGTGAATGAAAGGCATGTGATCTCTGGTCTCAATTTCTTTTCTGAAGCCTACTTGCCCTTCTTGGATTTTGTTTTCAAATTTTCTATCTATCATCTTCAATATAATCTGCAAGAGGATCTTGCTAGTGTGGCTCATTAGCGCAATAGTGTTGTAATTTGTGCATAGCTTTAGGTTGCCTTTCTTCTTTTAGGTGAGGAATATAGATTGATCTCTTCCATGCATTTGCCCAGTGTGCGCTGTGCCAGATCCTCTTGCACAGTTCATGATAAATGTGAGCATTGTTCTCCTCTCCTGCCTGCATTAGTGTTGCTATGATGTCATCGCACCCCAGTAACTTCCCTTTTTTTAGCCTTATGATTGCCGAGTGCACTTTGTCCAATTTGGATTCGTTCAGGTTCTCTCTCTTTGCTTGATATTATTATAACTGTGTGCTTTGAGGTGTCTTTGATCATGGCTCTGCAATACTTGGTCTTATCTTTTCAAAAATCTTCATTTTCTGTTAATATGTTGTCATCATAATCATTGATGACTTGTGGGTACTAGGCAGAACTCTCTTGTCAGTGTTCTTGTCTCCTTAAAGGCATCTTCCTCCCTGCCTTGTTGTAGTTCTTCAATGTTTTACAGGTCATTCATAGGAAAAGATCATTAATCCTTTTATCTGGTTTCCTTGTTGTCGTTAGTTATTTTGATTGATCTGTGTTGCTGTTTGTCCCTGATAAAACCCTTTTGACTAAAATGTATGCTTTGGTTTCTGTATTTGTACCCTTGCTGTTACTGAATCATACTTATTTATATGTGAATGTCATTGTAATAAAATTGATACGTGGTGTCTATAACAACAGATACATACTCTCAAATGTACTAAATATACAATGGTAGTCCTATGGCTTGAAAGAAGCAAAATGGTGGCAGCTTTTCTCCGTTGTCCTGCCAGACAAGATTTCCTATTCACAGCAACTCTTCTTGTTCTTGTTTTCCAGCCTGCAGTAGTGGAACATGGGGTGTTGAGTGTAACAACAGTTGTGCCTGTGGGACAGAATCCATCTCCTGTGATCCAGTTGAGGGATGTCAGTGCAAGCCTGGATGCACAGGTAGAGGATACAATGTTTTTAATTGAACTTTGTTGTTATTCTTTATGAAATGTAAAAAAGTTACATAACATCATCAAAAAGCTAGATATTAAAGCTGCCCTATCACTTATCCATCACTGTCTCTCCCTCTTTCTCACTCTCCCCCTCTGTCACCTCATCTCTCTCAATATATCTGCCACTCAATATAACTGTTTCTTCTCTGTTAATCTCCATGTCTGTCACTCTGGATTTCTCTCCTTCACTTTTCCCTACCTCTCTTTTTCTCTTACTTCCTCTATCTTCCTATCTCTTTCTCTCACAAGCCCTCTCTCACTCTTACTGTCCCCTCTATCTGTCTTGTCTTTCTTTCCCTTCCTCCCTTTTCCTCTCATCACTCTTCCTTTCTCATTATCTCCTCTCTCTCACATTCTCTGTTTGCCTCACCTCCCCTCTCATCCACTCTCTCTCACTCTCCCCTTTCTCACTCTCCCCTTTCTTTATCTGACATGTCCCTTTTTATTCGACTCTCCCCTCTCTTCTTTTTTCACTCTTCTTCTAATTCCCCTTCATTTCTCTTAATTGCCCCTCTCTTGCATACCCCTTTCTTCCTCCACCTTATCTCTCCCTGTTTCACTCTCTCCTTAACTTCCTTTCCTCTCTCTCACTCTCACTGCTCTCTTTCTCAATCTTTCTCTCACTTCTCTTCTATTCTCTTTAATTCTCTTCATTCTTTATCTCTCCCGGCTAATTTTCCCTCTCTTCCACCTCTCTTTCTCCCTTTTCTCTTACAGTCCCTCTTTCTGCCTTTACACCCCAGTCACAGCACTGGCTGTTACCCCAGGGAAGCAAACCTTTAGTAAATGCAGGAGGAAGCAAATCCTTACCTAAAATGCATGCCAAGTCTGATACACTAGGCCAAGAGGCGCATAATAAAAACATATTGCAATGCACACCACCTTTGAGAATAGAGAAATAATGCGAACGCAAAAAAAACAAAAAAAACAAATGTTCTTTCATAAAAATGTTCGCATCTATCTCCACGTAAAATAGTGTAACACATTGTTAATACTTCTATCTGTATTTTTTGTAAAGCCTTCATTATCCCCAACATTTTCATTTTGACTCCATTGTTTTAGTTTACTGCTGTTCCTAGACCCCTGTCCTAGAAGTTTACAGAAGGGTTCTGTATGAGGCAGAGACAAGAATAGGATCACTACCATGCTGATCTTGGTGTTTGATGAGGTGACTAACAGTGGGGGTCTTGCTGTCTAGGACAGAAGACTCTGTGTGGGACAGAGGCACAGAGATAAGGATAGAATCACTGCCACACTTAGTGTATGTTTAAAAATGGGGTTTAATTTGTAGAACAACAAAAAATGACAGTTTTTGGCCTCCTGGCATAAGGCACTAATCTGCCTGATTGAATACAAGGATTCCAGTTATTCATATAATATTGATTCAACTGTCGACATTTGAAAGTGACTTTGCCGTCTTCTATTACACACATCCAGGCAAGCACTGTACTGATGTCATTAACAGATGTACTAGTGGTGAACTAACCTGTCAATCAAATGAAGAGTGTGTCATCTCTGGTTGTAACTCACTCTGTCAATGCCGTAAGGGATTTGTTTGGAACAATGGTCAGTGCCAAGGTAAGAGTATATATGAGTGACTACAGTAAGTTATGATACAAATAATGTCTGAAACACTTACAGTCAACAAACAGTTTTTCCATGAACTAATGTTTTGACCGTAATCATGAACTGGACAAACAAATACAATACAGACTAAGGAGTCTGAACTTAGTTAATTAAATCTGAGTCACACTGCATTATTTTTTTTTAATGTAATTTTTCGCAACATTGAACTTATGTTGCTGACTTTGAAAACATGAAAACATTTGTATATGTTGGTCTACAAATATGATTTTACAAATGAATAAAGAACTTATTGGTGTTATTATTTTTGTTGTGTATGTGTGAGTTACAAGAAGATAAAGATGAAACAAAACAAAAACACTGAGACTTGCCAAAATATGCGTTGCTAAGAATCCATAAGAAATATCACAAAACACTGATATTGTTATTTCTAAGCTAGGCCTAGTGTTAGTATACCATTCATACATATTTATTGTATCTAACTAAATGAGGTAAACACATTCTACCTTATAAAGATCTGTACTAGCAACATTTCATCCTTTACATACTTCAAATCTGCCGCAAATTTATGTATGTATGGTGCGTGTTTAAAAAAGTTTATTTTTCAAAAGTACGGAAGCCTGTGAAGGCTTAATATTGCACCCTGCAGCGGGATGAAGGAATCAGTTCACTACAGTTCAGTTGTCCATTCACCAGTGCCATTGAGCATCATAAAGTAGTCTTTTGGGTTGTGTGTTGTCAGCTGTTGTAAGCTGTGTCATAGAATTACTCTGTTAACTTAACGTCTTTATACTGGTTTAGAAGACACTGCAGAGTCTGTATACAACCAGTTCCAATTACATCATCTTGCTCTAGAAGCTGTACGCATCCAATCTATTCTTAAATGCATTGACTGTCCCAGCCTTCACCACCTCACTTGGCAATGCATTCCAAGGATTCACAACTCGCTGGCTAAAGAAATACTTCCTAATATCTAATCTGGACCTCTCCTTAGTCAACTTGTAGCTGTGCCCTCTTGTCCTTGTTGGTGGTTGTACTTTAAAAAACTTGTTATAGTCTACCTTATCCATTCATCTGATCATCTTATACACCTGTATTAAGTCACCACGAATTCTTCTCTCTTCTAGACACTGTAGGCCGGTTCTTTTTAATCTTTCCTCATAACTGTAATTCTGGAATCCCACTATCAGCTTTGTCGCTCTTTTTTGTATTCTCTCCAGCATGTCTATATCCCCTCTCTGATAAGGACTCCACACCTGTACACAGTACTCCAATCTAGGTCTAACTAATGCTTTATACAGTTTGACTATCACCTCCTTGCTCCTATGTTTAATATTTCTTTTTATCCTCCCTAACATTGCATTTGCCTTTTTTACTGCTACCTGAACTTGCTCCCTCACCTTACATGTATGATCTATTATAACCCCTAAGTCCCTTTCTTTATCTATCTTTCTAATATTGTTCTCTCCCATTCTGTAATTATGTTCCATATTGGATCTACCCATGTGCATGACTGTACATTTATCTACATTAAACTCCATTTGCCAGATTACAGACCCTTCTCGAATTTTATCTAAATCCGACCTCAATATATCCACTTCTGCTTTAGATGAGACACTACTGCATAGTTTTGTGTCATCAGCAAAATTTGCGACAATGGATCCCATACCTATGTCCAAATCATTTATAAATATCAAGAATAAAATTGGTCCCAAAACCGAGCCCTGTGGCACTCCACTTTTCACTTCACACCACTCAGAGTACTCCTTATTTATACCCACCCTTTGCCTTCTTCCAGTTAACCAATTTTCAATCCATTTGGCAACTTCCCCACCTATTCCATGTGATTTTAACTTTCGAAATAATCTTTGATGAGGTACTCTATCAAAGGCCTTTGCAAAATCCAGATAAATAACGTCCACTGGCTCCCCTTTATCAAACATTTTGGTAACCTCCTCCATGAATTCTAATAGATTTGTTAAGCATGATCTCCCTCTGGTAAACCCATGCTGACTATTTCTAATTAGATTAAATTTATCTAAATGCATTACAATGTTTTCTTTGATTATAGACTCTAACAATTTACAGACTATGCTCGTTAAGGTCACACACAGGTCTATAGTTTGCTGGATCTGCTTTTTTGCCCTTTTTGAATAAGGGGATCACTCCCGCATCTTTCCAATCTCGTGGAACAATCCCTTGTGCAAGTGATTGAGAACATAATATAGCCAATGGTTTTGCTAATTGGTCTCTAATTTCAAACAGCAATTTTGGATGAATACCATCTTGACCTGGACATTTATCCACTTTCAACCCCTCCAATTTTTTTAAAACCATTTCCTCTGTAATACAGATTGATCCTAATCCTGCTGTATCTGTATCCATGTCTCTTTGAAGGATATCTATAGGCTCTGGGATCTTGGAGCAGTTCTCTTTTGTGTACACTGTGCCAAAGTAGTGATTGAGTAGATTTGCTGCCTCCCTATTTTCACTATTTTTTTTTCATGTGCTGTCTATGAGAGGGCCTACTTTGTCCTTTGATCTTTGTTTATTTCTAACATAAGAGAAGAAGCTTTTACTATCAGTCTTGAGCAAGTTTCTTTTCTAAGTTTATTTTTGCTGTTTTATTCGCTTTCTGAGATATGTATTGCTTGTCCAAATATTTTAAATATGTTTCTTTTGATTTACCTGCCTCTATATATTTTTCCATGCTTTATTTTTAGCTCTTCTACATTTAACTACAATTTTAGTCATCCACTTTTTACGCTTGGGGTTTACCTCCCTATATGGAACACATTCCTCTTTTAGTATTTCGAGAACTGTTTTAAAACTCTCCCACTCCTGTTCATCTGTTCCTCAGACAATATATTCCCAGATTATGGGGTTCACTGCTTCTTTCATTCTCTTAACAACTATCTTAGAGTAGTCAAATGTTCGTGTGTTTGTGTTTACTTCTTTCTCTGCAATAAGATCCCATCGAATGATTTGATGGTCACTTGAGCCAAACAGTTCCCCTACGGTAACGTTTTCAATCATATTTTCCTCTGTAGTAAAAACTAGGTCGAGTATGTTTTTGCCTCTGGTGGCTGTTACTACATGTTGAATTAAACAATTTTCAGTTATGCACTTAACAAAAGGTTTTGACTCTACAAGTGCTTCTGCCATATCCCATTTTATTTCTGGAAAGTTGAAATCCCCCATTAATAATAATTTCCTATCACTTGCCTTTACTATGCTACTAATCAGCTCCTCATCTTCCTCCTTTTGACTTGATGGACATCTATAGCATACTCCAATCACTGTTTTTTCACCCCCACTTTCTATTTCACCCCATACACTTTCATTTTTGTTACCACATGATAAATCCTCTCTGCTCGTTATATTAACAGAATTTATACAGTATAATGAAACACCACCCCCCCCTTAACCTTGTCTCCAACTATCCTATCCTTCCTTAACATTGTATATCCCTCTATTTCAAATTCACCATCTGCAATGTCCTCATATGCCCATGATTCTGTTAACCCTATTATATCTGGGTTTTTTTCCTCTACATACAGTTCCAATTCTTCTCTTTTATTAACTATGCTTCTCACATTTGCATAAAAACATTTTAGTTTGCAATTTTGTTGTTTTTCTACTTTTTGCTTTTGCTGCATCATTCTAATGTTTGGTTTTCCACTACTTAATTCCCACTTCTCTGACCCAAACTCTTCCCTTTGACTACATCCTCTATAGCACCCTATTTTAGGCATATCTTTAGTCTCATACTTTGTGCGCAACTGTGTTGCCTGGACGGAGGGTGTGTTGACCAAGGTCCATGTGGGATCCAGAGAGGGAACCCTGTACTCCGCTGCCTCGCGAGGAGGGAGAGTTTGATGAGTACTCCTTATCGTATGTGTCGGTGTGATATTTGTGGCTGTCTTTGTAGTGCCGAGTACAGTGTGGATTTTTCTAAATTTTCTTATTCCACCTCTTTTTCCCCTTTTGTTTTTTGGCTTCCTTGTCCTTCTATTTTGTGCGGACAAGTTGTTTTTTTGGAGGATGTTGTGTTCCCGAAGATGTTTGAGTATTTTGTTTGTGCATGATGATATTGTGAGTCGTAGCCCTAAGAGATGGGTTCTTGAATATTTTACGGTTTTCACGGCTGCTGTTAAACCGTTTTCTCCCGCTGGCCGGTTCATGGCAGGGTCGTTATCGCGTCATGCACCCCTTGCATGGGTAGATGTAATCCTTTAAGGAATTGGGAAATCAGAAATGCACTTTCCACAATCCTAAACAGTAGAAACACAGGTCGTCTATCCATTTGCCACAGTGCCATCATCATATCATGCATTGACACAATGGCCATGAATAGCAATTCCAAAGATAATCATTTCAGTTCAAGTACCATCACTACAGCCAAGGTCAGCTGTAATGGATATCCAATATCCTCTGTCTCTTGTCTTGAAAGTTCAATCTGTCACATTTTTCTCAGTCCATCTTTTGATGTTATCCACTCACATGTGACTCTGTTCCGCTCTTGTAGATTTGTCTTCCAACTTTTCTTTCAAGTATTGTTTCAGCAAAATGTCTGTTTATGAGACCAACATATCTTAATTATCAGACTCTGTTATTGTTTCTTTTCAGATCTTGCTATATATTTAATACTGATATTTGATGAGCATACACTTTTCATTGTTTTTAATTCTGGTTTGGGTTGATATGGAAAGACTGTTAGGAATTTAATTTGATTGATTATAAAACAGCTAAAGGAAACTCTGGGCAGAACAGTGCAGTAGAAGATAGGCTGATCATCCAATGGGGTTCCGGTCCCTTCCGTCAATAAAAACGTTTCAACTTGTTGGCTTCATGACACTCTGATGGAAACATACCCACATGGGTCATGAATCTCAATATTATCATTCTTCTTTGATCCTTGCTTAGCTATTGACCATCAGTGACCATTACACTTTGCGGCATCTCTAAGAGCAGTCAGTAACAAGCTCTCTTGACTTCTTCACCCAATCTGTAGCCATCATTCATATGGTGACCTTCTAATCCAGGTGCGCACCTCACAGTAAAATTAGTTCATCTGTCAGAGATTCTACAAAAAAGTTGTTTTTACATAGACAGAGGTGTTTGTCTTGTGCCAAAACCTCCAAATTTGGAAGACCAAGGTGCCGCCAACTTTTGAGTGTATTTTTGACTGATTTCAGTTATTGTTTAAATATACCCTAGTGGTTGAAAGATGCCTTCCAGACACTCGGTTTTTTTTTAAAAAAAAGGATATTTACATAATTTTTGAAAACAAAAAAAACTAAAATTAATTTGGTCCAAACCTAAAAAGAATCAAGTCTTGAAAGAGTTAAGGAATAACTTAAAGCATAGAAACACCAGCAACAAATATGATAATTGAAATAAAGACAAGAAATCATTGTATCATATTCATTTTCTTTTTTTTCAACTAGGACTTTATTTAGTAAACTTTTTGTTTTTATTCTTTTTTTTAGTATAGTTTATTTAGTATACTTTTCTTAGTATATCTTTATTTAAAATATCATTTAGCACAATTGTGTGTGGTATACTAGTTTAGTATGCCTATTAAGTAAACTTTTTTAGTAGACTTTGAAAACTTTTTGAAGTACATTTCTTGTAAAATACATTATTAACATTTATTTCCTTTTTTTTCAGTACACATTGTTTTAGCATAATTTCTTGAACTGTTTTTAGTAGGTTTTTTCAATGTCCTTCTTTTGTACAATTTTTTAAGTATAATTTTATTAAGTTGATTTGTTTTTACTCTAATTTATTTTTAATCACATCTTCTCAGATGAAAATGAGTGTTACACTGGACGCCATAACTGTAATCAGAACTGCACAAACACAGAGGGAGGTTTTATTTGCTCCTGTTACAGTGGTTTTCGGTATAATTCATCAATCAAAGCTTGTCAAGGTACATCGGATTAATGTTGATTGTTATCAAATGTTGTAAAGTTTCTGTCAGCTGAGGACCTTAACCTGGGAATTCTCAGACTCTAAGGGTGGGTCATCTGTGTATTTGGAGCTTAACAAAAAGGAAAGAAATCAGTTGCTACATTGTTAAGACATTTGTTGATAGCCTCAGAATCCCCCCTCCCAAGTCTTCTAACCCAAGTATTCCTTGGAAAGTTAAAATTACTCATGATAATAATAGATTCCCGTAGCAAGCAAAGACGGCAAAAGCATCATACTGTTGCTGCAAAATATGTTCTCTGATGGCTGTAAAGACCAATCATGAAACGACATGCACTGCCACATTCAGGGCACACATGCAGGCAGGGAGTCGGCTGTGGAATTGTAAGTATTGTTCTTTGGGCAGTACGCTTTTGCTGAACCTCCATGATGGCTATACCCTCTGCGGTTTGGGCACCTTCAGTGAGGCTAATGTGCCAGGTGTACTGTCTTGTGCAAGCATCTCTGAGGAGATGACATCAATATTGAAGCTGTTCTGAGACACTTGTCAAGAGCTTGGATTAGACATAAACATAAATAAAACAAAGACTATGATACTTGGGAAAAATGCCAAGAAACCTTGCATACAGAGTTTCTTTTATCTAAATCAAATAATAATGCAAGAAGGCAGCTGTGAAAAAGAAATCAGAAAAAGAATAGGTATGGCCAATATGGTATTCAGCAACATGCAACACATACTGACATCCAAACAGATAAACATTATTTGAAAATGAGAATTGTCAGGTGTTATGTATACGTGTCACTACTTTATTGCACAGAAACATGGACACTGAATAACAAGTTGGAAAAGAGTATTGAAGCCTGTAAAATGTGGGAATAAAGAAGATTGGGTTGCATTTTTTTTTGGAAAGATTGCACCATTACTGCAAGAGATAGAGTACACTAGAGATCCATTGCAGCCGACCTTTGATGCAGAGTTGACACTTGAACTAAATAATTGTGGGGAGTATATATATTTCCTTCTAATTCCAGGCTAAATTCAACAAATTTCTGGCTCTTTTCTGAACATAGAGGGAGCGTATGCAGTCAGCGCTGTTGTTAAAAGCTTCAGGATGTACTCATTCCGATTGCGAGGCCTTGAAAGAGTCCACTATTGTTATTTCATGCTACTCCATCCCCTAGAATCAAACCCTGATTTCGTTTTAAGAGTAGTTTATGAGAAAAGAGGCTGAAATATCAACAGAGAAAAGCATGCAGGCTAGAAATTACAGAGCCATGCATCCCCCCCCCCCACCCGTGCAAGCTATTAAAGGGTGACCACCCACAAATCTACTACTTCTTTTTGATTTTTTTTACCTGCTTGTGCCTTTCAGTGTTAGGTTATGAAGATTATGAAGAGATTTCTGGACTAAGCCCTAGTATGTGCTTCATTCACTGGGAACTGTACTGCTTCTCTAATTTCTGAAATCCATCTTTTGTGTGACTTTGTATCTATTGTTTCTGTGTAGCTGTTGTTTCTGACGGATACTAATCTGGTGTTTGACGTGTCATGTGGCCAAATCATTTAGTGTGCTGTCTCTTGATGATATCTAACACAATTGTTGTAACTATCTTCGTTTCTAATTCTATTCATTCTTGTTACTCCAAGAATATTTCCCCAGACATTTCATCTGTTCTGTTGTTTCTGTTATCTTTGTTTGTTAATGTCCAATTTTGGCAATACTGATAGCCAAATAGAAGTATGAAAGGCAAACATTGTAAGTCACAAGACTGCACCTTCTAAGAACTGACTAAATTAATTTGCAGAAAAAAAGGAAAGCTGTATTCCAGTAACAGAGGGCTAGAGTTAACTGTAGCAATGTTCAAATTTACTGGCAAAATGGACTGATCACGACAAAGAGAAGATACTGGACTGATCACGACAAAGAGAAGATGCTGGACAGTTTGACATCATGACATGTATGAGAGACATCAGAATGGATGAACAATACTTGGAACAGGTAGTTGTGGAAATTCATGACTGCTGAGGGTAGTCAGCATGGAACATGATCTACATTTACATCTTTACATTTAATATTTGTTGATGAATTATTAGCTTTGAAGCGACCACAAAACCTTGAAAGTAAGGCTGAATCTAGCCTCTCCACCAATTATTGAATCCATCAAGGGTATAATGCAGGCTATGTAGTTCATTGCTAGCATTTCTGTTTACTTTTTCTGCTTGGTAAATGACAGCTACCAGATTTGTATTTTATGTCGCCTGCATTTAACTTTACTGTGTACTGCCTCAGCGAAGTGGCGACGCATTCCCTGGCATTGTCCACTTATGCTGGCATTCAACATCCAAGGTAATCTGACTGTATAATTAAAACAAAAGCATTTTGAGCAAATGTCTTCATCATCAAATGGTCACTGCAAACTGTTGAGATGGACTGAAAAATGTATTCGCACAGCAGGCTTTCAACATCTGCCCTATTTGCTCGCAGTGCTGATCATCTCTCAACTGATTCATCAAGTGGTTTCCAGGTTAAACATAATGGTGCCATTGTTTCCTTCTGGACATGTAAAAGAGACAGCTAGAGAAGGTTGTGCATGGGCTAGCAACTTCACCATTGTTACTGAAACATTACCGTAAACAGATGGATTCAGGATTCCCTAAAAGCTGGTTAGGTTAAACCAAATGTTGTGTTGGACTTATGCTTCAGCATCTATAATGACAGGTAAATGATGATGATGTTCATTGATGTGATTTGTTACATAATTTTAGTTGCGTTTTCCATTATCCCTGACAAAGACCTTGTGACAAAGAATTTGTTTTGTTTCTGTTCTGACAAGGTATCTTCTTCTTCTTCTTCTTCTTCTTCGTACGCAGTCAGACAGTAACCATTATTTTTTTGAAAAAAGCGGCGGTCATCCTGAGGCTCTCGCCACTGCCATAGAGCTTGTCTTGCAGTTCCACTGGTAATGGCCACATCTGCTCTCTCTGATCCTCGTATGTCGGGCAGTTCTGCAGCAGATGTTCAGCGGTCATTTTACCAGTACCGCACGGGCATTCGTCGGTACACCCTATCTTCAATTTGTTGAATAGGTGGTACCTCAGTCTGTTGTGGCCAGTGCGAAGTCTTAAGACAACGACCTGCTCTCTTCGGTTCAACTGGTAATAGGCATCGTTTTTGGTGTAACCAGTATGTTCGGTTTCCCATTTGTTCATGTATCTGGCTTTGATAAGCCGTTTTGACTCTTCGTACGTCATACTGGTATCTGTTTGTGGTAGTCTTGCACCTTCTTTTGCCAGTCTGTCTGCCTCCTCGTTGCCTTGGATGTTGCAGTGTGACGGAACCCACTGTACCACTACCCTTTTTGGTGCGGACTGCTGACACAGTTTGCAGAGTGCTGCTCTTAAATCATTAAGCTCAGTGTTTTTCTGGCTTTTTAGCGCTGTGACTACGGCGAGAGCATCTGTCAGCAGGACTATATGGCTCTCATTTTCACTGTGTGTCACCATTTCTTCCACTGCCGCCCTCAGTGCCTCTGCCTCCGCTCTGAAATTGCTTGTGTACTTACCAGTAGCGAGTGACAGTGTTATTTGTCTGCCATTTGGTAGGTTCAGGAATGCTCCTGCCCCTCCGTTCTGTGTAGTGTTTGTTACAGAACCGTCGGTGTATGCATGGGTCCAGTCCATGCTTGGGTAGCTTTTCGTTATGAAGCTTAGGGTAGTATCTCTCCTTTCTTTTTCAGTCTGGCAGTTTTTGTTTGCAATACCTGGTATATTTTCTACCACTTCTGGAAATATATCCTGCCTCCAGGTAGGTTTTCGTACAGTATTGATGGGTTTTGGTGTTGTTAGTGCGTTTATGGGATCTTCGTGCATCTTTGCTTTGGCTATTTCTGCAAAGTTTCTCCGCTTTAGTTTCCCATTTCCCAAATTGTTTAGTCTCTGGTGCATTGGATGGTCAGTCAGTCTTCGGAGTTTCTCTGACTGCAGCTGGGCTCTGCAGTCTCTTCTATCGGTCATGGATTGCAGTTTTGTAATCTTTTCAAGTTCTACAATTGGCGTTGACTTCATGCCACCTGTTATAATTCTCATGGCTTGGTTTTGAAGTTTGTTAACTTTATCGAAGTTCGCCTTTGCTGCTGTTGTCCATGCCGCAATGCCATACTCGAGAACTGGTCTCACTCTTCCAGTATACAGTTTCTTTAGTATGCCTTCGTCTGCTCCCCAGCTTGTGCCAGCAAGTTTCCTCATGATTGCCATTCTTTCTCTGGCTTTCATTCGGTTTCTCTCAATCTGACTTTTCCATGTCATGCGCCGATCAAATGTGACTCCCAGATAGGTTGGGTTGTTGTTTGGCTGCAGGAATTTGCCATTTAGACTTAATTGGGTACTTTGGAGTTTTAATGAAAGCGAGAATATTGTGCATGTGGTTTTCTCCTCGTTTATTTTGACCAGCCATGAGTTCGCCCACTCTTCCAGCGATGTTAGGGCCGTCTGCATCCGATTTCTTGCTATGGTGAGATTCTTTTCAGAGGTCCACATAGCCAGATCGTCTGCAAACATTGAGCTATGGACTCTTCTTGGTATATTCTCTGTAATATCGTTTATATATACCAGGAAGAGTGTGGGTGACAATACTCCCCCTTGGGGTACTCCCAGCTCGAGTGTCACCTTTTTGCTCATCTGCCCTTGTACTTGGACTCTGGCCGTTCTTTGTTTGAGGTAGTGGTTGATCCACTTGTACATCTTCCCACCGACATCACTTCTTCTTAGCTTGACTCTAAGTCCATCCTTCCAGACTTTGTCAAATGCCTTTTCCAGATCCACCTAAACAGCTACTGTGTGTTTCTGTGCCTGGTAGGCATCTTCTATCTCCTGGGCTATGAGGATGACCTGGTCCTCAGTGGATCTGTGCTGTCTGAAGCCGGCTTGCTGTGGAATTAGTATTCATTTTTCTTCCAGATGCCACATCAGTCTGGTGTTTATCATCCGTTCCATCAGCTTGCCGACACAGCTCAGTAGGCTGATGGGCCTGTATCCATTTGGATCTGTTTTATCCTTTCCTGTTTTTGGTACTGGTACCAGTATTGCGTCTTTCCATGCCTGGGGTACAATACCCCTTTTCCAGCTTTGGTTCAGGACTGATAGTAATTTCCTCTTCGCTGTTTGGCCCAGCCCCATCAGCATTTCGTTTGTTATCCCGTCTTTTCCGGGAGATTTCCTTTTCTTTAGTGTTCTCATAGCCTCTTCCATTTCGCGCATTGTTAGTTTGGCCATCATGTGCTCTTCAGGAGCCGTATTTATGTTTTCGTGTCCCTTTAGCTCTTCGCTAATGTCTGTATGCTTATCTGCAGGGACCTCGATGTGGTTTGCTCTGGCATAGTGATCGACAAAGGCGTTAGCGGCTTTCTTACCTGTGATCAAGTTCTCGCCCTGCTTGATAGTAATTTGTTTATTTGACGGGGTTTCGTCGTTCATGGCTCTGACTAGCTTCCATAGCTTGTTCCCGTCTTTGTCCAGGTTTAGACTTTCCGTTTTATTTTTCCAGCTTTCTCTTGCTGTTTGCCTGAGAGTGTGTTTGTACTTCGCCGTGGCGGCTTTGAGGGCGATGTTTGCCTCCATGGATTTTTCTCGCTCTGCCATGTTCCTAGCATTTGTTACTGCATCTTCCACTTTCTGCAACTCATCATTCCAGTAGGGCTTAAAGTTTTTCCTAGCTCCTCTTGGGATGGTTTCAGTGGCGGCTTGCATTATTGCCTTGCTTAGGCTCTCTACCATGGGCTTCATTTTTGAGTGTCGTGTGTTGATGGTTTCACACAGCCCATCTGACAAGGTATCTGATCTATACCTTCTTTATACCATTATCATCATAAATGTTATAGTATTACTTCTTCCTCTTCTGATGCACAGGTATTTGAGTTATTCTCTAATTTATTCCTGCATCATGTACAGAGTATTATTTCTGAGACTTTCTTAAATCTCACAAGGCTACTCCACACTCAGCAAGAATTTGATTTGTATGAATGGCAGGGTTTCACCTACATCAGAATGCAAAAGGCGAGAGAGACTATCATTACACTAGAGAATGTATGGAAGTCCCAAGAGATACATCACACACAAAAATGAAGATGTTAAATGCAAATGAGAAGTCTTTTCCTTTATAAGGCTTTGGTACATGGAGATTAATGCCAGGGTTGGTCCAGACTTTTATAAATGGATGCCTGCACAGTATTACATGCTTGCAATGGTCTGATAAAATCATTAATGAGAAACTGGAAGAAGGCAGCCAGACTCTGGTAGATTGAGAGGTTCAAAGAAGATGCCTGTGTTGGATTGGTCACACTTTGAGGTAACCAGCTGATAGCAGTACTAGATATTCTCTGTTTTGAAAATCCAGTGGTAAATTGTGCAGAGGGTGACCAGGAAACACATGGAGTAGAGGTACTAAAAACTTATAAGGGTTTAGGGATGATATGGGCTGAATTAGAACTAGTGACCCTGAACAGGGACACTAGATGTGTTTGCTGAAGCCCTGCACAAAAGGTTTTGATTGATCGATTGATTGAATGGCAGGGTGTTCAAAGCCAAGCCATGACTTGTAGAGATTTTTTCCATAAAGGGTGGGATTAGACCACACTTTTGGTCACCTTTCACAACTTGGCCTTCTTTACATCTCTACCATGCACAGAGCTCCCACTGAAAACTACATATGAGGTCATTTCAAAAAGTTTTAGAACTTTTGAATTATGAGCCATTGGCTAATGCAATGTCATAGCAACTTTTGCTAACTAGTGATGACTTTCTTAATTAAGTAATGTATCGTTTCCTACATTTTCCTTTTGTGATAGTTCCCTTTCTCATTTCTTTGCCTAACTTTATCAGAGTTAAATTGTCATTTTTAGCTTAGTAAACAGGTACATGATATCACTTTTACTGAAAAAGACAAGCACTCACACCTTTACCTATCATACATTTCATGGCTGGATCTTTGATGATATACAATTTTTTAAAACAACAGAATTTGGGTTACGTGAAAGGCAACATTGAAGATTTAAATTGTTCTTCTTCTACTCCATTTTTCTCCTTACGAAGCATATGGGTTAATACTGAAGAGAGCTTTTTATAGGAAGTATGCACCAAAGAACTTTGTGTTCTGTTGCAGTAGTGGTTTTACTCACAATTTTATTTCTTTTTCTGCGTTCATCCTGAAAATGACATTGTGTTGTAGTTTACAGTGAGATTGCAATATCTGTGCCATTTGGCCTGACAGATCTGGTTCCAGCTAACTTTTGTGAATACCGGATTTGCCTTCCTACTGTGATCCTAATTCTCCTAGTCAGACTACACTAATGCAGCTTGGTTCCATGGCCGCTGCTTGAATGGTATTGGTCAGCACTGATGCAAGTAGCTAACTATGAGTTACTGTCAGCTCATTAATTGTGCTGCATCATTAGTCCCAGAATTTTGTTTAAGTGAGGTTATTAGCCCCATGCACAATTCTATTTAGTCACTTTTATGACAAGCATGGAGGTGTAGAGTGGTAGCTATAGCTGAGAGATAGGGTGCTTGCCTCTCAAGAAACCAACGAATGAAAGCACAAAATGGGAAGTGCTTGAGTACTACAAGTTTCAAGTGTTTCCTAGTCTCAAGCAAGGTGAGATCCATCCCTAGTCCTATCTGTTCTGTTTCTGTTTCTTAAAAATGATATCACTGCACTTCAGGCATATCCATAGATGCTCAGTTTCTTTTAGCAAATGATGCAAGGTCTGGATGCTGATGGTCCCTGTAGCTCGTTGGTTGTACACTCTCCTGCTCCATCCTCTGATGCGCCTCACTTCACTCGAACCTTGATTGATGTTAAAACTTTGCAGTGTGTGGATTACTGATTCATCTATTGCAGTGTCTTCATCCAACAGGCAGTCATTGATTGCTTTCAAAATGTCACTCACATCCATCACTAATATGCCCATGATAGAAGCTTTTGAAGCCAAGATATCAGATCTTTCATTGCCCTGTATCTCAGCATGACCAGGACAGTATGTCCATGTCAAGCCCTGGAGGTTTGAGACCTCAACAGCTGCTATCTACTAGTCCTATCTGAGATTTATGATAAACAGAGGTCCCTGTACAAGCTGTGCACATAAAAAAAACCTTGGCAGCTGAAAATAAAATGCTGTTAACTACTGTCTGCAAAAATACAGAACAGGATAAAAAAATTTCTACCCAATAGTGACCTGCATGGAGGCCAAAAAGGATGAGGCTCCTCCATCGTGTAATACCACAACTGGTCAATCACCTGTTTGTCTGCACACTTTCTTGCAAGTATAAACACACAAAAAACACCTCTACACCCCCATGGGTAGTAGAGAAGTATCTAAGAGAAGGAAAAGAGGTGCAGTGACACTATTTTTTAATTCCTGAAATGGGTTCCAGACTCCACAAAAGAAAGTTTAGTCACTGAGTTTATTGCATTCTTTCTGTTTCTACACAGCGTGTCAAAACAACTGCCCTATAAGTTGCGAATGTGTAGTCAACAACACTGTTAGCTGTGACATAGATACCGACCAGTGCAACTGTAAGAACGGCTGGACATCTAAGCGCTGCTCTGTGGATGTAAATGAATGTTTGAAAGATCCTTGTCCAGGCAACAGGAAATGCAAGAACCGGATGGGTAGTTACAGGTGTCTTTGCTGGAATGGGCTTCGTGTTGGCTCTAATGACACTTGTACAGGTTAGTTCTTATTTGTCTTGTCTGATCTTTCCCATAATCTAGCGGGTTGCTTGGATACGACATTTCACTGAATTATGAACTGTTTGTTTCTACCACTCTCTGTCCATTGTTATTGTTGTCTCTTTCAAAGTTTTTTTTCCAGACAACTTCTGAACATTATCTGTTTATCACTTCCTGGATCTTCCTCTCTTTCTTGTTTCTCAGATTGTTCTTGTTAGTATAATGTTGGTTAGCCTATTTTATCTTGACACATGACCATGTCATTGGAGTTTGCCTGTTATTACAGCATTTAGTACATCTTTATATGGTCCCACATTATGATGGATTGTATTTTGTATGTTGACATTTGAGATATGATTCTTGTATGTTATTTTGAAAATCTATGTGTCTGGGTGTATCATCTCCTTACTTGGATTTTGAGAATCTGGGTGTCTCATCTTATTGCTTGGATTTTTCATTCAAATTTTGAGCATTTAATGTCCATGTTTGACACAATTAAAATTATATTGAGAAAGTCACCTTACACAAGCTGTTGCTTAGTATCCTGTAGTTTCTAACACTCATAACACCCAATAGCTAAATCTGCTGCAGAATTCCCTATAGAGGAAATCAAGATCTGTAAGAAAAACAGCAACTTTACAACTATTTTATTGTTTTGTCTTAATCTTTTTGTTAAATCATTGATCAGTGACATACAAAGTTGCCAAGGACCATAACACCTGATGATGTCTTTGATGTCCACAACAAACTCACTCTACTGCACTCTGTCTGCAACCATCCTTTGTACAGTGCTCCAGCTTTGGCTTCTATGGTTTTTCACCAAGCTGTTTAAGTCAACCTCTTTTTTATCTTTTTTTCTGAGGTCCATAGCATAGTTGTTCTGGTGATGGTATCAGGGTCTTGTTTGAAAACATAATTGTGGTTTTTTTCAATTCCATAATTAGCCAATTATGGCCAACACATGTTACATAACAGACAATAAAAGGCTGTTGCTCTTTCAGTTTTTTGTTTTTCTTGTTGTTTTTTTGCATTTGCCTTATTTTTTCTTTTCCCCAAGGTGGTGTGCGTTGCACTATGGTTTTTATTTTGCGCTTGTCGGCCCAGTGCATCCAATTTAGGCATGCATGTTATGTAAAGGTCTGCTTATTCCTGCATTTTCTAAAGGGTTTGCTTCCCCGGGTTATCGGCCGGTGCTGTGAAGGGGATCGAACCAAACTCCTTTGGTTTGTGAACCGTGTCACTTAACTAATCCATGCTGTTCCTGCTCTTTCAGTAAATATCTGACACGTTGAAGTACTTTTTAATGTTTCTCATTTATAACCTGATTTATTTAATCTTAAACTGAGCATTTGAATGTCAGAGAAAAAGTTCCCTTGCTCTTTACAGCAAACAGACCAGATTCATGCACCAGTCATGCTTGCTAAAATATGCCCAGGTATACTATGTTATGTTATCAATCAATCAATCAAACCCTTTTTCGGCTCGCTGTGGAGCATAGGTCTTCAATAAAATGTGCCATGTTATCAAATGTTGACGTGTCTTTGTGTTGATGTTTTTGTGGTTTAAAGTTTCTGCAGGATGGGATGGCCAGTCCTGTGCCCAACTCTCCTTTGATGCCTCTTTCAACATGCCTAGGAGGCTACAGTGTTACTATTCTTTGCTCTCAATTTGGATCTGCGTAACATCACTAGTCCCTGGGCAGACCAACAGATACTGAATCTCTCTCACCAAATTGACAAAGGGTATGGATACTTATAGTTCCAGTTGCTCAGTAGGTGTATATACTCCTGCTCCATTGTCTGAGACTCGTCTCCCTGTTCAGCCAACATTTCCAATAGCAAAAAAAGCTTGCTTGCAATCTATGGACCTAAAATTTTATTGATTGCAATGTCAATGTGTACATGACCTATAGTTAGATAAAGCAAGCAGTCAGTAAGTATTTAACACATTAGCCCTAATGGTAGTCTCTACTATAAGACAGCATTATTTATTTTAACTCCTGATTACCTTATTTCTTTGATTCTAAGAAGCACATTTTTTTCCACTTAAACATCTCCAAAAATGGGATGTGACTTACAATGTCTCTTACAGTCACTGTAGTCAAGAGGTAAGGCACTCGCCTCTCAAAGTGATGAGCAAAAATGGTGTTGGTTCGAGTACCGCAGGTTTCAAGCTACTCTTGACCCCCAAAGGATGTTGCTCCAGAGTGCCTGTATCCTGAATTACCTCCAGTCATCTTGACGTATATCTTGCCACTGGCCCAAGGTAGTTCAGGACCAGAGAATGAAGTTGATGACCAGTGCAGGTTATTCCTGATTTTATTCCTATGCAGCAGAAGTTACATCATCAAGACAAAACCATCTGATGGTGCAGCTATCATCACTTGTGATGGACAACAAACTACAGTCCCAATCAAAAGAAAATTGACTGGTGTCAGATGTACAGGACTTCAGGTGGTAGTGCCATTGCATAATGCATCCACATATGTGATACTGGTACGACCTGTGTTTTATTTCTCTGCCATGTTCCTAGTGTCTGTAACTTCATCCTCGACTTTCTGCAATTCTTGATTCCAATATGGCTTACAGTTCTTCTTTTGCCCCTCTTAGGATGGTCTCGGTGGCTGCTTGCAGTATTATTTTGCTTAGGCTTTCCACCATAGATTTCAAATTGTTTTTTCGTGTGTTGATAGTTTCACACAGTCCATCTGTCAGCATTGCAAATCTGTCCCAGTCGGCTCATCTGTAGTTCCAGCGGGGCAGAGATTTTATTTACTGGGGGCCAACTTCCATATCAATATCTAGCCTAATTGGTCTGTGGTAGCTACCTGCCAATTGGTCGTGCACCTGGTGATCTATTTTGTGATGGATATACCCCATAGAGAAGGCCAAGTCTGGAGTGGAGATAGTATGCCATCTTCTGGAATAGAAGCTAGGACTGTGGTTCAGCCTATTGATAAGATAGAGATTTGTGTCTATCTCCCAGTCTTCCACTTAATTCCCTGTGCTGTCTGTGTCTGAATATTCCCATCTCTCTGAGTGACTGTTAAAGTCTCCAACCACTATGCAGCTGGAGTCCTTGATTTCCATACTCGAGAGCGACAGGTCTTTGTTGGGTGGGCCATACAGGTTGAAGATACAGATTTTTGTTCCTTTTGTCATTATGTTGACTCCTATAATTTCTGCTTGTCCGATGTGATTTACAGATATTGCGCTACTTGATATGGAGTTTTGTGTCAGTATCAGAACACCTCCTTTGTGACCTTCTCTATCAAGTCGGAAGGTCTTGTATCCGCTGATTGAAAATCTGTGGTTATTATTGTGGTGCATTTCTTGGATGCATGCCACGTCTATCTTGCCTTCGTACAGGCGATTTGTTAGGGAAATCTTTTTGTTAAGGACTCCCTCCGCATTCCACTGTAGTATTTTAAGTGTCTTAGGTTTTCGGTCAAAAGCTCTTGCCACATCTCCTTGAACCTTGACTCCACAGCACATGGGTGGGTGACCACCAGTAGCATCAGGTGGGCCCCTTCGAGGCGTGGGTCCCGGCACTCTCCTTTTAAATTGTGACGTCATCATACAGCGATTTACATTGCACTATTTCGTTAGGCCTGTGGTCCAGTGCATCCAATTTCAACAGGCGTTTCTGTAGGGTTGCCCTCCTTAGCCCTTGGCTGTCCCCAGCCCATCTACAAGGCAGCAGTTGTTTGAGGTCAGAGTTGTCTCTCTTAGGAAAGTTGTTTTGCAGGACTATCGAGTCTTCCCCACCCAAGTTTCTTTCAGGTTTACATCCTTTAGATGTGCCATCAACCAGTACTGTCAAGCTCCTTCTTCCAGGATTTGCTCCCTGGTTTTTTTCATCACGTTTGCTCACGTAGTTTAGAAAGCCAATGCTGGAATGGATTAGCCATGTCCTACGAAGAGAACTTGGCACCATCACTAGAATCATCTTGGTATGAACCCTAAAGGGAAGGTCAAATAAAAACCTAAGACAATTTGGTGAAAAACTATAGAAGCCAAAATGGAAGGATGGCTGCAGACTGGGTGAAGTGGAATGCATTTATTACCACCATTAAATATGCCATCAGTTGTGATGGTTACTGAACGGGCTGGGGTGAGGTGTTAAAGGGGTTGCCAGATCAAAACTAGCCTTTGTTTCTCATCCGTATAAATCCTTCCAGAGGACCACCAGCAAATGAGAATACATGCTGTAGTGGTAGCATTTTTCAAATAGATATGCCTACACACACGTAAATAAATATTGTTGTTTCTTCATCAGATTGCAACCGAACTTTGACTAAAAAGAAAGGATATCTTATGAGTTCCAATTATCCTGACCTCTACGAAAGCGATACACATTGCACTTGGACAATCAAGCTCAGTGAACTTGCAGCTGTAGTTGTATTCAAGTAATTGTTTTGTCCTTTTTTCTTAAATTTTGGTCATCATTAGTAGAAACAATTTGTGTACTTTTTTCTATCCATCTGTGCTGCACGTTGTTGGGACGAACCAGGTTTCTGCTCTAGAGGGTCTTCTTTTGATCCAAGTTTGTTGCATTGGCTGTTGTATAATTTATACTAAATCTATTCTTCTGTTTCATGGGGATCTGAAAATTTCTCTCTTGAGCCAAGTCAGTTGCACTAGTTGTAAGATTGCAATCTATTGTTCTGTTCTTGTGTGGAGCTGAAGTCTCAGCCAAGTGTAGTGCTTTGGCTGTTGTAAACTTGTGCTGTTGTAGGACTTATGTTCTGTCATCTAATCTCCTGCCTTGTGGACTTGCCTGGTCTCTGTATCCAGATTTTCTTTTATAGAAACTACATAACTCTCATTACAAATTAAATGTTGAATATCAGTGTGACTTTACATTATCCTACCAGTTCCCATTGAAACATGGGCTGTATTATTTATTCCCCACTGATTCTTTTTTATGGCAATCTTCTTGTGCTCCATCTATGGGATGCCTGCTCTTGTTCCTTGTGGGCCTAAGTTCAGTGCATGTCTAGCTATGGACAGAAGATTGTTCTGCAATAATAAATTTGCATTTGTTAGGTCATATCATACTAGTTATTATTCTTTGCTCACCTTTTGGACCCTGATAGAACTCGAGTGATGATATCATTTGCTTATGATTCAAGTAACAGTTAACTATTTAAATCTGAATATAGCTACATTGGTCAGTTGAAAAGAATCTACCCACAATTCTGGCAGAAAACAAAGAATAATCAGGATCAGATGAAACATACTGAATAAAACTCCCTCCTCATGTCCTATTGCATTGTTCTGGAAACAATGTGTCACAGCTGACTAGCCAGCAAAGTGGGGATCAACACTGTAATCCCTATAGAGAGGAGCTTACTGGGGAGCCTTGAATAGCACTACAGCCAGGAGAACCATAATCAACCTTAAGTATGTATCAGGATATCAGAAGAGCCACTGCAGCCCATTACCAAAGAAACATCAAGAGTTAACTAAACTCAGCACAAGTAGCTTGGAACAGCAGAGCTCTGGCAAATAGTTCTTTTTTGATCCTTAGTCATTGATTATCAGTGCAATTAGTGACCATAACACCTTATTGTATCTGTAAGGGTAGCAACATACTTTCACCTGCTCCATCGCCATCTTTCATTTGGTGTCCCAGCTCTTATTCATGATTTAAATTTTGATTGCAATGGCTATTTGCCAAGTTGTTTTAGGTCTTCCTATTTTTTTGCATTTACTCTGAGGTCCATAGCATGACTGTTCTGGTGATGGTATCAGGTTCTCTTCTTAGTACATGGCCAATCCAATTCCATTATTGACCAGATATGATGTTGTGTATATCTTTTTTGCTTTTTCTCTAAACAAGCAATTCTTGATTGGCAATGGTGTTCAGCCAGAAAATTAAATAAATGTTCCTTAGACAAGCTGTGGAAGAAAATAACAATGAGTCAAGAAAACAAATGTTGAAACTGTCATCTGTCATTTTTAGGTAGCAATTTATGTTCCATGTTCATATAACAACAAAGTGTATTAAAATGATTAGAAGTTAATTATAGACCACATAAATTTTATTTTTATTTCTAACAAAATCAAATGAGACTGTTCAATATTAATGTGAATTCTGGTTTACTATATTGCTGGGAAACATATAACAAACAGTATCACATCCAGACTACAGACTTTCACCAACAGACCTCAGCACTGTATACTTTGTGGTAGATGGACAGATATCATAACAAACACAAATTTGCATTTAAGTACATAACAAATACCAATACACTTGGAGATATGAGCAGGGAAGATGAAGATGGATAGGACAGACTTTCAGAAAAAAAGGACAGTATAACCAGACGTGCACGATTGAAATCAACTTTGGAAGGAGATCAAAGAACATCTGGCAAAGAATGTGGAAGAAAAGGTCTAGGCATTAAGAATTGTATGAGAATAGAGCATCTTCTGCAGCTTTGTTCAATGTGGAACCAGAAGTATTAAGTCAGATCACAATATTTTAAAGTTATTTATAAATCATAAAGTTATACATTTTTGGTATTTGAAGGGCAATATGAAACATGTAAAGCTTATCACTAAACTCATCACTTTAGAATGAATGGGGAGAAAGACATAATGAATTACATCAGGACCAGAGATGCAGTAAAATATATAAACGCAGGTAAATCAAAAGAAACATATTCAAAATATTTGGACAAGCAATACATATCTCAGAAAGTGAATAAAACAGCAAAAATAGACTTAGAAAAGAAACTTGCTAAGAGAATCAAGACTGATAATAAAAGTTTCTTCTCTTATGTTAGAAATAAACAGAGATCGAAGGACAAAGTAGGCCCTCTCATAGACAGCACAGGGGAAAAAATCTACTCAATCACTACTTTGGCACAGTGTACACAAAAGAGGACTGCTCCAAGATCCCAGAGCCTGTAGATATTTTTCAAAGAGACATGGATACAGCAGGATTAGGATCAATCTGTATTACAGAAGAACTGGTTTAAAAAAAATTGGAGAGGTTGAAAGTGGATATTTGCTGCAAAACTGCCCGACATACGAGGATCAGAGAAAGCACATGTGACCATCACCAGTGGCAACACTAGACAAGCTCTATGGCAGTGTCGACAGCCTCAGGATGACCGCTGCTTTTTTCGAAAAAATACAGGTTGACTCTGATAGCATACGACGAAGAAGAAGAAGAAAGTGGATAAATGTCCAGGTCAAGATGGTATTCATCCAAAATTGCTGTTTGAAATTAGAGATCAATTAGCAAAACCATTGGCTATATTATGTTCTCAATCACTTGCATAAGGGATTGTTCCACAGGATTGGAAAGATGCGGGAGTGATACCCTAATTCAAAAAGGGCAAAAAAGCAGATCCAGCAAACTATTGACATGTGAGCTTAACGAGCATAGTCTGTAAATTGTTATAGTCAATAATCAAAGAAAACATTGTAATGCATTTAGACAAATTTAATCTAATTAGAAATAGTCAGCATAGGTTTACCAGAGGGAGATCATGCTTAACAAATCTATTAGAATTCATGGAGGAGGTTACCAAAATGTTAGATAAAGGGGAGCCAGTGGACGTTATTTATCTGGATTTTGCAAAGGCCTTTGATAGAGTACCTCATCAAAGATTATTTCTTCTTCTTCTTCTTTCTTCTTTCATTCGCTTTAAAATATTGTCTATATCTGCAATGCTGTCTCTTGTATAAACTTCACTGTCTTTTGTAGTTCACATACAGGTCCATAAAGTTTCTCTTCCAGTGTTGTTTCTATGGGCCAGTGAGATTTTCTCTGTATATCATATTTGGGGCAGTTTTGCAGTATGTGCTTTGCTGTCTGGGGCGCCTGTCCGCATGTACACATGGCTGAGTTGCCAATCTTCATTTTTGTGTACATGTGGCTGCGGAGTCGGTTTTGTCCTGTTCTAAAGCGCAACACAACAGTTTGCTCTTGTCTGTTCATGTTATGGTAATCGTCTGGTGTTACTGTTGGTGGCTTTCTGATTGATTTGATCATCCTTATCTTCTGTTGGTATGTAACTGGCCCATCTGGTTGCTCGTCTGCAGCACCCTCCTTTGCCAGTCGATCTGCTCTCTCGTTTCCTAGTATTCCACAATGAGAAGGTATCCACTGCATGACAATCTTGCGCTGGTTGCTCAGTTCAGATAGTAGAGCCTGTAGAGCTGGCAGTTTCTCAAATTTAAGTGCTTGGAGTGCTGATTGTGGATCTGTAAGAAATACTACAGGTTGTGGACCGACATTGGTGTTCAACAGTTTCTCAGTTGCCACCTTGATTGCCTGTATTTCTGCATCATATATATGACAGAATTTCCCAGTTGGTACTTTGACTGTATCCCTAATGTTGTTTGGGTATTCTATGTACACTCCCGCTCCACCATTCTTTACTGCATTCTGTACTGACCCATCTGTGTATACTCTGATCCAGAGGTCTTGTGGGTATTCTTCATCCAGGAAATTGAGGATCACTATCCTACATTGCACACTGTTCTGTTCATCCTTGTCTAATATTCCTTTCACTTTTGTTTGAATGCATACTGATAGTCCGTGCTCCTCTCTCCAAGGGGTTTGTTCTGGCACAGACTTTAGGGGGATGTCAACTTCATGTAGATCCATAATTTGCCAGCGAAGTCGTTTCGCCTGATGCATAAAACTACTTCTTTTCAGTCTTCCCATTGCTAAATTTTGAAATCTGTCTTTCATTGGATGGCTCGGCATGCAGTTGAACTTTTCTGCCTGTGTTAATACCTTTGTGTCTCTGCGCTCTCTTAGTGCTTGTATCCTTCCCATTTTCTCCATCTCCACAATAGGTGTTGATTTCATTGCTCCTGTAATGACCCTAAGTGCCTGATTTTGCACCTTATCCACCTCTTTTAGGGTAGTGTTTGCTGCGGGGCACCACGCTGCTGACCCATATTCCAGATGTGGCCGTATACCTTGTTGGTAAACTTTGTTAAGTATTTTTCCACTAGCACCCCATGTGGTTCTACTTAATTTTCTCAGGATGGCTAACTTCCTCCTGGCTTTTTTGGCTGCCTTGTTGATGTGTTCCTTCCATGTCAACCTATCATCAAATGTAACTCCAAGATAGGTGGGTTGTTTATCTTCTTTGAGGTGTTCTCCATTTATCTTGATAACTCCAGCTTTTTGTTTTGGGGAGAGGGTGAAAAGCGTAGTGCTACATTTTTCGGTGTTAATGTTTACACACCATCTGTTTGTCCATGAGGTCAAGGCATCAATAGCTCTTTGCAGCATTCTGGTGGCCACTGTTGCTTGCTCATTTACACACCATATTACCAAGTCATCTGCATACATTGCAACTTTTGTTCCTTGTGGTAGCTCAGCAATCAAGTTATTGATGAAGACTATGAAAAGTGTAGGGGAAAGAACTCCTCTCTGAGGCACACCATGACGCAGTATAATCTTCTTACTCTTGAGACCATCTAGTTGGACTCTAGCTCTTCTGTTATGTAAGTATGCTTTTATCCATTTGTACATCCTACCCATCACTCCATTATTTCTCAGTTTCTTTAAAAGTCCTTCTTTCCAAACCTTATCAAAAGCTTTCCTTAAGTCTATCCATGCTGCTAATACTAATTTCTTGTCCTGGAATGCGTCCTCGATCTCTTGTGAGAGGTATGTTGCCTGGTCTTCAGTGGAGTTGCATTTCCTAAATCCTGCCTGTTGTGGCACAAGAAGGTTTTGGCTCTCAAGATACCACTGGAGCCTTAGGTTGATAATACGTTCCATTGTTTTACATATGCAGCTTGTGAGGCTGATTGGTCTATAGCTGGATGCCATTGAACTGTCTTTCCCTGGTTTTGAGAGTGGAATCATGATTGCTTCTCTCCAGGTCTGTGGGACTGTACCTGATGTCCAACAATTGTTGAAGATCTGAAGCAGCTTTGTTTTTTGCTGCTGTTAAAAAAGATTATTTCAAAAGTTAAAATGACATGGAATAGGTGGGGAAGTTGCAAAATGGATTGAAAATTGGTTAATGGGAAGAAGGCAAAGGGTGGGTATAAATAAGGAGTACTCTGAGTGGTGTGAAGTGAAAAGTGGAGTGCCACAGGGCTCGGTTTTGGGACCAATTTTATTCTTGATATATATAAATGATTTGGATATAGGTATGGGATCCATTATTGCAAAATTTGCTGATGACACAAAACTATGCAGTAGTGTCTCATCTAAAGCAGAAGTGGATATATTGAGGTCGGATTTAGATAAAATTCGAGAATGGTCTGTAATCTGGCAAATGGAGTTTAATGTAGATAAATGTACAGTCATGCACATGGGTAGATCCAATATGGAACATAATTACAGAATGAGAGAGAACAATATTAGAAAGATAGATAAAGAAAGGGACTTAGGGGTTATAATAGATCATACATGTAGGGTGAGGGAGCAAGTTCAGGTAGCAGTAAAAAAGGCAAATGCAATGTTAGGGATGATAAAACAAAATATTAAATATAGGAGCAAGGAAGTGATAGTCAAACTGTATAAAGCATTAGTTAGACCTAGATTGGAGTACTGTGTACAGGTGTGGAGTCCTTATCTGAGAGGGGATATAAACATGCTGGAAAGAATACAAAAAAGAGCGACAAAGCTGATAGTAGGATTCCAGAATTACAGGTATGAGGAAAGATTTTTAAAAACTGGCTTACAGTGTCTAGAAGAGAGAAGAATTCGTGGTGACTTAATACAGGTGTATAAGATGATCCGAGGAATGGATAAATTAGACTATAACAAGTTTTTTAAAATACAACCACCAACAAGAACAAGAGGGCACATCTACAAGTTGACTAAGGAGAGTTCCAGATTAGATATTAGGAAGTATTTTTTTAGCCAGAGAGTTGTGAATGCTTGGAGTGCATTGCCAAGGGAGGTGGTGGAGGGTGGGACGGTTAATGCATTTAAGAATAGATTGGATGCGTACAGCTTCTAGAGCAAGGTGATGTAAATGGAACTGGTTGTATACAGACTTTGCAGAGTCTTCTAAACCAGTATAAAGACGTTAAGTTAAGTTAAGTTAAACTAGAGGACAGGAATCAACGACTCATAGCTGACTAGGTGCATCAGAGCTGTCCAAATTCCTATTCTGCCTTCAAGTGGTAGCCTTAGAAACAGACTGCAACCGTGCAGCTAAACCTAGAAAATATGGATTAAAAAAGGAAAGGTAAACCCAAAAATGTGACCTGCTGAAGCCAGCTGTGTCTGACCAAAAGGCACAGATATCATGACCTTACTGTTAACTACAACACAATGTAACAAAATATTCTTTTCAGGATGAACAAAGAGGAAGAAGAATTCAATGACCTCTTGCTGGATGAAGATCAACAGACTGCAGAAGCACAACAAATGTGGGTTGAGCAAGAAGAGGTGCTGAGTGTATATAAGCAGACATCTACTGAAATCATCAGTATTTAATTTGTTAATAGAGACTGAGCACCTATAGATCATGTCAGGGTGCAATGATGTTGATTATCCATAACATAACTTAACTCAAATATATTTACAGATTCCTTGACTATGATGTGCAGATCTGCCCGTATGACCAGGTGACAATTTACGATGGTGTAAATAGTCAAGCTCCAGTTCTTAGCACCATCTGTGACAACTGGCAGACACCTGTTGTCTCGAGTAATAATTCCATGACCATTGTTTTTACCACTGACTCTGGCATTAATCATATGGGCTTTCGGGCATTCTATACTTCTCGCTGTAAGTAACATACTTGGATTGTTGTATAAATAGTCTATGAAGACTTACACATACAAGAGCCTGCCTACTACATGCCAGTATTTTTTTTACTGTATAAAATGTTGTGACAGTTGATATCACTCACATGTAATATATGTAGCATGTCCTTTGCAGATCATCATTTCTTACCACTGTCAACCTATTTGGCTGTTATAAGTTTCTTGGCAGGTGTGCAGTATTGAAGGTTGCCATTACCTTCAGTACGCAAAGAAGTGATCACACCAAGAAAAAAAACCTATGTCTGCCAAACTGGACATGGTAGGATTTGAATTTGATGCATTGGGTTTGTGAAACAGACATATCACAACCTATGGAACACTGCCTTACAATGTGCCTCCCTAAATACTTTGTGAAAAAATGGGATGACCAAAGCTGTGTTCACCAACATGAGTCTTATATTGACATCCAAACAGGGATTGCCAAAACTGTTTCCATCAACATGAGTCTTATATTGACATCCAAATGGGGATGACCAAAACTGTTTCCATCAACATGAGTTTTATATTGACATCCAAATAGGGATTGCCAAAACTGTGTTCACCAACATGAGTCTTATATTGACATCCAAACAGGGATTGCCAAAACTGTGTTCACCAACATGAGTCTTATATTGACATCCAAACGTGGATGACCAAAACTGTTTCCATCAACATGAGTTTTATATTGACATCCAAATAGGGATTGCCAAAACTGTGTTCACCAACATGAGTCTTATATTGACATCCAAACAGGGATTGCCAAAGCTGTGTTCACCAACATGAGTCTTATATTGACATCCAAACGTGGATGACCAAAACTGTTTCCATCAACATGAGTTTTATATTGACATCCAAATAGGGATTGCCAAAACTGTGTTCACAATATGTCTTATAATGACATCCAAATAACACTCAAAAATAACAAATGACAGTAATCAGGTGTTATTGTATGGAACAAAAACATAGACAGTGAACAGACAGTTAGAAGAGTATTGATGTCTTTTAAATTTAGATTTATAGAAGGATGGAGTGCAATTCATAAAAATAAAAGTACAAATAATAAAGTTTTAGAGAAATTTAAGATACAAAGAGTATTCATAAATGAAAATAGTCAGACAGTTAACATTTTTTTGAAACATCAAAAGAAATAACATCTTGCAGAAAACAATACTGAAATAAAAGGTAGAAGGCAAACATGCCAAAGGTTAACAAAGCTATGTGGGAGAATAAAATCAAAAGATGTATGTGTAACAGTCTGTCAGATTGCACCATCATGGCAACAGACAGAGGATGTTGGAAATCTATTGCAGCTGACTTTCAATGTGGAGATAGCACGAAGTGAAGTGAATATCTGTTGGTCAGCCTTCGTTTATCTCTTCTATCAGCTGAATGTGTACTTTTCTTCAATATCTTGGTTTCTCAGGACAATCGCCCTGGCAGTTATTTTGTTGCTGTCTAAGACTTTTTAATAATCCATAACTACATGGCACAATGAAATATATACTTTCTGTGTTCTTGCCATTAACTGTCCGATTGTGTAGAGATGTTCAGTTCAGGTGCCATCTCCACGGCTGAGTGCTAGACAGACCACATGCTTATTGTCTCAAAGCTAGACATTTATATTTGTAAATAGTTTCAACATCTCAAAGCCACAAAACGAGACACATGGACAGATCTTTGCCAGAGACCTGAACAATCGTCTGATGAGAGAGTAGCCCCCTCTGAGCACTGGACGATAGATGAGCCTTTCTCAGGGATGCAATCCACCTGTCTGCAAACGAGTGGGTCATCTGACTTGCAGGAGAAATGGCTGGTTCAGCAAAAATGACACAGCGATAAAGATGCTGCTGGATGAAAAGCATAGTCTGTGTGGACTGTGCAATGCAGACTCAGGTCCATGCAGGATGCCTAGCTTCACAACAGGGTGGTGGAAATTCAAGAGTCTGCTTATGCCAATAACTCGAGGCAGATCTATTGTTCCCTGGAGACTGTCTATGGCCCACTGTTACATCACTTATCTCCTGTTCTTAGTGCTGAAGGCACAGTACTATTAACTAAAAAGATTCCGATTTTGGAGCACTTGACAGATCGTTTTAATGCAACTGTCTGTCCATCATCATCAATAAACAAGCCATATCTAATCTGCCCAAGACTAATGTTCACCAGTGGCTTCACCTCAAGCCCACCGAGGCAAATGTTAGAAAAACTATCAGCTTGATGACCAGAGGCAAGGCTCCCAGGTCTGATTTCCTCCCGGCAGAGATTTATCAGTGGTCTCAAGGTAAGGTGTTTGCCTCGGGTGCTGGAGGTCGTGGGTTCAAATCCCGGTGGAGACTGGGATTTTTTCATGTGGATCTCTCATGTAGCATGTCCTTTGTAGAACGTCGCTCCCATCACAGTCTGTCTGAAAGAAACTCGTTCCCTTGCCAAAACTCCAGCTTCCGCCACTGTCATACTCAGGCACTCCTGGATATCTTGGTGCCATCGTCTTCTTGGTCTACCCCTTCCTCTTTTGCCTGGCACGATACCTTCCATCACTGTCCTCTCAAGACCGTTGTGTCTCTTGATGTGACCAAAGTATTTGCATTTTCTAGCCAAAATGGAATTGATAAACCAGTTCTCCTCTATGCTCAACTCTTGCCGAATGTCTACATTTGTTCTTTTCTCTGTCCAGGGTATTCTGAGGATCTTTCTGTAACATTTTGACTCAAAGGATTCGATTCTTTGTCTAGAAGTTTTGGTAATCGTCCATGCTTCACAGCCGTAAGTTGCCACAGGAAAAACACAGGCTCTCAAGACTTTTACTTTTATCGTTTTGTTGGTGCCCTGCCATAATTTCTTCAGGCTGTTCAGTCTCTGCATTGCCATAGCTAGTCTTCTTCTGATTTCTTTCGAGCAGTCACCATTTTTGTCGATTCTGGAGCTTAGATATTCAAAATGTGTAACCTGATCTATTTCCTCACCACCCACTGTAAATTTATGCTGACATTGTGTTTTATCGGTGGTCATTATCTTTGTTTTGTTTATGTTTATGAACAGATTTTAATCTTTACTATGTCCATTAACGGCTGAAAGTAGCTGCTCTAGCCCTTCCGCACTTCTTGATAGTATCACTGTGTCATCTGCATATCGTAGCTCTGGAATCTCGTACCCCCCAATCGTAAATGGGTCGAAACTTTCAATGTTCTCATCTTCTCGCACATTTCTCATTATACATTCCGCATATATGTTGTACAGATAAGGTATACATCCCTGTCGGACTCACTTTTGTACTGCAAACCAATCTGATGTTTGCCCAGATACTCGGACAGCGGCTTGTTGATCTTGGTATAATGTTTCAATGAGATGGACTATATGCAAAGGAAACCCCATTTCCTTCATGATTCTCCACAGATTTTGATGTTTTACCGTGTCGGAGGCCTTAGTGTAATCAATGAAACATGTGTACAGGTCTACATTAAACTCTCTACATTTTTCATAGATATTCCTTAAATTGATTATGTGGTCCCGGGTCCCTCTGTCTTTCCTAAAACCTGCCTGGACTACGTGAATTTCAGATTCAAACCTTTTCTCTATCCTTCTTAATAGGACTCGCAAGAGTATCTTGCTAGCATGGCTGATCAGTGCAATTGTTCGGTAGTTTGTGCACAGCTTCAGGTTGCCTTTTTTGGAGAGGGGAATATAAATTGATTTCTTCCATGCTTCTGGCCACTCTGCACTGTGCCATATCTGTTTACACAGCTTGTGGTAGACTCGAGCACATGCCTCTCCTCCTGCTTGTATTAGCTCTGCTGGGATATCATCGCATCCTGGGGACTTTCCCTTTTTCAGGCTTTTAATTGCAGAGCGTACTTCTTCCAATGTTGGTTCAGGTTCTTTCTCATCCTTTGGTAGGATTGTAACTGAGCGCTTTGTGCTGTCTCCATACATGGTTCTGCAGTACTCTCTCCATCTATTCAGTATGTCTTTGGTTTCTGTTAGTGTGTTATCCTCTTCGTCATTTATGACATGTGGAACCGGACAGAATTCCCTTGTCAGTGTTCTTATTGCTTTGAATGCATCTCTTTCTTTGCCTTGTTGTTGTAGGTTTTCTATATCCTTACATGTTTCTACTATGTATCTTCTTTTATCTTTTCTTATTTCTCTTTTAACTTTTCTTGCGCAGTTTTTATATGCTGTGTTGGTCCCCTTACTTCCCATTTGTTTTAATTGTTGCCTTTCTGCAATGAGTTTCTGTGTTTCGTCTGTTATATAGCTATGTGTCTTGTGCAATATCTTTGGAATCATTTCTTTTGCTGTCGAGATCAAAATCTCCCTTGCGTACGATGTCAACTCCTCAGATGTCATCTCTTCCTGTATAGCAAGCAACGCCTCAAATTTGTTTTCTACTTTGATATTGTATTTAGTAGGTATCGCTGATACATCGAAGCGTATTGGCTGGCAACCTTTGTAGATCCTGCGTAGTCTTGTTTGGAAAACTGCAAACAGTAATTCGTGGTCATAGGTTTCTTGGCATTTTACATCCAGTAGTTTGCCATTGCTTTCTGGACATTGTTCTGGCCGCTTACCAACTATGGTCTCTGGTGCGTCCTTAGCCCGATACCAGGCGTTTGCAGCTCCCGCTTTCAGAGTCGTTGTCGCACAGGTCGATCTTCCGCCTCTTCCACCAGCAGCTGTGTGTAGTTGTGGATCATCTGTAAATATTTCCTCTGATCTCTGAGTAGTGAGATCAGACACCTGTGTGGAGTGGCGCGCATGTTAAAAATACCTTAGCAGTTGGAAATCAAAAAGAGTAGGCTTAACGGTCGCTGATCAGGAAAAAATTCAAAGTTAAAAATCTTCTCAAATTATTCTAGGGATTCTTGCCCCACAGAGAATATGTCGCAAAAAGGTGACTGTGTGGCTGTAACATCCGGTTTTGGTTATGTGGTTAGCGAAGCGGCATATATGGCGCCTGACAGGCTCTAATTTATGCTTCCACCACCACTAGTCCAAAAAGACGATCACATATTCCAGGGTCTAACAGATGCTGGAATTGACCTAGCAAGTCACCAACGGATATTCGCCTACCAAAAAATATGAAACGAAAGTCACACCTCCACATGATGTGTCTAACGACATAAGTGGACTGAAGATAGATAGATAGATAGTTAGATAGATAGATAGATAGATAGATAGATAGATAGATAGATAGATAGATAGAGAGAGAGAGAGAGAGAGAGAGAGAGAGAGAGAGAGAGATTGTTAGATATATTTATTTATTTAGCTAACTGGGTTCTAGTGATTCTTCAGGAATTGACTACACTTTTTCATTGTATTTGGGAAGCTGAGAAAGTTGCACAAGAGATGAAAGATGACACTATTATATACCTGTATTAGCTAAAGGGTAACCATCAATTCTGCTACAATCACAGGGGTATCTTCTTGGTGTCTAATGCAGACAAATTTCTGGTCCGAGTCCTGCTCAACCGCCTAACTGGTCTCATTGAACAGGGTTTCCTCCCTGAGAGTCTGTGGTTTTTGTGTAGGTCGTGGGATGGCAGCACGTCAAGTACAAGAGAAATGTCAAGATCAGAATTGTGACATGAACACAGTTTTTGACACCGTCAATAGGGATGGACTCTGGCAAAGTTTGGCTGCCCCTTCAGATTCATTGCAAAGGACCACCAATTTCATGATGGCATGATGTCTCATACCCTGCATGATGGAGAATTGTCTGTAGCCTTCTCATTCACCAATGGTGTCAAACAGGGTTGTGTGCTGGCATTGACATTCTTTAGCATGGTCTTTGCAGCAATGCTCACTAATGCTGTAGATGGCACTGCAACTATCAGGTTCAAGACTTTGTTCATCACGGGGTTCCTGAAATCCTACACCAAAGTGATTGAGGCCACAATCTTGGATCCCATGTTTACGGACAATTGTGCACTAAACGCTTACTGAGAGCAAGATTGGCAGTTTACCTTGGTTTTTGGTGGCATGTAGTAGCTTTGGTCACAACAGGCAGATGCTCACCGGGGTTGGGGGGGCAAAAAACATTCTACAGAGACTCCTTGAAAGGGTCTCTGGAAAGCTTCAGTATTGATGTCACCTCCTGGGAGTTTCTTTCATAAAACCGTACAATCAGGCACATTAGTATTACTAAAGATGCTCAGCATACATCTCGCAGCAGCTCAGCAAAAGTGTAATGCCCGAAAAAACAAATCACATAGCGACTCCACAGCCAGCTCTCCACGTGTGTGTCTCCAATTGTGGCAGGATGTGCTGTTCAAGGATTATACCCATAATAGAACATATTTTGCAGCAAAACTCTGATGCTGACGCTACCTCTGCTTGTGATGGGCAACTATTATTCTTATTATTATTACTATTATTATAGTGTGCTGGTTGTTCATACTCTTTCTCTTCATTTCAAATGCTTCTCTTTGCTCAATTCATGTTTGATGCCAAACTCCTTGTCTCTGTGATTTGGTAAATCATTAATTATAGTATCGTCCTTGAGTTTTCAAATTGTTGTCATCAACAACAATTTCGTGTCCATTATTTCAGTGACATGCAAGAACAAGAAGTGTTCTCACACTTGCCGTGTAATCTCATCAAATCCGTGGAGAGAGAAATGTCAGTGCCCTGTCTGGATGAAAAAAGATAAATCAAATGATTCGAACTGTGTCAAAATTAAAGGTTGAATTCACATTTTTGCATTTTTAAAACTGCTTTACCATTATTCATATTACATAACACTAATCATATTACATTCCTCAATTAAAATTGTAAACCAAAATTGAATACCCCTATTCATAATGCATACCTCTAGTCTCACTGAATTCTTCCATTCATATTGTATACCTTTATTCTTTTTGTATACCATTGTTCGCATTGCATAACTCTGTTCATATTCTTCTTCTTCTTACTGAGAAAATGGAATATTTACTCTTTTTTGTTATTGCTTCATATATAAGATTTTGTTTTTAACACTTTCTTTGAAAACCAAAATTTTTAATTCCACACCCATAAAAATGTTAGTCTGTGTGAATGGAAGGGTATGCTATTATATGAGGTGGAGAGTCTTCTTCTCTGCAGGGGTCAGCATATCAATAAAGCCAGATTTGCATTCACTTTGTAATCATACAGAAAGACATGAGGTTGGAGAAGAGAAATTTGAAATGAATATTAGAGGTTGAAGTCAAAGTAGTTGGAACTACCATTTTCCGACCATTATCTTACGGATTCTGGATAACAAAGAATGGAACCACAAAGCCTCACTACAAGATATGGAATCATTAAAATATCTTGGCAGCAATACAAAGTTGGAGGTACAGATACAAATATTAAAATAAGAATATAAAAATGACAAGGTAGCACTGAGGAACTAGTGAGGAAATCAAAAGAATTAGTCCAACACAAAAAATGAAAATCTTCAACTTCAATCTAAAATCTGTTCTAATGACCTGACCCAGTGTGTATTTGTTGAAGACCTGTGCTTCAAATGGAGCTGAACGAGTTTGATTTGATGTTATACAGATTCAACATGGGTGCACTTTGCTGAGTCTCAGAGGTACTGAGTGTCTCCACACAAACTGACAAAAGTGGTATGGATACTGAAAGACCCATTACTAGAAATATTCATGCCGTAATACAGTTTCACATGAAACAGTCATGAAAATGTACAAACGTTTGGACCTAAATTGACATTTAGGAGAGGACGGAGTAGGAGTGTGTATAACCAACAAGCTACATGAACCATGAGTATCTATACCCTTTGCCGAGAGGCACTGAGCATCTATGGGTCTGTCAAGAGTGCAGTGATATTGATTCATGACAGAACAGAACAGCATAGACCTCCACCAAGATTGGGACAAACAACAACACAAAAGAAAGCCCTGGTATAAAATTAGTTCTGAAAATCCTAATCCTACTTTACTTGATAAGGGTTTTCTTTTCCTGAAATGTGATTGTTTGTGTTTGTTGTTCTCATGTTTTTCCTCTTGGAGTGTGATTGTTTGTTCTTGTTTTAAAATACTTGGATGTTGTTACACTGACATGAAGATTGGTCCAAATACTTGCTATGCTTTTGCAGTGTTGGTTTAATCTTATTTTAAAAAATGAATATACTAACCCAAACACAACCATCTTTAGTTTGCTTATTTGAGCATCCTAGAAAAGTTAAATCAATAAACACCGTCAGCTCAATGTAGAGCACAGGTCTCCAAAAGATACATCAAGTCTTCCAACAAAAATATGTCCTCCAACAAATATACACCAAGTCCTCAAGCCCTAGGCCATGAGTTTAAGTTCTGTTCACATCTCTTCTGCTTTCTTTATATTAGTCTCAAGTTATCCATGTGTGTATTTGCTCCTTCTGCTTTCTTTATATTAGTCTCAAGTTATCCATGTGTGTATTTGCTCCTTCTGCTTTCTTTATATTAGTCTCAAGTTATCCATGTGTGTATTTGCTCCTTCTGCTTTCTTTATATTAGTCTCAAGTTATCCATGTGTGTATTTGCTCCTTCTGCTTTCTTTATATTAGTCTCAAGTTATCCATGTGTGTATTTGCTCCTTCTGCTTTCTTTATATTAGTCTCAAGTTATCCATGTGTGTATTTGCTCCTTCTGCTTTCTTTATATTAGTCTCAAGTTATCCATGTGTGTATTTGCTCCTTCTGCTTTCTTTATATTAGTCTCAAGTTATCCATGTGTGTATTTGCTCCTTCTGCTTTCTTTATATTAGTCTCAAGTTATCCATGTGTGTATTTGCTCCTTCTGCTTTCTTTATATTAGTCTCAAGTTATCCATGTGTGTATTTGCTCCTTCTGCTTTCTTTATATTAGTCTCAAGTTATCCATGTGTGTATTTGCTCCTTCTGCTTTCTTTATATTAGTCTCAAGTTATCCATGTGTGTATTTGCTCCTTCTGCTTTCTTTATATTAGTCTCAAGTTATCCATGTGTGTATTTGCTCCTTCTGCTTTCTTTATATTAGTCTCAAGTTATCCATGTGTGTATTTGCTCCTTCTGCTTTCTTTATATTAGTCTCAAGTTATCCATGTGTGTATTTGCTCCTTCTGCTTTCTTTATATTAGTCTCAAGTTATCCATGTGTGTATTTGCTCCTTCTGCTTTCTTTATATTAGTCTCAAGTTATCCATGTGTGTATTTGCTCCTTCTGCTTTCTTTATATTAGTCTCAAGTTATCCATGTGTGTATTTGCTCCTTCTGCTTTCTTTATATTAGTCTCAAGTTATCCATGTGTGTATTTGCTCCTTCTGCTTTCTTTATATTAGTCTCAAGTTATCCATGTGTGTATTTGCTCCTTCTGCTTTCTTTATATTAGTCTCAAGTTATCCATGTGTGTATTTGCTCCTTCTGCTTTCTTTATATTAGTCTCAAGTTATCCATGTGTGTATTTGCTCCTTCTGCTTTCTTTATATTAGTCTCAAGTTATCCATGTGTGTATTTGCTCCTTCTGCTTTCTTTATATTAGTCTCAAGTTATCCATGTGTGTATTTGCTCCTTCTGCTTCTCTTGCCTTGACAAATTCAGAACAGGGACTGCCTTGTAGTGATATTGGCTGGTTTACTTAATATATATCTTATCCAACACCAATACCTTCTGAACATGTCCTTGATATATATAAATGATTTGGACATTGATATGGGATCCATGATTGAACAATTTGCTGATGATACAAAACTATGCAGTAGTGTCTCATCTAAAGCGGAAGTGGATATATTGAGGTTGGGTTTAGATAAAATTCAAGAATGGTCTGTAAGCTGGCAAATGGAGTTTAATGTAGATAAATGTACAGTCATCCACATGGGTAGATCCAATATGGAACATAATTACAGAATGGGAGAGAACAATATTAGAAAGACAGATAAGGAAAGGGACCTAGGGGTTAAAATAGATCATACAGTGAGTGAGCAAGTTAAGATAGCATTAAAAAAGGCAAATGCAATGTTAGGTATGATAAAAAGAAATATTAAACATAGGAGCAAGGAAGTGATAGTCAAACTGTATAAAGCAATAGTTAGACCTAGATTGGAGTACAGTGTACAGATTTGGAGTCATTATCATAGAGGGGATATAAACATGCTGGAAAGAATACAAAAAAGAGTGACAGAGATGATAGTGAGATTCCAGGATTACAGTTATGAGGAAAGACTCAGAAAAACCAGCTTACATTGTCTAGAAGAGAGAAGAATTTGTGGTGACTTAATACAGGTGTATAAGATGATCAGAGGAATGGATAAATTAGACTGTAACAAGTTTTTATAAAATACAACCACCCACAATAACAAGAGGGCATAGCTACAAGCTGACTAAAGAGAGGTCCAGATTAGATATTAGGAAATATTTTTTTAGTCAGAGAGTGGTGACTGCTTATAATGCACTGCCAGGGAAGGTAGAAGAGGCAGGGACAGTTAATGTATTTAAGAATAGATTGGATGCGCATAGCTTTTAGAGCAAGGTAATGTAAATTAAATTGGTTGTATACAGACTCTGCAGAGTCTTCTAAACCAGTATAAAAACGTTAAGTTAAGTTATCACATAATTGGTTTGTAACTTGAGTATAACATCCAGACTTCAGAGCTTCACTAACATCTTTCTCAAATACTTTATATAGGAAGTCCAGATTTAATATAAAATATAGACTTATGGCAGAGAACAGCAAAAAGCATAGCTAATGTTCATGAAGAGAAACTGATGTTGGCTAAGACACACTCTTAGAAAGAAACTCAACTATATAATGAGACATATGTTGGATTGGAACCCACAATGAAAGAGAAGAATGAAAGGCCCAGAAAAAAGTGGAATATGAAGACAATAAAACTGGAGTCTCATGTGCAGGCCTAAAAAAATTAGATTGTCAATTGGGAGGTGACTATTACTACCTTATATTACTATGGGATGAAATGGGAAAAGCAGTATTAGTGGTAGTAATAGTAGTAGTTGTAGTAGTATTAGTAGCATTAGTGGCATTAGTAGTAGTAGTAGTAGCAGTAGTAATAGTTTTAGTAGATGTGTGGTAGTACTAGAAACAGTTTAACCCTTTACAGTCCATCCTAATTGATTAGATGAGTGTCTTAACCCTTCACAGTCTGGTCTGATTGATGATTCATGTCTTAAACATAAATCTCATAAATTAGGCCAGACTGTAAAGGGTTAGAAACACTCATGATCAAAGTACAGACAATGTTTTAAAATACAGTTTTCATTGTGAACAGTCACAGTTTTGTACTAATGTTCTCACCTGTATGGGCTTCTATCATGGACTTGACAAACAACAACCCAAATGAAAACAAAGATCTCAGTGAAATGAATTAAAGAGAAACAAAATTCTGAACACACTCCAGTGGTACCAGTTTGAACAGCATATGACTAATGTAACCTTTCAAACATGTTGTTATATGTGACTAAAGAGAGTTGTACATAGGATTTGCAATTTCATGTAAGTGAAACTATTTTAATTGAAACTACCACTGCAAGTGCTTGTTGAATACAGGCTTCCTGTAATGGAGCCAGATGTAGCGGTTATCCAATGCTTCATTTGCAACAGAAAAGTGAATCAATCAATGAAAATAGATGAATTGTAATAGTTCGTGACAAACATATTGATACTTGACTGAGTGTTACAGGCGTCTGAAATGGGAGTCAAGAATAGAAACACTTTAACCTGCCAGGAATGTCATAAGAAGCAACTAAGGAGGGTTGGGCATGGGGCTGGCTACCCCTTCCTGTAGAAATTTTCAGCCCTAATATATTAAAAATATAGGTGGGAAAGTGAACAATTTATAACTTGGCATGTATTTGTTGTAGACCTATGCTACACAAAGAGCTGAAAATATTTTGATTTTGATACTGCTATTATTAGCATTAGATTTCAATTCAGTCTCCTATATATTTATAAACATGGAACACTTGTATGTCACTGGTCATTTTGAATATGAATTATGAATTCTTTTGTGAGATTAGTAATGTTAACATTGAGTTTTTCACATGTTTTTTTAGCCTGTAATACTACGCTTACGAAAGCCGTGGGCTATATTGTTAGTCCAAACTATCCTGGCAAGTATCCTATGAACCTCAACTGTTACTGGAAAATAGCAGGACGTCAAAATAGCACTGTCAAACTCAGGTAAAAATAACTTTTTGTCCATTTGTATCACCTCATTAAGAACCTGCATGTCAGATCAGAACATATCCCTGTTTATTTTCAAAATTGCAATTTAGATGTGATAGTTATTCTTATTTTAATGTTATATTTTGTCTTTGGCAAAGACCTTTTATTCATAATGTCAGTATTTAACTTTTTATTTGTGCCCATGCCGAATTGAACTATGGTCAGGTCAGGTCATTCCATAACCAGTGAGGTCGTTGGGGCACACATGAAGACATCCTCACAACCACACGCCATCCTTCTCTGTCAGCGGCCGTTGCCTGTGCCTTTTCTGGTTGGAGATTGGTCTATTCTTTTATGTTGTCCTCCCATCTCTTTTTTGGATGGCTTCTTCATCGTCTGCCTTGCAACTTTCCATTCAGGATTGTTTTTGCAAGACCATTTGATCTCGATATGTGACCGTACCAAGCGAGTTTCCTTCTTTAGACAGTTTCCAAGAAGTATTCAAAAGGCCCTATTGTTGTTGTAATTCTATCTTCTATTTCTTCATTTGTAACTCAATCTTTGTACGTGATGTTTAACAATCTTCAGAAACATCTCATCTCCAATGCCTGCATTCTTTGCTTAATGTCAGCTGTAACTGTCCATGTCTCACAAGCATAGAGGAATATTGACAGGACCAAAGTACGCATTAATTTGATTTTCATGCATAGTGCTAACCGTTTATCTTGCCAGATTTTGTTAAGCCGTGCAAGCGCCGCTGTTGTCTGTGCTATTCTGGCCAACACCTCACATTTTGATCTTTCATCACTGACAATCGAACCCAGATATGTAAAATGGTCAACCACTTTAAGTTCCTGGCCATTAGCATTAATCTACTGTTAAAATCCTCAGCGTTGTTGGTCATTAATTTTGTTTTCCAGCGTTTATCTCCATACCATAGTCAAGAGCTGCTTCATCGAGCCTTCTGACCCATTCCTGGAGTTCTGCTTCTCACCCTGCCAACCTGTTGATGTCATCTGAAAAACGAAGATTGGTGATCATTCGGTCCCCTATCTTGACCATACCAACATTACCTCCAAGTGCCTCACTCATAATTCCCTCAAGGAATATATTTAAAAGAGTTAGAGAGAGTGTACAACTCTGTCTCACACCAACTGATGTGCGAAACCAGTTCCGACTCCTCCCATTCACAAGAACTGCACTGGACGCCTTGTCATACAGGTGTTCAATGACCGTTATAATATTTCCATTGATTGTATACATTCTCATGGTTGTCCGTAGCCCTTTATGCCATACCCTATCAGACTCCTTCTTAAAATCAACAAAAACATTTTGCACTTTTTGCTGTTGTTCAAGATATTTCTTGCTAAGCAGCCTTAAATTAAATATCTGTTCTGTGGTGCTTCTTCCTTGTCTGAACCTTGCTTGCTCCTCAGCAATTATTTTCTCTGCTTGGGGTTTCAATCGGTCAAGGATTAATCTAAGCATGACCTTGCTAGGGTGGCTGATGAGGCTTATTGCTCTGTAATTTTGGCACAGCTTTAGGTTCCCAGACTTAGGTAACGGTATAACCATGGACTGTAACAACCAGATATTGTTCTTATACTTTAATACAGTTGTTTATGTAATGTTATACATAATGAACATCACTACACTCTAGACAGGTCAATAAGTACAGGCCTTCAGTTTCTTTCAGAAAATGTTAAAGAGTGGAGATAATGGTTGATGTAGTTTGCTGACTGTACGTCTTATATGTCCTCTCAAGTCCTTTTGCCTTCTTGGCTCATATTTGATTTCATACTCCTGGCATCAGTCTGTGGATTGCTGATCCATTGATATCGATAACAATATCCTACAGGTTACCATTTATTTATTTCAGTACGTGCCCGCCCCCTCTCCCTCCTCAATATTATCCGGATCTAATATTCTCACTATGGATGCGTTTGAAGCCAGAATGTCAGCATTCCAGAGCAACCCTAACATCCATACAAGCTTTAAATATTGCCTGTAATAACCCAAGATTATGAAAACATCAGACTTGTGCTGAAAGATGTGATCTCATATGACTGTAAAGTCCAATCCTGGCATGGCAGACTCTGCCACACGTGGGATGCACATGTAAGGAGTTAACCATGGTGTTCTTGTGCATTCTGTTCATTGGGACAACTTGCTTTCTCTGCAATGATATTCCACTTGGCAATCTTAGCACACTGTGTGATCTTAGTGCACCAAGTGGAATGGTTCAATCCAAACATTTCCCATGGGTGACATCAATGTTGAAGCTCTTCAGATACATTTTAGAGGAGTCTCTGTAGTGATTCTTCTGAACCCTGATGAGGGTCTGTCTGTTCTGAGCTCACTGTACAGCTGATGTTTGAAGAGGTACTTATCGAGCATATGAACAACATGTCCTGTCCATCGCTTTTGGACTTTTTGCAGAAGCATATGGTAGCTCAACATGTTTGACCTGTTGAGGATTTCAGAGTTGCGTACCTTGTCGTGCCATACAATTCTGAACAACCTGTGGAGACAGCTCATGTGGAAACTATTTATTTATTCATTTTTATGTTGGTATTTTCTAGAACATAATGCTTTCTGTTCAACTGAATCTTTTATACTGAGTGAATGGATTAAATGGACTTAACCTATCAACTGTAAAAAAGAGCTTAAGATATATATCTGTCCTGGGAAGCCATGTGACATAAAATATTTAATAGCATGTGTGGCATCTGGCTGTGAATATTCTTTATTATGTAATAGAAAGGTATTTACAAGGATCTTGTATCTGCTATTTGAATTAATGTCTTTGGGAACAAAGAGAAATCAGATTAAGGTAAAATATTACTGATCAAGTAATGGGACCTTACATCCCTATTTGTGTTCCTAGAAACAGGCTTTCCCATTGGTCTGACCATCAAGGTGAAAATCAACACTGTAATAACCATAGTGCTGAGCTTACTGGGGAGTCTTGCATTGCACTACAACCAGGAGGACCCTGGTCCATTTTCTCAAGAATACCTTGTAATTTGAAAAGAGCCATTGTAACCGAGTGGATCTCAGAACCCTTTACTGGGGAGAAAAGAATATGTCCATATTGTAAAGTGAGTTGTGCATGGAGCTAGCAACTTCAAAGCGTAAACCAAATTGCAACAGAAACCACCACTGCAGAAACATACAGTGTGCTTTGGCCCAGGCATTCTAAATTAGACCAACTCTAGTTGTGGTTCTATACTCTGCCTGGGGTGAAAAAGGGACAAGAAGAAGAAGACCAACAAGTACCAATGAAAAGTTGTTAAGAGTTTACTCAACTCAGAATGAGTAGCTTCGAACAACAACATATTATGTCTTTTATCCAATGAATTTGTCCTTAATGTAGCACAAGCAAGTATATATGACTGTTTTATGTATGTCAAAGACAGGTGTATCAAAATGATTTCTAGGAGGTCTTTTTGTGTGACAGCCTAGATAAGAACCACTGCCACACTGAGAGGGTGACATAAGAAACAATTGAACAGTGCAGTTCTTTCTCTTTGCATTCAGGATCTTCTGGTCATGCTATATCTGCAGGCCAGTCGCCATGATGAAGTCTGTAGTCTTCACCAGGTCAGAGCGGCTGCCCCACAGCTTTTTGTCTCAGCTCCGCACCCTCTGGCCAGGTCTGGCATCTCATTTCCCTATAGATTTGGCATTCCTGAAGAATATGCTCAGGGTTCTGACATCCTGTTCCACATGGGCACTCATCGGTGTGTGAGATCTTCAGTCGGTAAAGATGTTCTAGTAGTCTGCTGTGTCCAGTTCTCAGGTGAAATAAGGTAGTTTGTTGATTTCTTTTGAGTTGGTGAATTGGGTTTGGTGTACTGCTTATGTTTCTGTCTTCTCTCCAGTGGTGTATATACTGATTTCTGATAATGTTCTTGATTTATCTGTATGGTACTCGATGATTAAATTATGCCTTTTTGCTGCCCTCTTTTGCCAGAGCATCAGCTCTCTCGTTTCCCGTGATTCCGCAATGGGAAGGTAGCCACTGGAGCACTATTGTTGAGGATCTCTGGAGTTTTCCAAGTTCTGCTCTGATCTCTGATAACAGTGGTTCGTTGTTTGTTTTTTGTATTGTCTCTAATAGTTCTGTGCAGTCCTTGAATACAGCTATTTTTGTTGAAGGTTGCCTTTCTGTTTGATTTATATTTAGTGCTCGCAGGAGGGCCATCGATTCTGCTCTAAGGTTTGTGGACAACTTTCCTGTTGGGAGGGCCTCTTCTGTTTTATTTCCTCTGTTGTGTCTTTTGAATATGCCTCCTCCCCCGTTTCGGCCTGCCCCCTCTGCTGAACCATCTGTGTACACCTGTGTCCATTCCTTGGTATTATATTTCTCCTGAATCATTGTTTGTGCTAAAATTTTCAGCTCGTGGACACTGTGTTGGTCGTTTCTTCTTATTCCTGGGATCTCTGTACTTATTTCGATGTTGTTTATGTTGCAGCTTGGCTCTTCATAGTTAATAAGCATTTCTATTTCTGTAGATTGGTTGGGAATTAGTTCTCCATATTTTTGGTGTATGTGATTTGATATATGGATGAAGCTGGTTCTCTTGAGCCTATTTTTAACTGGGTGTTTTAGTTTGATACGTATGGGATGATCAGGCATGCATAGCATCTTTTCACTATGTGTCAGCACTCTTTCCTCTCGTCTAGTATTTAGCGGTCTTATATTTGTGTATGTTTCCATTTTCTGGATTGGTGTAGTCTTCATTACTCCTGTTATTATCCTTAAGCATGAATTTTGAATTTTGGTTAGGAGTTCCGTGTTTGTTTTTGATGCTGTGGTCCAGGCTGTCATGCCGTATTCAAGTAATGGCCTGACTGTGCCAGTGTATACATTTTTGAGGATGTTGCTATTTGCACCCCAGCTTGTTCCGGCCAGCTTCTTCATGAGGGATAGTTTTCTGGTTGCTTTTTGTTCTATCTCCTGAATGTGTTCCCTCCATGTGAGTCTCTTGTCCATTTTAACTCTGAGATACACAGGGGTATTTTCTTGTACAAGCTCTTTGCCATTTAGAATACTTCTTCTTCTTCTTCTTCTTCTGCGTAGACAGTCAGACAGTAACATTTAGAATACGTTTTGTTACTTCCTTGGTGTTGGACAGTGAGAAGCATGTGGTAACTATCTTTGAGATGTTAATCTGCAATCCACAATCTGTAACCCATTTTCCAACAGTGCCCAGTGCTGTCTGCATTCTATTTTCAGCTGTTGGTAGTTTTTCTGCAGCAATCCAGATTGCGAAGTCATCAGCGTGTAGGGCACTGGATACTTTCTTTGGGAGTTTTCTCACTATGTCGTTTATGAACAGGATAAAGAGGGTAGGAGAGATGACTCCTCCCTCTGGTATGCCTTGTTGGAGAGTTATTCTATGGCTTAGTGATCTATCTAATTTGACTCTTGCTGTTCTGTATCGGAGGAAGTCTTGTATCCAGCTGTACATTCTCCCTTCTATTTTGTTGTTTAATAGTTTTAGGAGGAGTCCTTCTCTCCATACCTTGTCAAAAGCTTTTGCCATATCCACAAAGACCGCAAGTACTTTTTCCTTACCTTAGAATGCATTTTCTATTTCTTGGGTTAGGTACACTAGTTGGTCTTCTGTGCTGCAGTTTTTCCTAAAGACTGACTGTAAATTGAGTAGGAGTAGTTTTTTTCCAGATGTTTTATTAGTCTTGCTTTTACCATTTTTTCCATGACTTTTCCAACACAGCTGAGCAGGCTTATTGGCCTATAGCTTTCCTTGTCTTGTCCTTTTTTTTTTTTCTGATGGGGATAATGATAGTCTCCCGCCACTGGTCTGGGATCTTACCCGTGCTCCATGATTGATTGAAAATTTTCAGAAGTTTTCTTCTTGACCCTTGGTCTAGGATTTTAATCATTTCATTTGGGATGCCATCGTTTCCTGGAGCTTTCTTATTTTTCAGTTTCTGGATAGCAGTGTTTAACTCTATCATTTTGAATGATGACTTCATGCAGGGATCCGCATTCTGTGTCTTCAAGTTTTCTTTTATCTCTTTTTTTACTTCTAGTTTGCGTTTTCGTGTCAATGGTGTGGTACTCTCATCTCTGAAAAATTCAGCTAGGATGTTTGCTGCCATTTTCCCTGTATGATGTTTCTCATTTTCCTTAATGACTGTCTTCTCATGGCTCCCTCTGGTTTCCTCATTTAAGGCTCTTGTCAGGTTCCAGAGTTTACTTGTATCCCTGTCCATGTTGAGGCTTTCAGTCTTTTCATGCCAACTTCTTTGGATCTCCTCCTTCTTTTGCTCTATGAACGTGTTTTCAATTTTGCTGTGTTTCTCTATGTTTTCAATTTTGCTGTGTTTCTCTATGTTTTCAATTTTGCTGTGTTTCTCTATGTTTTCTGGGGAAGGATTTTTTTCCATGGTATCTATTGCCTCACTTAGTTCCTTGTGCATTTTCCCTAGTTTATTGCTCCAATTGCGTTTATAGTTTTTCCGTTTTCCACGTGGAATTGATTTCTTTGCTGCCTGGATGATAGCCTCTGTCATGATGATAACATTTTAATTTACATTTTTGGTATGGGATATATATCTTGACAGAGTTTATTTACATTTTCTCTAAATAGGGTCCAGTTTGCTCTTTTAAAATTCCAACTTGGGTGCATATCTGTTATCTCTGTTTGTCCCATGTTGCACATTTCTAAAGTTATTGGGACATGGTCGCTCCCACCCAGTTGGCTGTTGACTGTTCTTACTATTAGTCGATGAAGGTCGTCCGTTGCCATCGCAAGGTCTCAAGTAAATATTTTTTTCCATATTCTAGAGTAATATGTGTGCCTATCGTCTGACCTATTTATTAGGATGAGTTTGTTTTCTATCATCCAATCTTCTACCTCCTCGCCTCTCTGGTCTATTGTTTCGTAGCCCCAGCTTGGGGAGTGACTGTTAAAATCTCCCACAATGAGGTGTCTTGATTCTTCTATTTTGACTTTGTGTATTGCCAGAGCTGTGGCTGGTGGACTATAGCAGTTTATTATCATTGAGTCTCCACTGGGTAGGATTATCTTTACTGTGATGTATTCTAATTCATCTGGTCCATATCTATTTGTTTCTACTGCTGGTATAGAATTTTTTACTAGTGTTATTATTCCTCCTTTGGATCTTTTTTCCCAATCTTGGCGGAAATATTCATATCCTCTGATGGAAAATTTTTGAGTTTCTTTTAGGTGTGTTTCCTGAATACAAATGATGTTTATTTCGTTTTCCTTGAGAAATTCTTGCAGTTCGGGTTTCTTGTTTCTCACGCCCTCTGCATTCCATTGTACCACATTTAGGTTATTTGTTTGTTGATCAGTCGCACTACTCTGCCTCCCCCTGACCACTAGGTTAGCAGAGGCACTCCTCCCCGGTTGTAACTTGTAGGAGCGACACCATGATGATAGGGTAGACTGTAGCATGACCATATCCTGTTGATGCGTGTGTGCCCTGATTTTTCCTGCTTCCTGTAGCTGACACACTCCGTCTTTGGCAGCTCGGGTTGAGGTTTATGTTTTGGGTTGTCTCCCATAGCCTTTCCATCTCCCGATGGTACCTGCAAGGCAGTAGGTTGGTTTGTCTACCATGGTTTCCTTCCCGTGGCTAGAGCATATAGCGGCTCTTACCCGCTTGGTGTACCTGTCATAGGACACATGGGGTATTTCAGTGGGGAAAGCAGTGCCACCTGTTGTCCCACCCCATCCTGCTGGAATACACCGCCGGTTGGTCCACGACTGCTTATTCGTCCAGTTATTATACCTGGCTTATATCACAGCTGACGCTCCATATCTGGAGGTCTATCCACTTTACGCCACCTGTGGACCCTCCATATCTGGAGGTCGTTCCACTATCCGCCACCTGTGGACGCTCCATATCTGGAGGTCGTTCCACTATTCGCCACCTGTGGACGCTCCATATCTGGAGGTCGTTCCACTACCCACCTTCTGTGGACGTGCCTGGTTGGGGTCGGTCGCCCCTGTCCTCCAGGGAACAGTGCAGTAAAACCCCTCTATCATGGAGGATACATTACATACCCCATCATTCAGTCTATCTTAGTGGCTCAACTTCTATCCTTGGAGGTGTAGAAATCATTTTTGTATATACTTGCAATAGAGTTTGCAGACCAAGAGGTGATCTTTGCATGAATGAGGAGCCACCTCTTTTTGACCTTCATGTAGATCACTATCTTTTCAGTCTATCTTAGTGGCTCAACTTCTATCCTTGGAGGTGTAGAAATCATTTTTGTATATACTTGCAATAGAGTTTGCAGACCAAGAGGTGATCTTTGCATGAATGAGGAGCCACCTCTTTTTGACCTTCATGTAGATCACTATCAAGTAGGAATTTAATCACTTGTACTTTTACAATTTATTACCGGCCAGCAATAAATCTGCTCTTTTTCATTTTTAACTGCTAAAGCGTCTTTTATATACACAAACATTTACATGGAGCCACATAGTTTATCATCAATCTCTGATACGACTAGGTGCCCAATCTCACCTGCCTTGAGACCAGTGGATGCGTAAGACCTGCAGAATTCAAATACACAGTTGTGTATGTAACCCTCCTCCCATCATTCAAACACAGATCAAAAGCATGGAGAGTGTAGAGTGCCCTTCTGAGTTTGAAATAAAACTCTGGAATTACTCCCTTCCCCCCCAAAAATGCAGGAATATAAGCGAGAATAACTTGTTTGCTCTGTTATCTTGTCTATCTCACTCCTTACCATGGTTATAGCTACGACAATAAAAGACTGCTTACAGAAAGATTGCCACAAACCACTGTATGTGCTCTTGCAGTGGTGGTAATCAGTTCCACATGATGAGCTTGCTACCGCCAAAGACATATCTGCTTACATTAATTATCTATAAATTTTTGAAACTTGATATATTTATATTGCAGCTTTCTAGACTTTACATTAGCACCATCACACGAATGTAGCTATGATAGTTTGAGTGTTTATGATGGTGAAAAAGGAACAGCCCGCTTGATTGGTCATTACTGCGGTTCAAGTGTGCCACCTGATGTGATCTCATCAGGCAACACACTTTTTATTGTGCTCAAGACAGACAATACTTTTAGTCGTAAAGGCTTTAAAGGAAAATACATCATTCAGGGTAAGAATCTTTTTTGCTAATCAGAGAATCATACGGTGTGAAAATTTTGTTTCTTCTATTTCTCAAATAACTTATAATAATCATTATTCTAATCCTGATTTAAGTTCTAATAATCATTCTTCTATTTCTTGTTAGCATAGTAGACTCGAAAACTAACCTACAAGTAAAAATAGATTGTCAAATTCTGTAACAGGTCAAGAGCTTCTTCTATTTTGGATATCAGGAAAAGAATAGCAATTGCCGAATTGATATTCACCAACAAAAATAATAAAAAAATTTAAAAAAAAAACTCTAAGCAGGGGCTCGACTTCATTGCCTTGGGTTTTTTCCCCATTTTAGCTCGGTCTCTCTCAGCAGATGGTAGCCCATCTGTCGAGAGCATCGCACAAAGCACGAACTCTGTAGCTCCAGCGATGAACCCAGGGATCTACGGAAAAAATTGACATCATGGACTGACCGTCGCAGCTCGAAATCGAACCCCGACCGTCTGAACACGAGGCAAACGGCTTGACCACTTTGCCACAGAGACCCCCATTCACCAACATGAGAGTCATATATTGACATCCAAATAAGTCATACACAAACTAAATATGTCAGTGATCAGGTTCTTTACACTTGTCTTTATTGCATGACATAGAAAAATGATCAATAAACAGATTGGAGAAGAGAATTTATATCTTTAAAATGTGAATATACAGAACAATGAAGGACATCTCATGAAAAGAAATTAAAACAAATCAGGAATTCTTGAAGAAATTAGGGGTGCAAAGAGAACTGATAAACAAAATAGAGTCCAACAAGCATTAATAGTCATTATTGCCCTTCCTTACATAAGTTCATATAGTCTGTCTTTCTTTCTTAACTTAACTTAACATCTTTATACTGGTTTAGAAGACCCTGCAGAGTCTGTATACAACCAGTTACATTTACATCACCTCGCTCTAAAATCTATGCGCATCCAGTTTATTCTTAAATGCATTAACTGTCCCTGCCTCCACTACCTCCCCTGGCAATGCATTCCAAGCAGACACCACTCTCTGACTAAAAAAATATTTCCTAATATCTAACCTGGACCTCTCTTTAATCAGCTTGTAGCTATGCCCTCATGTTATTGTAGGTGGCTGTATTTTAAAAAACTTGTTATAGTCTAATTTATCCTTTCCTCTTAAAGTCATTCTTCCCTCTGTCACATGAGCTATAATTGTAATACTTCACTTCCTCAATTATGTTCTAATAGTTACTATTCTATTCTTCATATAAGTTAAAATAGTCATTCTTTCATTCATCAATTATGTACTAATAGTAATTCTGTCATTCCTTACATTAGTTCTAATAGTCATTCTTCCATTTCTCATACTCTTTTTTTTATATCTTTTAGCAAATTGGCCATTTACTGTATGTAAATTATGTGGACAATTTTAGCATGAAGTAATTTTATTTTTCTTACTCTTTTCTCTTTTTTATTTTTATAGCAAAATGAAAAGTTCCTGAGTCGAGGATGTGAATTTACATTCTGTGAGATTGTATCAACATTTAAAGATCTCAGTTCAGCCCTGCAACAAAGTTATTTTGTGTGAGAAAGTGGGCCTTTAAAATCTGCTTATAAGTATATAATCTTTGCTGTATTTTGTAATTTTTCTAAAAGAGGACAAATGAAATTATGTGACTTGACATTTAACATATTTTTTTGAGGTTGATTTAAATGAATAACAACTGTGAAGGATGCAAACATAGGTCAAAGAGATGTGAGCGATGTTATTATTTAAAAACAGTTTGTGTAGTGTCATGAATAGGTCTGTCCAAATAGTTCAGAACTGATTTTGGTACTAAATAGAAATTGTCCTTTGTCGAACTGTGTTATCTTCACTAGAGACAATATATACAACAAAAACAATAAAGAAATAAGATCATACAAATCAAATAAATGATGGTTAGATGTTCAGAAATTAATAGAAAAGTTGTGCATGCTTGTGTGTGTGTATCTCTGTGTGTATATATATATATAAATATATATATATATATATATATATATATATATATATATATATATATATATATATATATATATATATATATATATTTTCATATTTACACACACACACACACACACATCAATGGAAGTCAGTAAATAGGTCACACATGGCTATTTAAATCAAACTAAATGAGATACAAACTCAGAAACCATTTTCTTATTGTAAGTACATTATTGTTTATTTCTCAACATAATTTCTACCACCATTGATACACTTTTCCAATTGCTTTATCAGTGTACCAAAGTCTTTGATCTGCTGTCTCAGCCACATTTGCGCTTTAAGTTAAACCTCTTCATTGGTTTTTAATGCACCAAACAGGTGTTACACTGTCTTTCATTAATCACTTGTCAGCTCAAATCATTTTTCTCATCCACCTCACAGATACTCTTGTTACAATCTGAACAGGACAGTCAGTGTCCGGCTTGATAATCAGTGAAGACCAATGGGAGGGATAAATAAATGAGAATGACAAGTCTAGGGTAATAAACCCTAACTTTGTGCACATAGATAGGTTATCCTATTCTATATAAAAACAGGTCACTGCAGATTGTTGAGCCACATCAGTTGCTTCCAGATATCTCATCTGTGCAAGTGCTAATGAATAGCTGGAATTTAGATACCTGGACACACTCTTCAGAGCTACCCAGCCCTTAACAATGTATGACCTGGCCAAGGAGTGCAGCACTGAGACAGAAGCTGTAGGACTGCCACCTAGACCTGAAAACAAAACTGGATATTGTTATGACGATGGTCTTGCACATCTTCCATGGTCACTGAAGCTGAATGCAGAAGAAGAAAACCCAGGCGAAGGAGGAAAGTGACATTTAGAAGATAATAATAGGAGGCTTCAAATAAAAACCTTAAATATATTTTTTGGGTAAATTTATTCTGAAAAAGTGAAACACAACTATATAATTTTTTGACATGGTTACGATTGTATTCGATACAAGTCCCCAAGCGTCAATAAAGTGCATGGATTCCTGCAGAAAGAAATTCTCTTGATAGCGTGTGTAACCAACCACTCATGCACCACCTGCTGGACCTCTTCATTGAACCTGAAATTATTTCCTCCTAATACCTCTTTTTTTGGGTCAAAAATGTGGAAATCACTTGGGACTAGGTCTGGTGAATATGGCACTGAAAGTGAAGGTGAGGTCCTCGGTGGTTGCAGCCATTGCACAGGCAGTATGGGGTCGAGCATTGTCATGTTGCAAAAGAACATCTTTACTCAGAAGCCCATGTCATTTGAATTTGATTACGGGTCAAAGATGATTCCTGAGAAGATCTGTATATGTGGCACTGGTGACAGTCTTCCACCTGGGAATGTAGTGCTCTAAAATAATGCCTAATTCATCAAAAAAGAGAATCAGCATAACCTTCCCTTCAGATTGCAGTGTGTAAAACCTGTTCGGTTTCAGTGATGAGAGATTGCGCCATTCCTTGCTCACTCTCTTCATTTCAAGCTCATGGTAGTGAACCCAGGTTTCATCTCTAGTAACAATTGTTACTAGGAAACCATCACCTTCTGCTTCCAAGTATCGCAAAAGTTCTTGACGGGCATCAGCGCGTTGTTGTTTCAATTCTGGAGTAAGATGCCGTTTCATCCACATTAAAAACACATTGTGGTACTGTAGCACATCATGAATGATGTGGTATGCTGAACCTTGACTGGTGTCTAGATGTGCGACAATTTAATTTTACAGTCAATTGGCGATTTTCCTTTATGAAGCTGTTAATGACTGTAATTTACTCTGGGATCACTAATCGGTGTGCTTGACCCGGTCGTGTAAAGTTTGTCGCAGAACTCATGCCGTTTTGGAACTCCCTACCCTACTCATACACTTTCTGGAGGGAAAGGCATGCATAACTATACTGGACCTTCATTTGGTGATGAATTTCTATAGGTTTCACCCCTTCTCTGCTAAAAAAACGGATAACAGAACACTGCTCATCGTTGGTGCATGTCAAAAATGGGGTGGCCATCTTTCAACTTCAATGATGACATCATGTTGTTTGTCTGCACCGACGTTTGATGACACATCCAGAACACTCTTGACATCCTTAACAACCATATTAACAAATTACAATTCAAAAGATTGTTTAAAAAAAATTTAAATCGTACTTTTAAGGTTTTTATTTGAAGCCTCGTCATACAATGAGATGATGTTGAGCAGGACGACTTATTAGCAGAGGGGTATCAAACACTGCCCATGTGTCGTCTGGGTAGGAAATGGAAACAAAGAATAGTAGCACTGTAATCTGCCAGGCAAGGCATAAAAGGCAACCAAGGAGGGTTGAGGATGGGCTGGTTACCCAACTCTATAAAAGTCAGTCATGACCAACAATAGGAAGATGTGCTACTGGAATAGGTCTCTACTTATTTTTTGTTTTTCCTTTTACTTGCAGTAGTCTTTTCACTTCATCATGCAGCAATAGCTTCTTTTCATTTTGTCTGAGGTGATAAATAGATCAGTCTGCAGCTTCATCTTCACAAGATGACAGATCCATGGCCAGTATGTTCATGTAGAAGACCTCTATATCTCAGGGTAGAATAGTAGTTTCTAAGTAACTAAAATTTTAAACTCAAACAACAAGACTCACATGATAGCACGCTCACAAATGGCCATAGAAGCCACAAGAAGATAAGCTACCCCACAGTAAAACCATTTCTTGTTTTACACCTGCTCTCTAAGTGGTGAGTGGTTAGAGCAAATCTTTCTCATGACAAAGAGACTGGGTTTAATCATTGGTCTTGATGCACTCAAATCTCATTTTTGGAGCACAGATCTTTAACAAATACATGTCAAGTCGTCCCTGACCTGCTCTGTCTACGCCTTCCTTGTTGCCTTTGTATCGAGACTCTTGGACAAAGGACCTGCTCCTGTCTTGGATGGTTGAGTTGAATTTATCTTCTTAGTTGACTTGTCCATATTTGTTTAAGTATTTGCTTCTTAAAGTTTCTGCAGGATAAGGTAGTTAAGTCCAGTGCCCAACCCTCCTTGGATGCCTTTTATGAAATGTCTGGCAGGTTTACAATGTTACTATTCTTTGCTCCTGATTTTTGGACCACTGCAACACTTGGGTTTTCCTCTTGTCTACTAAACTGTAAATTAGCACCTGACTCAGGGAAGACGAGGAAGAGAACTTGACACATTTATGTCATTTATGTCAGCTTAATCCACATCTGCTTTGAGCTTCTTTAATATTTGCCTCAATCTATCTCCACCACGAATGAGTATGTCTGCCTCTACTTCCCTTGCCTCTGATGTTCCAGAACAGAAACTGTCTTGTAATGTTATCAACTGGTTTCCTAAATGTATAGCCTATCCAACACTAGCAACTCTTCTTCATGTCCTGTTCCACCTGAATATGTCCAGTCCTGTCCCACTGAACCATATTAGTGATCTTATCATACCATTTCAATACTTCTATTCTGGGTAGGCACCCATTTATGGAAGTCTGCACTTTTTTTTTTTTTTTTATTTTTTTATTTTTTTTTTTTAGTCCTCTACATTTCAGAACCAAACTATAAAGCTGACTTTACATTGGAGTTGAAGATTTTTATTTTCATGATGGATTTAATTTCTTTTAATTTTGCTTTTACATTATTTTAACATTAAACTAACATTTTGTCATTTTTGTTGCTCTTTGTTTTTGTTTTGGATATATTTAAATTGAGTTTGTAATAAGTTTATACTGTCCTGTGTTATTGTCAGTCTGTTACTATCCATCAGCTGGGTCACAAAATGACAACTGATAACCAGTTTATATATTTATACCAACTCTTTTCTACAAGTGTCAGACTTGGTCATTGTCCAGTGCACACGAGAGGTACCGTTTGTGAAATCAAACATCTAAGAATAGCTATCAATATCACTAGGGAAGAAATGGTACAATTGTAAATATTATGAGAACTACTTCTTGTGTTGAATATAGTAAGACAGAAAATAAGATGATTTGGTCAAGAGAATTCAAGCTAATCAACTACCACTGTGCACATACAAACAATACAAAAAGATTTAGTGACAAAGCATAAGAATTGTATCAGGGATTTCAACTTATAAATGAATTCATTAGTCCCCTGTTAGAAAATAAGTAAGGAATAGTGGCCTTATTCCTGTGTCCTAAATAAGAGGTACTGAGACAATGGTAGTGTGTATGAGAGAGAGAGTGTGTTGTGTGAGAGAGGATGTGTTGTGTGAGCAGCAGTGTGTTGTGTAAGAGAGCTTGAGATAGGTAGTGAGTATGAGAGGAAGTGGGATGTGTGAGAGGAAGTGTGCTTGTGAAAGGGAGTGTGGTGTGTGAGAGTGTTTCTTCTTCTTCTTCTTCTTCTTCATACGCTGTCAAACGTCAACCGTGAGAGTATTTGAGATAGGCAATGTGTGTGAGAGGGAGCGGAGTGTGTGACAGGAAGTGTGCTTGTGAAAGAGAGAGGTGCATGAGAGAGAGTGTCTTTGTAAATTGGAGTGGTGTGTGAAAGAGAGTGTCTTTGCAAATGGGAGAGGTGTGTGAAAGAGATTGACTTTGTAAATAGGAGAGGTGTGTGAAAGCGAATATTTTTGTAAATAGGAGAGGTGTGTGAAAGAGTATTTTTGTAAATAGTAAAGGTGTGTGAAAGAGAATGTCTTTGTAAATAGGAGAGGTGTGTGAAAGAGAGTGTCTTTGTAAATGGGAGAGGTGTGTGAAAGAGAGTGTCTTTGTAAATGGGAGAGGTGTGTGAAAGAGAGTGTCTTTGTAAATGGGAGAGTTGTATGAAAGAGAGTGTCATTGTAAATGGGGGTATTGTGTGAAAAAGAGTGCCTTTGTGAAAGGGAGAGCAGTGTGATAGCATGTTTGTAAAAGAGAGAGGTGTGTGAAAGAGTTTGTAAAAGAGAGAGTGTGTGAGGAAATGCATTTGTAAAAGGGGGAAGTGAAGTGAAAGAGAGAGACATGTGTGAGAGAATGTGTTAGTAAAAGTGAGAGATATGTGAAAGAGAGTGGTATATGTGTCAGAGAGGATGTGTTTAGAGTTTATGAGAGGGTATGTGAGAGAGAAAGAGAGAACTTTTGAGATTGTAAGAATGATGGATGTGTGTGAGAGAGGATGTATGTGTCAGAAGGTGGATTGAAGACACAGAAAGAGTGAGAAAATTGTCATCAAGTACCAATAATTCTCACTGCTTATATGTCAGTACATCGGCGATATCGTTTCCTCGATTTAACACTCTCGTGATGTCGTCTCAAAATAACTGTAGGCATGTAGGTTGACCTACGGAACATCATTAACATAGAAATAAGTTTCTTCATGAACAACCTTCGCTTTCACAAAGCAAGGTCAAAGATAAATTATTGACGTTATGGCAGTGATGAATTATGGTATTGGAAATTTTTTAAATAGACGATATATTCTTTGAACAAAATCCTCAAACTTTCACACCCCAAAAAATTGGTCATCCAACATATGTAAGAATGTAAGTGTAATTTTTTTTTTTTTTTTTTTTGCGTTCACCTTATTTATCTATTCCCCAAGGCGTGTGTGCGTTACACTGTAGTTTTTATTTTGCGCCTGTCGGCCCAGTGCATCCGACTTCAGCATGCATTTTATGTAAGGGTCTGCTTCCTCCTGCATTTTCTAAGGGTTTGCTTCCCCGGGGTAACGGCCGGTGCTGTGATGGGGATCGAACCCAGCACCTTCTGGTTGTGAGCCGTGCCACTTAACCACTAGGCCACGCCGTCCCCTTAAGTGTAATTTAAAAAGACTTAATTTACGATAAGGTCATTATCATTGTTCCTTGATTGAATCCAGTATGAGCATGAGACCACCACTACAGCTCAATCAATCAAAACCTTTTAGCTCCATGCGGACCAAGTCTGGTTGTTCTATGCCATCTTCTGTAACATACACCACGACTGTCTTGTATCCTTCAAGTTTGATGATAGTTCTCTTCTGCTGGATGTTTGTTGGATTGCCCCTTTCCCTTTGGATTTCAGAGCAGCACCGACTTGGAATGTCTTCAGGTTCTTTTTGCAAAGTATGTTCTATGCCAGCGTCAACTTCTTCACTTTATGTTGCACTACATTGATAACTACCCACCTCTTTACTACAGACCAACGTTGGTGACCTTATTGCAACATTTTAAACCAATTCTCTTGTGTAGGCATCTGTTTATTAACGTTTGCATCTCTTAATACCTTTGTTGTCCTCCAAGCTTCAGAACCATAAAGCAGTTTCGACTTTACATTGGAGATGCAAGTTGTAATCTATGTGTACACGATTTCTTTGAAATACCACATTTTTTTTGAATGTAATGAAAAGCTCTCTCGCTTTCTGTATTGATATGATATCCCTTTCTGTACCCACTGTCTTGTATACGATACTGCCTAAATAGTCAACCTCTTTGGGTGGGGTTTCTCCCAATATGAATGTTTCCGACTGCATTTATTCTGAGAAACTTAGTCTTCTTTCTAAGAATTCCCAGCATAAATGTATGTAATCATACATCAAAGCTCTTCATCTTATTGTGCAATTGATCTCAATCAAGGGACAGAAGAGCTACTAAATTTGGTATTCTTGAATGAAGCCAGTGGCATGGCATTTATGTACTACTGCAATGAGAGTTGATGTGACAATTTCTTTCTTGTGAAGAGGTTAAGGTGATAATTTGTTTCTTGTGAAGAGGTTAAGGTTACAATTTGTTTCATCTGTAGAAGTTGATGTGACAATTTGTTTCACTTAAAGAGGTTGATGTGACAATTTGTTTTACATAAAGAAGTTAATGTGGCTTTTTGTTTGATATAAAGAGGTTGGTGTGACAATTTGTTTCACTTAAAGAGGTTGATGTGACAATTTGTTTTACATAAAGAGGTTGATGTGACATTTTGTTTTACATAAAGAGGTTGGTGTGACAATTTGTTTCACATTAAGAGGTTGGTGTGACAATTTGTTTCACATTAAGAGGTTGGTGTGACAATTTGTTTCACATAAAGAAGTTGATGTGGCTTTTTGTTTGATATAAAGAGGTTGGTGTGACAATTTGTTTCACATTAAGAGGTTGGTGTGACAATTTGTTTCACATAAAGAAGTTGATGTGGCAATTTGTTTTACATAAAGAAGTTAATGTGGCTTTTTGTTTGATATAAAGAGGTTGGTGTGACAATTTGTTTCCCTTAAAGAGGTTGATGTGACAATTTGTTTTACATAAAGAGGTTGATGTGACAATTTGTTTCACTTAAAGGGGTTGATGTGACAATTTGTTTCACATAAAGAGGCTGCTCATGCACATTTTACCTCATGCATATTAGGCTTTGGTGGCATATACTTTCCTCCTCCGTCAGTAATGACTGCAGCATCTCCACACAGGGGGCATGTCTGAAACTACTTGTGATGCATATTTTACTATTTCTCTGGCAGCAGGTTACAGTCACTTTTCTTATATCCCAATGCATACTTTAGAAGGTGGGACTGGGTCATCCTAGCTGTAATGCAATGCTCAGCATTTCAGTTCGCACTATGGAGACTAGAGTGTCGATCTCTACATCGCTGGCCAGTGCTGGGACACAGCCTGTTTGCAGGAGCACGAATGAGGATAAAGGTGCGGTTTTGATCAATATGTTTCACCTGACCCAGATTACTCTTCACTACCACTTTGATCAATATGTTTCACCTGACCCTGATTACTCTTCACTTCAACATTGATCAATATATTTCACCTGGCCCTGATTACTTTTCACTTCCACCTGGATCAATATGTTTCACCTGACCCTGATTACTCTTCACCCTCTTGTTATTGTATTCAGATCTATAGAAGTTAAATAGTTTCTACTCCCTATCTGTAAAATAAAAAAATAATTATCCGTCCTTATTTGCTGCAAAAAGAGCATATTATCAACAAATCAATCGGCCTACTCGAAGGAAGTATGTACCACATCATCTATGTTAATGTGACCAAACCCCACAGTGATTCTATTCTGTTAATTACGACGTATGTTCTCATTACTGGAAAATAGAAGGGAAAAAATATGTTGGTGAGTAAGATGGCTGGGGAAGCACATTCATCTTCTTGGAATACTTGAAATTCTGGTATTCAAATAAGTATATTAATGTATGTTGCCAGGTAGCCGAATTGCATATAAAAACTTGCTCATAGGATCAAGACTGACAGTAAAAGCTTCTTCTCTTATGTTAGAAATAAACAAAGAACGAAAGACAAAGTAGGCCCTCTCATAGACAGTACAGGGAAAATAATAAGTGAGAATAGGGAGGCAGCTAATCTACTCAATCAGTACTTTGGCACAGTCTACACAAAAGAGGACTGCTCCAAGATCCCAGAGCCTATAGATATTTTTCAAAGAGACATGGATACAGTAGGATTAAGATCAATCTGTATTACAGAGGAAATGGTTTTTAAAAAATTGGAGGGGTGGAAAGTGGATAAATGTCCAGGTCAAGATGGTATTCATCCAAAATTGCTGTATGAAATTAGAGACCAACTAGCAAAACCATTGGCTATATTATGTTCTCAAACACTTGTAACAGGTATTGTTCCATGGGATTGGAAAGATACAGGAGTGATCTCCTTATTAAAATATGGCAAATATCAGATTCAGCGAATTATAGACCGGTGAGTTTAACGAGCATAGTCTGTAAATTGTTAGAGTCAATAATCAAAGAAAACATTGTAATGCATTTAGACAAATTTAATCTAATTAGAAATAGTCATCATGGGTTTACTAGAGGGAGATCATGCTTAACAAATCTATAAGAATTCATGGAGGAGGTTACTAAAATGATAAAGGGGAGCCAATGGATGTTATTTATCTAGATTTTGCAAAGGCCTTTGATAGAGTACCTCATCAAACATTTTTTCAAAAGTTAAATTCACATGGAATAGGTGAGGAAGTTGCCAAATGAATTGAAAATTGGTTAACAGGAAGAAGGCAGAGGGTGGGCATAAATAAGGAGTACTCTGAGTGGTGTGAAGTGAAAAGTGGAGTGCCACAAGGCTCGGTTTTGGGACCAATTTTGTTCTTCTGTTTCTGTTTCTAAGAATCGACGTCACTGCACTCCGGGCATACCCATAGGTGCTCAGTCTCTCTCATCAAATAGCGTAAGGTATGGATGCTGATGGTCCCTATAGCTCGCTGGTTGTACACGCTCCTGCGCCCCCCTATCATGCGCCCCACTCCGCTCGAACCTCGTTTAATGTCGAAACTTTGCAGTCTGTGGATTGCTGCTTCATCTATTGCGGTGTCCTCATCCAGCAGACGGTCATTGATTGATTTCAAAATATCACTTCTGTCCATCACCAATGTGCCCATGATGGGAGCCCGTGAAGCCAAGATGTCAGCTCTTTCATTGCCCTGAACCCCGGCATGAGCAGGACATTAGATCCAGGTCAGCGCCTGAAGGTTTGAAGCCTCAACAGCAGCTATCCACTTGTACCTAAGCCATCTCTTCTGTACTTTCTGAAGTATGGCTTGCGCGTCTGTCACGATGCCTGCCTTTGTTATAGAAGTCTCAGATATCCATTTCAGTGCTGAGGTCACTGCTTCCCTCTCCATTCTCATACTGGAGGTTGTTGACATGTATGCCCTACTGCGCTCAGCCCCGACCTCTCCTCTCACTCTAGCCGAGGAACCCCAGCGTGATGTCCCACTGCGCTCGACTGATCCGTCGGTGTATATGACAGCGTCACTCTCCTGGGTGTTCTCAGTTATCGGCTGATTTACCTCGTGCTCTGCACTCTCGTTGTTCCGTTCTCTGCATTCCTTGCCTAAGGTTATGATGACTCTCTGGTACTATATCATTCTATCACCAGTGTGGACCCATTCTTCCCATTTGGCTATCGTCTCCGCTGGAGTGACGTGTCCGATTGTTGTCTCATCCTGTGCCATCCATGACGACCCTCTCTTGATTCTTGATCCCTTGATATCTGAGATACTACTGTGCAGAGGGTGTCGAGTGTCTGTGGTGACACGCATATAGACTTTGACTTGTGCCAGTTTATGTCTGGATGTCACCGATAACAATCCCAACATGTACCGCATCATCACAATCGGGGTATCTCTAGTGCAGCCCAGAACCAGACGCATACCTTCATTCTGGATGCTGTCCAACCGTATACACTGTGTTCTTGATAGTGTGTGGATGCCTAGTCCGTAATCGATGACAGACAACGCGACCTTACGAAATAGGATGAACAGGAGGCGTTGTTCCAAGTCGGCAGCAGCCATGGTCTTGAGTGCTCCTAACCCTCTCTTGCATCTTTGTACGATGTGGTCAACATGGCAGTTATAAGAAATACTGCGATCAAATGTCACTCCGAGGTATTTCAACCTGTCACACCTGTCGATGGTGCAACCATCAAATGTGATGCCCGGGAGTTCAGCCTTTACTATAGAATTATTCAAAGAGCACAACATCATGCAGCTTGAGTCGCTGCACCACTGTGAGATTCCTTGCTAGTTTTCCTGGATGTCTTTGACCAGCTCTTGCCTGTCTGAGTCAGTCCTGTACGCTAGGATGTAATCGGCAAATGTCAACGTTCGCCCTGTCCATGTGGGTTGAATATTGACCACTTTTACTGTGTAAATGTTGAACAGCACCGGTGAGAGCAGAGACACTTGAGGCAGTCCTGGACATATTCGCCTCGGTTCTGACTTCCACGATCCCACGCGAAGCGCAACTGTTCTTTCCATCAGGGCAGCTGATATCCAATTAACCAGCCACGGGTTTAAACCACACTGCTGCAGACAGGTAATTAAGGTCCCAAAATCGACATGGCAATATGCGTCTTCTAGGTCTAGTGCCACCACGACTGTTTCTTGCTTTGACTGAAACCCCTCGTACACATCATACGCAAAAAGTTCCAGCGTTAGCCCAGGTCTCCTTCGCTGTTCTATAACTGCCCAGCGTATCGGGTAGAATCTGCTCCCGTTCAAGGTAGGCGATTATTTTCTCGAGCAATTTGCCATAGACATTTTTTATAGTGATTATTCGATAGCTGCCGATAAGCGTGGAGTCCTTACCAGGTTTAGGCAGTGGGCATAGATAGCTATGAAGCCAGTCCTCAGGCACATATGCCTTCTCCATAGTGTGGTTGAACTCCTTCACCATATTTCTTATATCTGTCTCATCCAACTGCTTGATGTGGCAATCCTGTACTCCATCAGGACCTGGAGCTGTGTTTTTGCTTTTACGTAGGCTATTTACGACCTCCGCCTCGGTGATAAGGTCTACATAAGCCTCTCCCCTGATGGCTGCATCTAAGATGCCTTTCCGAGTTTCCTGACGGGCATCTCTGTCGCCTTTGTCAGTCTGGGCAACATATCGACTGAAAAAAACTTAGACCCTTCTCTTCATCTATCTTCAGGAGCCTTCCTGTGGTATCTTGAATGTTGGAGATAAGCTGGCTTGTAGTTTGTCTATTCATCTTTCGATGCATGTGCCAGAACTTCTGGAGGGTATTATCATTACCCACACCTGTGATGAACTCCTCCCACTGCTCGCTTTTGGACTCCCTAGCTAACGCTTTAGAGGAATTGGTAGCTTTTCGTTTTACCTCCTCCTTCTCGTTCAATGCGTCGACATTAACACCAGCTCTCTTTCTGGCATTACGCCAATCCTTTGTTGCCGCCTCCTTTTCTCTCCAGGCCTTATCAACCTCTTGAGTCCACCAGGGTGGTTGGATAAAAGAGGATCTAGTGATCTTGCGTCCTATCGTCTGGCGCAGCTTGTTCACTACATTATCCTATTCGTACGTTTATCTGAACACCTGTTTGGCTTTCCGGTGTCTGGTGTGTTTTCCTCTGGGTATAAGTACGACACACGGCAGGTGGTCGCTCTTTTGTGCTCCTAATACGTCCCAGCGTGTGGATGGAGCAACATCACTGGATATAAGAGCCAGGTCGATGACCCCGTCGGTATCTCCCGGTCGAGATGCTATTCTAGTCGGACGTCCGTCGTTCACGACAGTGAGGTTTGTGTGGAAAAATGCCTGGCTCAAGGCGACCCTTGCCTATTTTCAGTGACATTTCCCAACTCCTTTGACCTAGCATTAAAGTCACCTGCAATGAGGCACTTTTTGCTCTGTGATTCTGACAAGTCTGACAGAAATTCCCACTTTACGTCATCGAAGAGGTGATCTACGTGAGAGTATACGTTGTAGATTCTCCATTCTTTGTGGTTGATTGTTACTTCAATCCCTTGTATCTCGACATCCTCAATTTTACAGTTGCTAGTATCTATCCTAATATGGGGACGTTCTTGCTTCACATACATCACCAGTGCCCGCTTACCGGGCCCGCATGGATTACTGTAGCACCTGTATCCTGGACACTTGATGGTAACATCCTACTTCAAGCAGGTCTCCTGGATCATGAATATGTCGAAACTGTATATCCATTTTTGGAGAATCACTTCGCATTGTGTAGCGCTGCGGCAATTCCAGTAGCCTATCCGTATATTGTTTAACCTAAGTCTATCTGACTTTCTTCGACATTGTCTCTTTCCGGCTCTTTTCTTTCTTTCTCTCCTCTTCTCTCCCCTTCCTCTCCTTCTGCGTCCACCTTCCTTAGCGCCATTTGCTGGAGACATCGACGTCAGAGCACGATCTCCGTAGCTCCCACGATGACTCTTATGCGTGGTTTGTCATCAGAGTTTTTCTTCTCCTAGAAGAGTTGCCTGCGGGGCTAACGCGTCTCCTCCTAATTTTGTTCTTGATATATATAAATTATTTGGACATTGATATGATATCCATGATTGCAAAATTTGCTGATGACACAAAACTATGCAGTAGTGTCTCATCTAAAGCGGAAATGGATATATTGAGGTCCGATTTAGATCAAATTCGAGAATGGTCTGTAAGCTGGCAAATGGAGTTTAATGTAGATAAATGTACAGTCATCCACATGGGTAGATCCAATATGGAACATAATTACAGAATGGGAGAGAACAATATTAGAAAGACAGATAAGGAAAGGGACCTAGGGGTTAAAATAGATCATACAGTGAGTGAGCAAGTTAAGATAGCATTAAAAAAGGCAAATGCAATGTTAGGTATGATAAAAAGAAATATTAAACATAGGAGCAAGGAAATGATAATCAAACTGTATAAAGCTTTACTTAGACCTAGATTGGAGTACTGCGTACAGGTGTGGAGTCATTATCATAGAGGGGATATAAACATGCTGGAAAGAATACAAAAAAAAGCGACAAAGCTGATAGTGGGATTCCAGAATTACAGTTATGAGGAAAGACTCAGAAAACCGGCCTACAATGTCCAGAAGACAGAAGAATTCGTGGTGATTTAATACAGGTTTATAAGATGATCAGAGGAATGGATAAATTAGACTATAACAAGTTTTTTTTAAATACAGCCACCCACAATAACAAGAGGGCATAGCTTCAAGCTGACTAAAGAGAGGTCCAGATTAGATATTAGAAAATATTTTTTTTTGTCAGAGTGGTGATGAATGCTTGGAATGCATTGCCAGGGGAGGTAGTGGAGGCAGGGACAGTTAATGCATTTAAGAATAAATTGGATGCGCATAGCTTTTAGAGCAAGGTGATGTAAATGTAACTGGTTGTATACAGACTCTGCAGGATCTTCTAAACTAGTATAAAGACGTTAAGTTAGTTATGTAATAGGTATTTTACAACTTCCTGCAGCTTACTTCGTTTGTGCCAAACCTTAGCGAACGAGCAGTTATATGAGGAATGACGCACTGTTATGGTGTAGGAAGCAGGAACTGTTTCTGCACAGCTTACATATTTCTCCAGACTCTGATCTGTTCGAATTTCATGTCATGATCTTATGGAGATATTTCATTCTTCTGCTAATTCCCGAACTGTTTTCCAACCGTTTTGGCATGAACCATCAAACGAATCTGGCAGCATGAATAGTCAGAGGAACCTTACTTGGGTCCGTTAGGAAGATTTTGAAAGGCTGAAGAATTGAAGCCACATGTGCTAGCAATCACCAGGCATTTATCAGTCCAGGATTGCTATTATACTTTAATTAAAAAATACATTTGCTTTCGAATGATGAACTTTCATTCAGAACTTCTCGACTAGTCGCTCCTCGATCGTTCCGCATTCACCCATCACTCCATAATGGTAGAGTATAGTTTGCCCTGATCATTGTAAGTAGCTTGTCCTTTGCAGAACGTGGCTTCTTACAACCGCCAACCTTCCTGGCTGTTATAACTTTCTTGACATGTGTGCAATACGGTAGGTTGTCATTACTCTCCGAATGCAGAGGATCGAATCTCCGAGGAAAAAAACTCGTCGTGTCTGACAAACTGGATACAACAGAATTCGATCCCAGGACGTTTAAGCTTGTCGACTAGTTGCGATTCTTCGAGAGTGGTGCGTACTCTGGCATGGATGCATTTTGTAAATAGCTTGTAAATGACCGAAAGAAAAGTAATTTGACGATAATTTCCGAGGTCCTCTTTGTATCTCTTCTTGTGCAAGAGTGTTGTCATTGAGTTACACCAATCGGTAGGTGTTTCTCCTGAATGAATTTAACGTGTAAAACGTTGGACTGAGTCTGAGTCTTAGTCGACCTGTACTCCTACAGGAGCTTAAGCCTCTGACCTGAACTGGATGTAGCCAGGAAGAGGATTTCCTGCTTAGCGGGCTAGACTAGAGCAGCTTATTACTCTCCTATTGAGGGTGGTTAGCTGATGTGCGAATCCATCTTAAGATACTCAAACACGAGCACAGCAGACCATCAGCCTGAGGTGTCATCTATGTTGATCTTAATAAACCACCTAACCATGGCCGGTGTTATGCCATGTCACACAGTTAATCGCCTCTAGACGTTGGACTATGGCTTGGTAAAGAGGTAGACCGCAAGTCTGTATGACCGCCGCAGTGCTGTCACATTCACCTGGTGACTTTCTAGATGACATTGACTCGATAGCATGGCGAATTTCTGAGGGCAGGAAGTCTGGAAGAGGGAGGAAAGTGAATGGAAGGGAAATTGGGAGCGATTCTGACGATTTCAACAGGTTGCTATAGTAATCTTTTATGAATGACTTCATGTCCAGCTTTGACATTGTGCGAGAACCATTGGAAGCTTTCAAACAGAGAATGATTTGACAGTGTTCGGCGAGGATACAAGTAGTTAATTTGATGCTGCGCCGATATTCTGCAGCTTTCAGGAGACGTTTGCGGACAAAGATCTCATGATCTTCTTTAAGTTTCTTGCTTAGAATGGTGAAGGCCATGTGGTTGTCTGGAGAACGAGGTATCCTACGCCGTTCCTCTAACAAGTGGCAGGTGACATGCGATTTATGTTGTGAGTGGGTGCTGAGAGATTGGCTGCATTTGAAACGAATGTGATTGTTGCAATCAGATTTGTATAATTAGCATCACTGTCGATATCGATATGAGCTCCGAGTTGCTTGCTAGCTGTGAGGATGGTAGCAATCGAAGGGTTGATGAGCGTCTCTGGACCCCGATATGGTCTATGCTGCTGGAACTTTGCAAGCTTTAGATCGAAGTAGAAGGAGCACGGAAAAGGTTATGATCGCTTCCAGTACAGAATTAACCAACTACTGAGACATCTGTTGCCGATCTACAATTGGATGACATGATTAATTTCATGACGATGAAGTCCACTGGGTCACACATGTGTGAGCCTCTTGTGGGTGGGCTTCTTGAAAAAAAAAAGCTGTTACAGTGGAACAGCCTGTGTTGTTCCTTGTTTCTTTAGAGTGTTGTCCCACATATCTTTCATCTGGTTGGTGAGGTCCTATTCTGGCATTGAAGCCGATAATGATCTTGTAGTAGCTGTGGCGTCTCTGGAGGACTTCAAACAGGTTGTCGTAGAAAGCAGAGTGTTCTTGTTCGTCTTTGTCTGCTGTTAGCACATACACTTAGATGGTGGTAGCAGTATGGCGTTTGGAGATGGCAATGTCCAAAAAAGCAAGGTGGATGTTTTCAAATGTCACCTGTTAATTTTAAACGAGGTGGATGATGCGGGGACGAGGAAACCAACTCCTCCTGATGTAGAGTTGGCTTTGCGGGCGCCGATGTCAATTCCCGTGCTGTCATTCCAAATCGTTGACAGTTCTTTTTCACATTTGGTCTCTGAGATACCAATAATGTCGATACTCATTCTGCTACTCTCGTCAATAAGGTAGCTCAGCTGTGGTGCTGAGCACATGGAGCGGCACTTGTAGGTACACACTGTTAGGTGCACACTGTTAGGTGCGTATCGCGAGTACGAGTATGTAGAAGCACTTTGCTCTTAAGTGTAGCGCGTCTTTGTTTGCGCCGCCGCTAGTTTTAGAGCCACCGGACCGATTATCAAAGACGAACTGCAGAAGACTAGGTCCGTTGTCGAAGCTGTAAGTAGCCAGATATGTACTATTACCCTATCTGACGGAGGAAGGGGGTGGGGTGGGTGCTGACCCCGTACAGAACCCATCTCTTGTTGCAATGGGGTGATATTTAAGTGAATTTGACATGTAAATCGTCGACGCTAACAATACAAATTCAGCCATCTTGTTGGGAACCAAAAGTGCGCTCGCGCGCAAACACACAAATGCACACACGCACGCACGCACGCACGCACGCACACACATATATATATCTATATAAATATATATATTTAAATGATTCTAAAGTCCAATACTGGCACCCCAGACTCTTGTCTCATTTGTGACAAACGTGCGACAAGTCGGCTGTGGGATTGATGTTTGTTCCATTCTTTCGGATTACTCGCTTTCTCTGAACATTTAGAGAATGTTTCGCTTTGTGATCTGAGCATTAGGTGCGATACTAGCATGCCAAAAGGAACGGTCTTGTGCAATAATCTCTAAGCAAGTATCTTCAATATCGAAGCTTTTCAGAGATATTTTTAATCAGTCAATGTAGCGTATATTATGTCTCTCTGACGAGGGTCTGCTCTGCTTAACGTTTCCGTATTGCAGCTGCTGGTAGAGGCTTTCATCGGGTATTCGATCAAAATTTCCAACCATCTCATCTGGTTATAATTTTTTTTTTTTGCAAAATGATCTGGATGCTGAAATTGGTTGACTTGTTAAGAATTTAAGAGGTAGGTACTTTGTCCTGTCACCTGATCCTGTCCATATTGCGCAGACAGTCCATTCGGAAACGACTTAGCTATCTGACATATCTATACACTTTGTTGTTTGCGAATGCCAACAATGAGTAGGTTACTCTTTTGTGCGCCTTGAAAAGTACGCTGTATCGGGTTGCAGTAGCTTTTCTCACATCCCGAGCGTGCTGATGAAGGTGGAGCGGTGTTTTCCATGCGATTGTGTTATGCTTGACTTCATCTGCGTGTCACTCACTACTACTGGAATCACGTCGATTCCTCACCTTGTTGGCCAAGCTGCCATAAAAACAGCACGTTTCTAGGGAGGGCTATTAGGAAGCCGAGGTGAGGGTCTTGGCCAGAATGTTATGCTTGACCCTGACTAAAATGTCTGATCAGTATATTTTGCCTGACCACTTTAGTCTTCCTCCCCATCTATATACTTTAAATACTAGAAAGATTTAACACCGAAAGGCACAAACAGGACAAGCTGAAAGAAGAAAAGGAAGATTTAATTAATGAATCCACTTTAAGCGCAGGTAACAATTTCATTCATTAATAAACTCTAATCACTTATGAAATTGTCTTAATTAAATCCGCTTAAACACTGAAATGCTTTCATTCGTTAGTTTACTTTAAACACTGGTCAGATTTAATTTAATAAATCCCTTTAAATACTAGTAAGATTTAATTCGTAATTTCGCTTAAAACTGTGATCAGATTTCATTTATTAGATTCTCTTACACTGGTAGGATTTATTTTTATTAGTTCCCCTTAAAACACTGTAGTAAAATTGTATTCATTTGTATCATTTAAATACTAGAAAGTGTTATATACTAGTATTAGATAAAGGTAACGCTCTATTTCAACTGTTTTCTAACAGTTTCTTCTTAATCCACTCTCTGAAATATGAGGCTCTCGCATACATGTCTGGTAATGTTGTCTTTATGCAATTATTCTGAACAGCATTAATAATTCCTGCCACGTAAAAGTAGCCATTAACTAAACAGCTTAGTGGACTACCGGAATCTCCCAAACAACCACCGGATTTGGACGAATATTGTTCGGTACACAGATGACTCGGTGAAATAATTATGTTCGCCTTCCTCCATTTAAACTTACACATATCATTTGGCATGACCTTTAACTTCTGCTGTTGTAAAATATTTGGTTGTATGGGAGGCTTGACGTTAATTAACCCCCACCCGGTTAGGTAACATTCCTGTACGTCCAGAAAACTGGCATAATTTTGGGGTAAACAGATAGGTCTTACGTAATCGTTAAATACAACCGGAGTGTTCATTTTTATGAGCGCTATATCGTTATAATAATCATTGTAATGTTCATGTACAATTTCTTTCAATGCTCGTCTGACCTGTTTATGCGGAGAAGTCGTGGCTATATTTGTAATTCCAAGCAAAATGTAAACTGTATTTGAAATACAATGAGCAGCTGTCAGAACCCATTGTGAAGAAATGAGAACACCTCCACAATAGTGACGTTGTCCACGAATGTAAACCTGCCAAGGAAACTGCTTTTCACTGACGTTTTGTCCTTCTATAATAGCGCTAATCGGATCATTTGCTACAGATCCACAGATGGTACATTCTTGAGAAGAACCATTAAGAACTTCTTGTTGATCCGCTGTTACCGGCGTAGGCTTGGGCCATGTACGTATCCTTTCCTGGTATATCATCGAGTAGTTCTCAATCGGTAAAGTCTTGAGTAACATGATCTTTTCCTTTTTACATGCTGCTGGTGGACGTCTGCATGTCAGCAGGGGCTTGGTGACGATGGAGACCTGTAGACTCAGATTGATAGAAATCATGACAACATTTCATAAGCTCAAGGGTTCAATTGCAGGAGTGGCTTGGTGACGATGGGGACCTGTAGACTCAGATTGATAGAAATCATGACAACATGTCTGTCATAAGCTCAAGGGTTCAATTGCAGGAGTGGCTTGGTGACGATGGGGACCTGTAGACTCAGATTGATTTAAATCATTACAACATTTCATAAGCTCTAGGGTTCAATTGCGCAAGTAATTAAAATTAAAAAACCATTTCAAGTTCAGTTTACAATATAATAATTAAAATAGCAGTAATAACAACAATAATAATATACGTAGTAGTTGTTGTTGTCGAAGTAGCAGTAATAGCAGGAGTGGTAGTTTCCCATCACAAGCAAAGATGGCAACAGTTACATATATGTGAAGTGTAGTTGGATGGTCCTACAATCCTTTCTCCCCCAACCCTTTTGTTGCTGAAAGTGCCAGAACAGAGCACGAAAATCGTAACTCCCTTGCGGCTTCGACGTCAGGCATCCATTGACAGCTTGATTGATTGGTAAAAACGGTTTTATCATGGTAACCTACGATATTTCCGGTCTGTCAAATCAAGCATTATCTGATATGAACGTGGTACATTTTTAGATTATAAGCCATGCTCACAGCCCCTAAGCCACACGGTCCCCCGGAAGGAAATACACTGTATAGAAGCGAGATAGATCTGTGAAAATGGCCAGGTTTATTTACGAAATAAATGTAGTTTTATACAAGGGATACAAAAACTGAAAGATAGATTCTTAATCTGGGTGAATGATTATTAAACAGAAGAATAGTTAGAAAGGAGAGGAGTGCGTGGCCGAATAGTTTATTTGCCTGCCTGCTGAAAAGCAGCGAATCGAATTCTTGGTAGGCTGAGTAGCGCATGAGCTGCAGTGGTCAGCGACCCATTGCTGACTGCTAGCGTCAGGGCCAGCGAACCATAGCTGCCAAGACCCTTCTACACCTCCACGCGGTGATCCTGGATAACAAGCTGCAGCAGGGCAGACTGTCTAAGGAGAAGGGATCGAAGAGGGAATGCTAACCCGGTAGTCAAAAAATGCTTGCTGAAGTCGGATGTGTTGGACCGAAAGGTGCAAATATCGCAGCCAAGCTGTAAACTACAACACAACGCATTCGGTTCTCTGGACTACATTCTGCTACTTATCCTTTCAGGGTTTGGTAGTGGGAGATTGAGAACGAACGAAGAAGAAGAAGAATTCTTGGTAAAGCTTTTGATGTTTCTCTGTTGAGGTGAAATAAACAAACATAGCCAGAACACGACGTGACGACAGGAGTGGCAATTCGACTTGTAGTCCTCTGCCTAAAAAACTCATCGACTACCAAACCAGCAGTGGTAATAAAGTCGTACGACTTTTTAAATTGCATGGTGACTTCAAGAGCGCATTTATTTGTGAAAATGGTGCAGTTAATTGAGGAACAAACTGCGGAGTAGAAGATCTTGAGACAGGCCACCAATTTATGTTGGGATTTGATGCAGTTGCTTGAAGTGCAAACTGTTTTAGGACGAGTGAAACTTGAGACATAAGGTAAAGTTAATGAGGGAAATATGTGTGATTATTTGAGAGCTAAATAGAGTCAAAGAAAACTTAATGTAATCTTAGTTTCTAAAATATATAAATGTGAGATGCAAAAAAAAAAAGAACAGGTGAATAATCAGAGGAAGTCGATGACACGATGAATAGATTAAACAGACCAAAGAATATATTTAGATTTAAGGAATATATTAGTACAATAATTGAAGGTGAAGATATATATATATATATATATATATATATATATATATATATATATATATATATATATATCACTGATATATGATTAGCAAGCTGGCTTCGCATCTGAGTGGTCATGAGTTCATTACCCAGTTGAGGCGGAAATGTTTTCGGCTACCGGGTCGAACCACCATTAAATGGGTACCGGTTCAGTCCGGAAAGTAAAAGCTACCGCTCTCATATATAAGTGTGAGATCGCTAACATCTCACACCACTACAGCAGTAATGCTATGGGTTTACTTAACTTTTTTTATATGTATATATATATATATATATATATATATATATATATATATATATATATATATATATATATATATAATGTTTGCCCATCGTAATTGGCGATGACCACTTTCTCAATGTTCAATGCTCCCATAGAGTTTGAAGACGGCTAACTAAGCCAGCTAGACCCTTGAATTGACGATTGCACTTAGTACAAAGAACTTAGAACACCTCAGATGATGTGAGCCTCATTTAGTTCGGATAAATCATCCCTATAAACACACTCTGCAATAGTGCTGCGCCAATCTGGGCGATTAGTGAAGATTCTTTCCCAGTCGTCACGGTTAATGTCGAACTGGATCAATGATCTCTTAAGAGTGCGCTTATACTTTTCCGCTTACTCTCTTGTCATTTTGCAGTTCTCCATAGAGCAGCTCTTTTGGTAGACGTTGGTCCGACATGCGTACCAAGTTGTCATCTCATCTCAGCTGTGTTCCACATATTAAAGTGTGTATATTTGTCATGACCGATCGCGCTAACACATCTGTAGTTGGCACCATCTCCTGCGATCTAATCCTCAGTAGTTTCCGCAGGCAGTGCATGTGGAAGTGGTCTAATTTCCTGACATGACCACCAGTTGCGAAACGTTAGAATGGACATGATAGGCTGGGCTATCCTAAAAAGGTTTCTGAAGATTTAGAGAGGATATCTCTTGCATAAACCAATAGGTGAAATACATTTTAGAAATTGAAATTGTAATAGTAATTGTTGTTTAAACATAGTGACATGTTAGCACACACGCAAAGCGAATTGATCAGTTACTTTTGGAAAGGTAATCTGATTGCGTACATTCTAACACAGCGTATGAATCAGGTGGCTAGAAGACTGTCATTAGAGCGATACATTTTTCACAGACATCTAGCCACAAATTAGGCTGGTTTTTATTAACTGAGCGTTTTAAATTCCAAGCTCACAAAATGTGTTTTAAATGTTATTTCAGTGCAGACTTGTTTGGTTCTGTGGTTGCGTTATGAATGTTATTATTTTATTGAGTTGCGTGAAGTTCTTGACATCATTGTAATTCAGTTAGAGGAAGGATTCTCCAACTTTGACGAAGTTGCATTTGTTGAACTCTTAAACTATGCAAAATTTACGCAGTTCAAAAAATGTTTTCCTGACAGTCAATTTAAAAAAACAAAATTGAAAATACATGCCCTTTATAACACTAAACAATGAACTGGTAAATATTTACAGATCAGAAGACAAAGCCAAACTTTTAATTGAATTATTGGGTTTAATTGTGGATAACGACCTTCAAACAGCGTATGAACAGACGGGCAAGTTGCTGCAACTGATTCTCAGTATTCCAACGAGCCCTGCAACAACCGAACGTTTAATGAGTACACTGAAAATAATTCAAATACATCTGCGTAATTCTATGACCAATAATAGACTATCCAATCTGGCTACAATTTCAATAGAAAAGGCACTTTCTTGTAAATGCACTCAAGATCACGTGTTAAAGTGTAATTTTTCTTCAGAATTGAAACAAAGACACCAAGAACTGCTTTACAAAAAACGTAGACAACTATGCAGAAGGACGTCGACAGCATGGGTTTCAACTACATCATTCTGCATATCCTTCACAGTAGTTCTCTTTGGCAACTACACATTTTTGGCAGCGTCCATAATTTTACTGAAAACTTTTCGTGAAACCAATTCTTTGACACCTCTCTCAGCTGTCTTTTCGCATTGAAGATAATGTCTTCAGCATCCTTGAATCGCTGTCCTCTCAGTGCTGATTTCAGTCGAGGGAACCAACGAAACAAAAAAATTACCTCCATGCTCTCAGACGCTGCAGAGACAAAAACACGAGACACAAGAATGTATTTCCAGTTGTTTCAGTTTAAAAATATGGAACACAGTTTCTTCATACCAGTAGTTGGAGACTTCAACAGCCACTCGGAGAGATGGGGATATTCGGACACAGACAACAGAGGGGATGAAGTGGAGGACTGGGAGATAGACACAAATCTCTATCTTATCAATAGGTCGGAGGACAGCCCTAGCTTCAATTCTAGAACATGGCATACCACCTCTACTCCAGACTTGGCCTTCTCCACGGGGATATTAACCACCAAATAGACCGCCAGGTGCTCAACCAATTGGCAGGTAGCGACCACAGGTCAATTAGGCTAGAAATTGATATGGAAGTAGGCCCACAGGAAATAAAACCGCTCCCACGTTGGAACTATAAACGAGCCGACTGGGACAGGCTGACACATGGGCTGTGTGAAACCATCAACACACGGAATAACAATATGAAACCTATGGTGGAAAGCCTAAGCAAATCAATAATGCAAGCAGCCACCGAAACCATCCCAAGAGGGGCAAGGAAAAACTACAAGCCATATTGAAATGATGAACTGCAAAAAGCGGAGGATGAAGTCTCAAATGCTAGGAACATGGCAGAGAGAGAGGGAAATCTATTGAGGCAAATATCGCCCTCAAGGCCATCACGGCGAAATACAAAAAGAACACTAAACCAAATAACAAGAGACAGCTCGAAAAACAAAAACAGAAAGCCTCAATTTAGATAAAGAAGGATTTGACTCAACACGGCCAACATTGAAATGACTGTCATGCCGAGACCAATTTCGTTGGGTCTAATATGGAACGGGTGCTGGATCTAGACCCTCGGAAAACTGGGGTAATGCTCTCTGTGGCTCGGTTGGTCTGCATTCAGTGTTTGATAAAGGAATTGACGGAAGGGCACTACCATGAGTGGAGCCTGCGGCTTAAATTGACTTAACACGCCAATACTGTAGAATGACTGTCAAATCACCTTCGTGGGGTCTAATAGGGAACATGTGCTGGTATTATACCCACGGAAGACAGGTCAGTCTCTTAACCCCCTAATGAAAGAGCGTCTGCTATGGTAATCTGGTCTTAACCCTGCAGAAATCGCAGGTTCCAGAATTTTGGCCATTGACAAACTAAAAAACGCTCTATTGATACGTCCGGTCTAATATTGCACGAGTGCTGGAAATAGACCCTCGGAAGACAGGTCAGTTTTACCCTACTAATGACAGGGCGTTGCTACGGTAGTCCTGCTCAACTCGAGAGGAGCCGCTGACATTTGGTTCACGTACTAGGCTGATAAGCCAACGGCGCGAGGCTACAAGGTGAGGGATTACGGCCGAACGCCTCTAAGCCAAAATCCCGCCCAAAAGCTCAGCACGATTGCAAAGGGAGGCTTCGACATGGTGGGGACCTGGGGCTCCCGCTCCAGCCCCGCCCGGTCGAGCCGCAGTAAGAGGTCTCTGCCGTCCGCCGATCAAAGCGGGCGGGAAGCTGCTCGATATTCACCCAATACGGCGATGAGGTATGAAACCGTTTGTAGAAGACTTAGTTCTCGGTCGGGGTGTCCTATGCAGTAGATCAGCTACCTCACTGCGAACTGCTGAGACTCAACCCTTGACCATGAGATATGTCCGCACACCACGCGAACACCATCTCCGTGCCGTGACCAGGCTTGTCCCCTGGTCAAATGCACTCCTTCGAGAGAAATCACAGGTCGCTGACATTTGGTCCACGTGCTTGGCTGATAAGCCAATAGTGCGAAGCTATCATCTGAGGGACTATGGCCGAACGCCTCTAAGCCAGAAACCCTTCCTAAATCTCAGCACCGCTGTGAGGGGACCTGGGGCTTGTGTCTCAGCCTGGCCCGGTCGAGCAGCAGAAATGCATCTGGATAAATGCACTACTGCCTTGCTCTTTACCTCTGTCTGCTATCAGTCATCCCAATGGACGCAGAAGAGATGCAGTTCAGAGGACATTGCACCCTCTGCCCTATTGTGACAACCTCCCAGGTGGCGGGGAATGCTAGGAGTACCATCACTGCAGATGAGCCGAGAAAATACAAGGAGCAAAGAGATACCTCACTCACATGCATATGCCAAGTTTCTGGCAGGACGTGACGATCCTGGGACACAATCACACTGGACTGCCTCTCTTCCAGGATAGTACAAACTAGTACATAGTCCATAATATCATAATACCACAGGAAACAAAACCGCTCCCACGTTGGAATTACAAACGAGCCGACTGGGACAGATTTGCAATCCTGACAGATGGGCTGTGTGAAACCATCAATACACGAAACAACAAAATGAAGCCCATGGTGGAAAGTCTAAGGAAGGCAATAATGCAAGCCGCCACTGAAACCATCCCAAGAGGGGCTAGGAAAAACTATAAGCCCTATTGGAATGAAGAGTTGCAGAAAGCGGAAGATGCAGTCACAAATGCTAGGAACATGGCAGAGCGAGAACAATCTATGGAGGCAAATATCGCCCTCAAAGCCATCACGGCGAAATACAAAAGAACACTAAACCAATTAACAAGAGACAGCTGGAAAAACAAAACAGAAAGCCTCAATTTAGATAAAGAAGGGAACAAACTATGGAAGTTAGTCAGAGCCGTGAATGACGAAACTCCATCAAATAAACAAATTACCATCAAGCAGGGTGACAACATGCTTACTGATAAAAAGCAGCAAACGTCTTTATAGAACATTATGCCAGAGCAAACCACATTGATGTCCCTACAGACAGGCATACATACATTAGTGAAGAACAAAAGAGCCACGACAACATCAATATGGCACCAGGGGAGCATATGATGGCAAAACTAACAATGAATTAAACGGAAGAGGCCATGAGAACTTTAAAGAAAAAGAAATCGCCCGGAAAGGATGGGGTAACAAACGAAATGCTGATGGGGCTGGGCCAAACAGCAAAGAGGAAGTTACTATCAGTCGTGAACCAAAGATAGAAAAGAGAAATTGTACCGCAGGCATGGAAAGATGCTATAATTATACCAGTACCAAAGAAAGAAAAAGATAGAGCAGATCCAAATGGATACAGGCCTATCAGTCTACTGAGCTGTGTAGGCAAACTGATGGAGCATATGATAAACACCAGACTGATGTGGCATCTGGAAGAAAAACACATACTAATTCCACAGCAAGCAGGCTTTAGACAGCACAGATCCAATGAGGACCAGATCACTCTCATAGCTCAGGAAATAGAGGATGCTTACCAGGAGAAAAAACACACAGTAGTGGCTTGGATGGATTTAGAGAAGGCATTTGACAAGGTGTGGAAAGAGGGACTTAAAGTCAAGCTACGAAGAAGTGCAGTTTGTGGGAAAATGTACAGATGAATCAGCCACTACTTCGAAAACAGAACAGCCAGAGTTCAAGTATAAGGGCAGATGAGCAAAAAGGTGACACTGGAGCAGGGAGTACCCCAAGGTGGAGTACTGTCACCCACACTTTTCCTGGTGTATATAAACAACATCACAGAGAATATACCAAGAAGAATCCTCAACTCCATGTTTGCAGACGATCTGGCTATGTGGACCTCTGAAAAAAATCTCACCATAGCAAACAATCGGATGCAGCAGGCCCTAACATCGTTGGAGGAGTGGGCGAACTCATGGCTGGTCAAAATAAATGAGGAAAAAACATGTACGATATTCTCGCTTTCAAATAAACCCCAGAACACCAAAATAAGTCTTAACGGCAAATATCTGCGACCAAACGACAACCCAAACTACCTGAGAGTCACATTTGATCGGCGCATGACATGGAAAAGTCAGATCGAGAGAAACCGAATGAGAGACAGAGAAAGAATGGCAATCATGAGGAAGCTTGCTGGTACAAGCTGGGGAGCAGACGAAAGTATAGTATGGAAACTGTACACTGGAAGAGTGAGACCAGTTCTCGATTATGGCATTGCGGCATGGAACAGCAGCAACGGCAATTTTTTGATAAAATAAGCAAACTTCAATACCAAGCCATGAGAGTTAAATCCGGAGGTATTAAGTCAACGCCAATTGTAGAACTTGAAAAGATTACAAATCTGCAATACATGACCGACAAAAGAGACTGCAGAGCCCAGCAGCAAGCAGAGAAACTCAGAAGACTGACTGACCATCCAATGGATCAGAGACTAAATAGATTTGGAAATGGGAAACTAAAGCGGATAAACTTTGCAGAAATAGCCAGAGCAAAGATAAGCGAAGACGCTATGAACACCATAAGAATACCAAAGCCCATCCCTACTGTACGCAAACATACCTGGAAGCAGCATATCATTCCGGAGGTGGTAGAAAATATACCAGGTATTGGAAACAAGAACAGCCAGACTGAAAAGGAAAAAAGAGATATAACGCTGAGGTACATAACGAAAAACTACCCAAGCATAGACTGGACCCATGCATACACCGACGGTTCTGTAACAAGCACAACACAGAACGGAGGCGCAAGGGTATTCCTGAGCCTAACAAATGGTAGAAAAATTACACTGTCAGTGGCAACTGGAACATTTTCAAGCAATTTCAGAGCGGAGGCAGAGGCACTGAGGGCTGCAGTAGAAGCAATGCTGACAGGCGAAAGCAATGAAAGCCAGATAGCCCTGTTTAAAGATGCCCTGTCCGTAGTCACAGCACTAAAAAGACAGAAAAATACTAAACTTAATGATATAAGAGCAGTACTCTGTCAACTATGCCAGCAGTCCGCACCAAAAAGAGTAGGGGTACAGTGGGTTCCATCCCACTGTAACATCCAAGGCAACGAGGAGGCAGACAGACTGGCAAAAGAAGGTGCAAGACTACCACAACCAGATTCTATTGTGACCTACGAAGAGTCAAAAAGGCTTATTAAGGCCAGATACATGGCCAAATGGGAAACAGAAGATACTGGCTACATAAAAAACTATGCTTATTACCAGCTGAACAGAAGAGAGCAGGTCGTGGTCTTCAGACTCCGCACAGGCCACAACAGACTGAGATACCACCTATTCAATAAACTGAAGAAAGGTGGCACTGACGAATGCACTTGTGGTATCGGGAAAATGACCGCTGAACTTCTGCTGCAAAACTGCCCGACATACGAGGACCAGAGAAAGCACATGTGGCCATCACTAGTGGCAACACTAGACAAGCTATATGGCAGTGTCGATAGCCTCAGTATGATCGCTGCTTTTTTTGAAAAATACAGGTTGACGTTCGACAGAGTACGAAGAAGAAAAATAAGAAGAAGATTCCAAAATTTCGTAGTTTTTTTAATGATAAATTACAGTTATATGATGAAAAACATTTCCTACATATTCGAGAAAGCTTCAAAAATGTCCCGGAATAGTCTACCCGTTGTTTGAATGAAAGATGAATAAAGGAGAATATATGTTGAAAAGTTGGTAGTGATCTTGACGAAATGCCATGGCAGACGTGACCTTCCTATGTGTTCTCGAACAGAAGTTACATAATTTGTTTGTGTTGTGCTGGTTGCATCGTTGGAGTTGAAAATGTTTTTAATTTAACAACGTACAGATGTCAAATTCGGTGTTTTGCTTTAGAAGTCACCCCCACAGACACAAACATTGCTTAATAAAGCATATGCTGATACGGCAATGAAGAAATGGCAAGTTTTTGAGATGCACAATCGTTTTTGTGAAGAGCGTGTTAGTGTCGATGATGACGCACGTAGTGTACGACCATCAAGTTCGATCAACAATAAAAAATTGAGCCTGATTGAAACGTTGTGTGTGCTGGCAGGAGACTTAGTGTCGAGAAAATCGCCTCATTAGTTGGAAGTTGCCACAGGATTCTCCACCATGAACTGTACATGCACCGTGTTTATCAACACATGGTTCACAAAGAGGCCGAAAAAATTATCACCAATGCGACAAGACAGATGAGAGAGGTGTCAAATAATGGGTTCCGCGAATGTTTCCAACAGTTGTATGTACGTTGGCAAATGTGTGTAGTTTCCGACGTGAACTACTATGAAGCTAATGTAGTGCTGAAAACTATATTGTAAATTATTTATATACATTCCACTAATTTGGGATATATATATATATATATATATATATATATATATATATATATATATATATATATATATATATATATATATATATATATATATATATATATATATATATATCATTTACCATGTAGCATGTCCTTTATAGAACATCGCTCCCATCACAGTCTGTCTGCAAGAAACTCTATCGATTGTCAAAACTACAGTCTCCGTCTCAGTCATACTCAGTCATTCCTGGATATCGTGGTGCCATCGTCTTCTTGGTTTACCCCTGCCTCTTTTCCCTGGCACCATACATTCCATAACTGTTCTCTCACGACTGTTGTGTCTCTTGCTATGACGCTTTTCATGCACAGTACCTTGCAGTATCGTCTTGCTCAACCCAGACGATCTTGAAACATGCCCATACCATGCGGGCTTTTACCATTATCAATAGGTCTTTATATTGGCCGACCTAAATTTTAACAGTGTCTCCAACTGTCTTAATAGTGAAGTAATCTAGATACGAAATACTTTGAATTCGACACAGACATCTCTTCTCCATTGCACACACTCTTCCCTCTTGAACGGCTGTCAGAGTTCAAGTTTCGCAGGCGTAAAGGTACAAGGAAGTGGCAAGTGCATACATCAAACTAAACTTGGATTTCACGTTGATGACTTTGTCCCTCCATAGCGGCCCCAGTTTGGTCAGATCAGCCATGGTCATAGCTGTTCTTGGCTGAATCTCATTTCAGGGATCTTCCGCATCCATCAGTGCTTCCAGGTATTTGAACTGTTTAACACTTTGCAATGGTTCGCCTTTGATCGCAATCGGACTTGTTAGGCTCTCTGGGACGATTACCGTTATTTTATTCTTCTCTGCGCTCATTTCCATTTCAAACTTCGGCATTATCAAGGTTTGAGATTAGATTCGCAACTTCTAGCCACGTTCCAGCCAGCCCGATAAGGTCATCAGAAAACCGGAGATTGGCGAGTGAACGGCCAGCTATGCTGACTGTACCCACATGATCCTCCAGAGATTGGGACATGATCTGTTCAAGAAAAACGTTATATAGGTTCGGTGAAAGAATAGATTTATATTTAGCGGCTTAAAACACTCTTTAGGTGTTTTTTAATCATTGTAGACCCCTATACGAAGTATATTGCAATCTTAGTACACAATTACCTAGTAATATGGTCTATAATTGTAGGACACATTAAGATGTGAGCATCAATTATTGCTCCTGAAAGTTGAAATTTTTAAAGAAGGTAACAAACAATAATAAATTTCTATTTCATTGATGAAAATGAAATATGTACTAAGATATTGTTACCCCCCAATTTTTTTGTATGTTTTAAATTTTTTAAATATATTTTTTAAAACATTCCTTTACTTGCAGGTCCAAATCTAGACACATCTCCTTCTTTGCCAATTCATCAATGACCAAGTAATAGAAACTCCCCCTACGTAGCTGAGTATTAAGCAGTCGTGTTTTTATCGCCATTAAAGCCAGACCTGTTAGTATGTCATTCTTCGTTCTGTTGCGTTTATTGTCTTTTATTCTTTCCCAAAGATGAAAAATTGCATTTAACTCTTACTGTTGTGCTTGACTACGTATGGATTAATGTGCAGAGCTGCTGGTTGAGTCATTAATTTATAAATAGCTTAATCATGGCAGAACTTCTAGACGATCATTGGCGAGAAAAAATGAAAATCTGGCTTATAATGCCTCTATAAAACATACCGCTCTTCACCCACTGCCGCATATTCATCATTGCTGACTATACGCGAGCGGTGAATGCGAAGTAATTCTGGGCTTCGTATTCCAACATCCCTTCTTTTGCAGTTGCGTTTAAAGACGAATTTGATTCATGTTTAAGAAACGGTGACTTGTATGACAACGCTGAAGTTCAGCAGCAGAGTAGGACAAACATTTAAAAAAATCAAATTTACCCAAGTCTCCTTTTACTATTTTAAATATTTTTAGGACCTTAATACACGTATTCGTTTGCTAGGGAAAGAAAAGCAGAGCTTCTACTGCTTATGAGGACCGACTGCGCCTGCTTGTATAGGTAGCTAGGCAGGTAAGGATGTACGCAGATAGATAAATATATTGGCAATTGAACCGTTAAATGTGCAAATATGGAAACATATGTATGTCGTTCGGTATGCAGTCAGAAGAACAGACAGACTGACGGTGAAGCCACTTACCAAAAATAGTATTACAGTTGCAGCAGCTTGCATGTTGACTGGACAACAATTTCAATTTAGTGATTCGCGGAATCTCACGTAAGAACAGATCATCAGCGACTGACAGCATAGCACACACTGAAACCATTTTTTGTGCCATTAATTACGTGTTCTGTATTTCTAGTGTTGAAATAATCTATCAACACAGTTTGTTTATTATAACTGTGTTTTTTTTAAATAATGTATTTTGACGACAAGGATAAGAATAGCACCCACTGCCCTATAGAGAGCATGTCCTAAGAGGCGACTAACTGTGTGACATGAAAAACACCGGCCATGGTTAGGTGGTTTGTTAAAAATAGCATAGATGGCGTCTAACAGGCTGCTGTTCTACGTTGCTATAGTGTTTGAGTCTATTAAAATGTCGCACATCAGTTAACTCCCTCTCCAGCACTTGTTCCAATGCAGCAGAGTAATAAGCTGCTCGAGCCTAGCCCGCAAAGCAGGTAATCCTCTTCCCCTCTACATCCAGCTCACGCAAGAGCCGAGCTCCGCACAGGGCGATTTGCCCTAGTAGAAGTGCAGGTCAAGTAAGACTTATACTAAGATTCTGACGATGAGCTTAAGCGTATTTTGAATGTCAAAAGCAAACTGCTTTCATGAGGTATCAGTATGGTTGAGTATTGAGAAAATGTCTCTTGATGAATGTGACTGATGTGAGGATTAGCGGAAAGTTGTAGAACTGGATAAAGTATTTCCTAATTAACCGAACAATAAAGAAAAAGATAAAAAGCGCAGTTTTTTCCAAAGAAGTCTTAGATGAAGACTTTCCATAGGGCTCTGCTTTGAGTTGCACTCTTTTTCTTATCTACATCAATGACCTGGCCAAGAACATCAAGCCTTAAAAAAAACATTTATACTGATGATCTTGCAATATGGCAGAGCCATGAAGATGTAGAAAGTGCCTCACAAAAACTAAATGGAGACCTGAGAAGACTGAATGAGTATTGTCAAATGTGGCAACTGAAGATAAATTGTGAAAAGACTGTTCACGCTATATTTATCAAGGGCTACACAGTAGTTAAGCAAAATATCAGTCTGAGATTCGACAAATAGAAATTACCCATAGAGAAAAAGCCTACATATATTGGAGTCACTCTCTCAAGAAACATGCCCAAAATGTTAAAAATAGAGCGTTGAGACGGATACAGTTACTAAAAAGGCTCGCTGGCACAGCATGGGGATCAGACAAAATATGAGAGGCTTGTATATTGGATATGTACGCTCTGCTTTAGGATACAGACGTACTCTTTGACAACATGATGACGGACTAATGTAGAGTCCCTGGACAGAGTGCAGATAATGCCCTGCACCTTATTAGTGGAGCAATAATGAGGTCAACATCCTTTGTTGAATATGGCATTCACGTGCATGTGGCACGCCTTGAGATGCGAAGAGATTGAAGTAACATTAGGCATTTAGATATGCTTAGTACTTATCCCATCAAAGACATCCTGGTGACTCAGACCAAAATAAAATATGTGGCAGAGTCTAAATCTAGCTGAGTCGTTTACTTATATAAAGAGTTACAACATGTATCCACACCACTACACGACCTCGCACAGTAAATAACACAGTAAACACTATACATGATTTAATAAAAATGAATTTCAACAAAAAGAGGAAAGTACATCTAAATTAAATATTCATAATACATATATTGAACTTCAGGAGGAAGTTTTAAACACTAGCTTTTGAAGTTTTTTTCGAGAATCATAACCCAGATTATTGCCACTGCACTCTCGTATCTGCATACTCAACATACAATCACACACTCGTCCTCACGATTGGATTACGTACTCATTCGTTTTGTGTATTCACATATAATCAAGTGATTTGTACATTCACATGTACATGCAAAGTTTCTCCGCTTTAGTTTCCCATTTCCCAAATTGTTTAGTCTCTGGTGCATTGGATGGTCAGTCAGTCTTCGAAGTTTCTCTGACTGCAGCTGGGCTCTGCAGTCTCTTCTATCGGTCATGGATTGCAGTTTTGTAATCTTTTCAAGTTCTACAATTGGCGTTGACTTCATGCCTCCTGTTATAACTCTCATGGCTTGGTTTAGAAGTTTGCTAACTTTATCGAAGTTCGCCTTTGCTGCTGTTGTCCATGCCGCAATGCCATATTCGAGAACTGGTCTCACTCTTCCAGTGTACAGTTTCTTTAGTATGCCTTCGTCTGCTCCCCAGCTTGTGCCAGCTAGTTTCCTCATGATTGCCATTCTTTCTCTGGCTCTCATTCGGTTTCTCTCAATCTGACTTTTCCATGTCATGCGCCGATCAAATGTGACTCCCAGATAGGTTGGGTTGTTGTTTGGCTGCAGGAATTAGCCATTTAGACTTAATTTGGTATTTTGGGGTTTTGTTGAAAGCGAGAATATTGTGCATGTGGTTTTCTCCTGTTTTTTTTTTACCAGCCATGAGTTCGCCCACTCTTCCAGCGATGTTAGGGCCTGCTGCATCCGATTGTTTGCTATGGTGAGATTCTTTTCAGAGGTCCACATAGCCAGATCGTCTGCAAACATTGAGCTATGGACTCTCCTTGGTATATTCTCTGTAATGTCGTTTATATATACCAGGAAGAGTGTGGGTGACAGTACTCCCCCTTGGGGTACTCCCTGCTCGAGTCGCTTTCTTCGAACAAATTCAAGTTGACGTCTGACAGCGTACGAAAAAGAAGAAGAAGAAGAAGAAGAAGAAGAAGAAGAAGAAGAAGAAGAAGAAGAAGAAGAAGAAGAAGAAGAAGAAGAAGATATACAATCGAGTTGTGACAGATTTAGTCTTACCAGACAAATCTTGTCTCCATATTGACAGCTCTTATTTTGTCTAGACTTAGGTCGCAATCGTAATTATTTATTTTTTTCAAAATCATGGGTGCATTTTCCACAGAACCTGCCACTCACGTCAGCAAATAACACGACTGTGTCGTGGATTATTATAGGCACACAGGACGCCATTTTGAAAGTAGGACCGGTAGAGAAAATAGTCCTGTGGCAATATAAAAACCGGTGCAACGCGGGAGCCCAGAGATTTGAACAGAGATTTCCAGAGTGAACGAGGCATTTCCAGGGTCACATTTTTCAAAGAGAGATTCAGAGAGGAACATTCAGAAGAGGTATTTTTCCGGAGACACATTTCAAAAGAGATTTCGAGAGTGAACGACACATTTCGAGAGAAACATTTGGAGAGAGACGATACAGAGAGAGATTTAGAGCCCGAGGCATTTTCGAAAGAGACATTTTGGAAAGAGGCAATTCAAGAGAGACATATTCAGAGCGATGTAGACACATATTTAGAAAGGGGCTCAGAAAGACGGCCTTGAGAGTCGATTCAGAGAGACACTCCGAGAGACAGAGAAAAGTGAACGTCGCATTGACGGAGTTCCAGTTTACAGAAGTAAAGTACTCCTGATTTTCATTTGTGAGTAATTAGTTAGAAGTTCATCAGGTTAAAGTTTAACCAGCGTCAGACACGTGGGTGACCTTTTAAGTTTATAGTTATCGCACATATCTCACAGAAGCAGCCTAGATCTATCATAGCTATCCGCTATAGGAGAGAACAGTCTTGCTGTAAGATCTAGACCGGCTGAGAGAAAACTCTACTATTTTACACGTGTGTCGACCTGCGCCAGGCTACCCCGTGGTCAGCCTGACTTTGTTTAACACGCGTGGTCAAAGCGTTGCTACCTTCACTAAGTTTAAAGTCATCGTAGATTCACAGCAGTAGCCTAGTCTTTCGACATCCACCACGCAGATCGATAGTCGTCGATAAGGAACGGAGCCAAGGACGTTTACCTGGGTTTGTCTTAAACTACGAATAAACCATCGAAGTCAATACGCCATAATTCGGATTCACGTTACAGCAGGCCAAGTACAGAAAGTTGGCCGTTGACAATAGTTTTAGGTTGAGCGGTAGTTTGAGTTTTAAGTTATGTAACCATTACATAGCAGCGTGTTGGAAGTGGGGCATGATAGAAGAGTGGAAGAGTTGTAATATAGAAATAAAGAATGTGTTTATTATTGGTTTGAAATAGTGTCCTTAGTTTATTGAAGTGTTAGTTGATGTGATAGATTTTTAGACTGAAAAGGTGGATAGTCAAGGTGCGGCCTCAGTGAGCCGGAAGAGCAAAGCCCCGTTACATCTGCTACAGGTTCACAAAGTGTCCTTCACATACGACACTCATTCAAATCTCTTACTGTTCACAAGGGGGGGGGGGGCAACATAAATACCTATTGAGCGACTGGCCAAAACTCGAGGTATACGAAGGTGCCATCCCCCTTCAAACTCACTCACTCACAGACTCCTGACAATCTCACACCCTCCTCCTAGCCAGACTGTCGAGTTCATCATTTCGGATTATTGAATAGCCTCAAGCAACCACATGGTTGGCCAATGTACTTCTGTTGGTTGTTTGACCAAGCCATCACTCCTATTTGGAACTACTCTCAACTAATTGTTGTTGGATGACTTTCTCCGAACCGCTGTCACTCTAAATGTCGTAGTCGGTCGTGGCAGCATCAGACTGTCACGACCCCCCCCCCTTATCTAACTTCCGAACGCCAGAGTGGTCAGCTCCGAGCCCCCACCTCTGTACTTGACAAAGTCTTCCACATAAACCCCTCGTTTCCTTTAGTCGACCTAGTGTCGAGACGGGCTTGACATTGGCACGCGTTCAACCTTTGTTCTTAGAGTCGTCAGCCCAATCTCTCCTGCCCTAAACTCCCATGTTCCAGCTGGAACTGTCACAAGATGTGGCCACTATGGAAGCTTATAACAGGAACAAAAGCAGGACTACAGATCACCCAATAGACATTCTTGAAGAAAAACGATATATAAAGCAGAGAACAACTAAAGTCACTTCTCCGCAATATCAGCAAGATTAAAGACAGATATCACGTCCGAAACAAAAAGACAAGGAGCACAGAGAGTAATACGAAATGTAATTCTACAAGCATGTCTAGAAATGCCAGAAATGCTAACAAAACTACCAGATAATACAACAAGAAACTCTGATCCAGTAAGTTTTATGAGAGCATCACAGATGTTGTTGTTTTGTTGTTGCTTAGATGTTTGCCTCACTAGTTTCTACTGGCGGAGGTGCGCCATTTTCTACCCCAGGCCGTAGTCCATTGGTCGATATCAGGACGCATAAACCAGTGCTTGGATGCATGCGTGCGTCTGTATGTACCTATGCTAGGTTTGTGCGCCCTCAGAAGCAAGCCCAGCCAAAGTGCAATGAAAATCCCTCACCACGAGGGCGCGTGTGAAAGTTGTGCAAGAGTGTGACTGTAGGACAGCATCAAATGAAACAGAGTGAGGTGAAGAGAGAGAAGGGGAAGAGTTGCCCCCAGGGTGCGCAGAGTGAGAGCATCACAGAGAACGGTTGGCGCCTACCGAGAAGAATTGATACATGTCTAAACTGATGGGTCTGCTTATTAGGCTACCATTAAAGCGGATAATGAAGTCTACATAAAGTATCCATACATAAAATCTGATGAGCTGTTTGATGCCTGTGGAGAGATATGATAAAACTATGAGGCAGAAATAGCAGCATTAGAAGTAGCTCTGTACCACTTGAGGGCTATATTTCTTTTCCATCAAAATCCATAAGCATCGTAATATTTACAGACTCATTAGCTCCCATTCAAGCTCTGGCAGATAGTCGTCATTGTAAGCCTGAACCTATCCAAATATCCCTAGATGCCAATCAAATCACATGCCATGAAGTCAGAATAATTATGCAATGGATCCATAGTCACTAAAATACACTTGAAAATGACAAGGCAGACATACTTGCTAATAAGAGATTAAGTCAAGAACACTACACACCAACATACAGTCAAACAACTAATGAAAACTGCGAACGGAGACTTGACTGAATAAATGAGCAGTGGGGAATACTGGGAGATAAATTTACAAACATATGGCCATACTAAATTCCAAGGACAACATCAACCACCTAAAAAGTAGAGATCGAGGCACCATTTTTTGGCTTGACACATACGACTTAATAGTCGCTTGAACAGAATCCAACCAGAACATACTCCAGAGTGCCGGCTGTGCACACATCTCTATGAAACTGTTGAGCACCATCTCATTTAATGTCCAGACGCATGCCGAGACCAGACAACTGAAACACTTTGTAGGGAACTAAACAGCAGCTCACAAACACTAGCAGGTGCCACTATATGACATTGGGCCAAAGGGTAGGAGCTCAAGGAACTTTGGTTCAATTATGAACAAACTAACCAAAGGAGATTAGTGTGCAGCTGGCACCCGAATATCAGGCGCTGATGTTGTTTTTTACTCTTCTGTATAGTGAACATTCCAATTTTTTCTTCCAACGCATCCTATCTGACTAGCAGGAGCAGTCGACGCGCCATTTCTTTTAGGGGGGCCCATCCTTAATGTACAGTGATAAGACAATGTTCTATAGCCATATTCTATGACGTCGAGCTTTTATTGTAGCGAGCTATCAATCATTTTGACTGTCGGGTGGCAACTATCTGTGCATTCAAGATTTTAGTTGTAAGAAAGTAAATAAGTAGCCCCTTTGCAGACATTCTGACTATAGGTTGATGCGACCTTGGAGTAGGAACTCTCTACTGAGTTTTTGGTTTTCCTTTTCCTTGCGCGTTGTCTTTTCACTTCTCTGTGTGGTAAGAGCTTATTTTCGTCAAGTCTGATGTGGCTTTTCAGGTTGCACCACCAAGATGTCAGATCCATAACCAGTGCTTTCATGTAATCTTTGAACCCCAGCCGTGGTCGGCCAGCGTTTCTTCTACCACACGTCAGTTGTCCATAGAGAATATTTGTATACTTCATTGCATCTAATTTGACCAAATCATCGTTGTCGAAGGAGGGTGTTCGTACTAGGAAGACTGGTGATATAATGCCTCTCTGCATTTGTCACCCTGTCTCCATGAGACGCCAAGGAAAGATCTCTGGCACCATATGTGAAAGGTAGTGTGACGTTTCCATTGTTTGCCATAGGTTGTCCAGGTTTCGCTACCAAATAGGAGCGTTTTGACGACACAGTCATTGTAGACCAGGGCATTGGTCTTGTCTGTTAGTGTAGGTTTTTTTTCCAGACACGTGCTGTGAGATGTGAAAATATAGCAGCAGCTGTGCCAATGTGATTGCCTAGTTCGGGGTCTAGGCGGAGCTTATCATTGATTAATGGTCCCCAGATAAGGGAACTGGCTCGCAGTTGCCAGCTCGTAGTTGTCGATAGTGATTGTTGGGGTACCATATACGGTCGCACTTATTCAGGCTTATTGTGAAGGCAAATATCTTCTGTTGCATTACCAAATGCGTGCTTCGGTAGCAACGCAAAACAGATTCCAAATTGTGTCGTGACCAGGATGCAGCCTTGTTGAACATCACAGTGAATTCTGAATGTCTGTGATGCATTAGTGTCGAATTAGACTGTTCCTTTCATATCGCCATAAAATGACATTATTAGCTGCAGCAATTTGATATGCAAGCCTACTTTGTAAGAGGATTTTGAAGAGTCCAGCCCTGCTAACAAAAAAGAATGCTTTTGTTAGTTCGATGAAAGCGACATAAACAGGCTTGTTCGGGTCGTATGATTTTTCTTGCAGCTGCAGTAGAAAGAAGATCATGTTGATTTTCCAGATTGGAATTCACTTTGTGACTTTGGTTACACACGCTCAGTCAGTTTGTTTAGCCGCAATAAGATCACTCCGGCAAAGACGAAGCAAACACAATTGGGTGCAATGAAAACAAACCGTTTCCATTGAGGGCTACGAGGAAGCCGAGGTGAGAGTCTTGACCCGTATATATTGCCTGATCCTGACTAACATCTCTGATTAGTGTGTTGTTCCTGACCAGACGTTAGTCTTCCTCCCCTTATTTTTGTATAGTTTTAAAAAATATTGTATATATTTATATTTTTGAATATTTTAGTTATAGTATATATTGAATGTCTGGAAGTATCTTTCTGTGCAGATGACATTTTAGTTGTGTTATTGTATATTTTGAATGACAATCAAACGGTGCTTTTGAATGCTGAGTTTGAAAATGAAAGGATAGTTGTTATTCACAGTTTCTGTTGCGTTGAGTTTTCCCACACTTGATAGCGTTTTTATGCTAGTGGAATATTTATTATTTCACAAGCTACACTGAATAAGCTGATCCTATGTTATACTCGCTGTAGTGCACTGATAGACGTCTAAGTAGACTCGCCAAATGAAAATTACAGTGCATAGTTCCATCTTATGGACAGATTATTGTATCTCGGTCTGTTTTCAGAGGTGCGACCAAAAAGGGAGGTGTAATTTTGATCAGCATAGTTAATCTGACCCTGACTCTGGCGTTCCCAAGTGTCAGAGTTATTCGTTAAATAAATGTATTGAAAGACGAACTTAACAGAACATTTGCTACAAGCTATTGAGTAACAGCACATTTCGTTTTATAATTAATTTCTGTAGACAACATTTTCGACATATTTTGGCTAACGATTTGCTTAAAAGTCGAAAGACAATCTTTTGTAAAAGTGAACTGTCGCTACTTGAACATTTAAAATGTCCACAAGTAAAATTTTCGTACATTTTCTTTCTCTTTCAAAAGACAACTTTCTCTGCAGAAAATTGTAAACGTTATTTGTAATATATAAACCAGCTGAAAGTGGATTTATAAAAGAGCGACAAAGCTGAAAGGATTCTAAAATTACAGTTATGAGGAATGACTTAGAAAAACCGGCCTACAGTGTCTAGAAAAAAGAAATATTGTAGAGGACTAAATACAAGTTCATATAATATATATTATAAGATAATAAAAGAAACGGATAAACTAGACTTCAACAATTTAAAAAAAAATACAACCATTTACAAGAACAAGAGGGCATAGTTGCAAATTAACTAAAGAAAGGTTCGGATTAGATATTAGGAAATACTTTTTTAGTCAGAGAGTAGTGTATAATTGGAATGTATTGCCACAGGAAGTAGTGAAGGCAGGGACCATTAATGCATTGAAGAATAGATTAGACGCGCATAGGTTTTAGAGTAAGGAAATGTAAATGAAACTGGTTGTATACACACTATACAGAGTCTTCTAAACCAGTATAAAGACGTTAAGTTAAGTTAAGTTGTTTCCTATTTTTTTCATTTGAAACTGTTGAGTTTAAAGAAGAATATTTAATATTGAAATGAAACTATCTATCTGTCTGTTTGTCTGTCTGTTTGTCTATCTATATATCTATTAAAATTGAAATAATACGGCTTGTTTAATATGGCTCTCTGCATCTGTCAATATCCTGTGTGTCTGTTAATCTGCCTTTCCAACGGTTGCCTGCTTGTCTGCCTGCCTGACTGACTTGTATACTGTAGGTATATTTGTCCGGCGGCCGTTCTGCTTGTTTATCCGACAGTCCTTAAGATAATCTTATAATCAATCTATACGTCTGTACTTTTGTTGTCTATCTATAAATATGTTTGTAATATATGCATATCTACTTATTTTTTGTCTTGTTGTCGTTTGTTTGTCTATTACCATCTATTTATCAGACGGTGTATTTATTCTATTTTAAACATGCAAGCATATATATTTGTTGGTTGTCTTTTGTCTATCTCTATATCTACATTTCTAGACATCCGTCCACTCATCTATCCCCCAGTTGTTTTTTTTTAAATTTTTTTTTTTAGCGTTCAACTCATTTCTGTATTCCCCAACTAGGTGTGCGTTGCACTGTTTTTATTTTTGTTCTGTCGTCCCAGTGCATCCTACTTCGATATGTATTTTATGTACGGATCTGCTTCCTCTTGCGTTTTCTAAGGGTTTGCTTCCCCGGGGTATCTGCTGGTGCTGTGATGGGGAGCGAACCCAGCACCTTTGGGTTGTGAGTAGTGTCACCTAACCACTAGCCCACGCCGTCCCCTATCCGCCAGTTTGTCTCTATGTATATCTATTGCATCTGACTCTAATATATGTACCTACGGCTATGTCTTTCTCGTTTATCTACTCTCGTAACTGCCTTTCTCGCATTCAATATGGCGATCTCTATGTCTAGTTTGGTCTTAATGCATCGTAATATTTTCACTACTCCTAATGCTACATTACATACATCCTGCTTCAACCTGCATGTTATAATAATGTTTGCTTCAAGTGAAGCATATGACCACCACAACAGTTGATAAAACTCACTGGAAACACACAAGTGATATGCTGATATTTTTTAACGTGGCGTACCCCACGTCACTACAATTACTGCTTCCACTACTTTGTTGAATTTTTGTTCACAGGGAAAGACTTCGTTTGTAATACAGAGCTGGTGTCCCTAACGCAGTCTAGTGATAGTTTTATCGCTATTCGGGTAACTTTTCGACGTACTTATTCAATACTGTATCCGCTAATGTCGTGCCACTGGATCAATTTAACTAAGGGAAAGGGGACTAACTGCTGCTCGAGCCACAGCAACTTTTCCATAGACGATGCCCAAGCTTGTGACCTGTAGCGACGTCGACACAATACATGCAGCAGCAGTTACACTTGGAAATTATAATGGTAGTACCATCCTGGCTCCACTATCCGATAATTTGCACAGTAGCGAAGCGTAATGATAATTTAGAGTAAGCTGAGTAATAAACATAAAGGGGCACACTTAACAATGTCGAAATAATTTTGAGAGTACATCGTGTTTATGCTGAATGAAATAGTTGAAATCCAAAATGTCGACATACTTCTGCACAGTAGTTTATGTATTATAAACGCAATGATACATTTATTTTATTTTATTTCCTGTTAACATCTGAATTTAAAGTACCAGTCTTCTGGAAAAGTTCTTGTATATTTTTCATCGTTCTGTGAAATTTTGTCTTGCTTTTTTCCGGTCAGATGCACATTTTGTTCAAAACATAAAATATCAACACAATTTTTTTTAACGAAATGCCAACTGAATCGAAAGAGTCATTGTTGATGTCTGCAACATCTGCAACTTTATTCTATTTAAAAGAAAAAAAACTGCATTGACAGATGACGGCATCAGACTGCCATCTGTCAAACGACTTTTTCCCATTGCTGTGGTAGTCGAGGGGTTTTTATACTGAGGACTACAGGTTGCTTCGCCACTTCTGTCTCCACGTCGTGTGCTGGCTATGTTTTTTTTATTTCATCCACAACAGAAAAACAACATAAGCCATACCGGGGATTCAAACCGCTGCCCTCCTTGTCGGCAGGCAGGCATCAAATCATTTGGCCACGCGCTCCTTTTTTCTATGTAACTTTCACGAAATCCTAAAAGATTACTGATATTAATAAAATACGAAATTTGACACAACTTTACGCAACTCAATAAAATAATAAAATTCAAATCGCAATCACAGAACTAAACAAAACTGCACATAAATAACATTTGAAACACTTTCAGAGTTTGGAATGTAATACTCTCCATCAGGGAAGCCGGCGGTATTTGTGGCTAGATGGATGTGAGAAAAAATTGTGCCCTAATGATCGTCTCTTAGCTCCCAATTGACCTGATTCCTCAGCTGTGTTAAGCTGGACTAAATCAGACAATCTTTCCAATAGTAACTGATAAATGCACCTTGCCACTTTTCGCGTGTGCTAACATGTCACTACGCTTAAACAAAAATGACCATTATAATTTCAATTTCTAAATCAGTTCACATCTATCCTATGCAAAGAGATATCCTCTCTAATTCTTCAAAAACCGTTTGAGATATCTCAGCCCATCTTGTCTATTCCAACACTTCGCTACTGAACCTGCATAATGTCATTGATGTCAGGAAACATTTGACTCGAGCTTAACATTGCAACACCCAAAGAAACACTGTCAGCATGTTCTAGGTTCAAACTCTGATATAAAATGATTCTGTGAGCTGTCCCTCATGTAGCACTCCGTTCTGTATATCCTCACACATCTGCTTAATTAGGCGGATGAGCTTTTGAGAAACCAAACGACTATATGCCATTTTCTACGTTCACAATATTGAAAAGAAAAATTGAATTTATTTAATTACTTTTGAAATATTTCTACATTGTGATTTTCATTTCGATTCTTTTATGTTGTTTTTGCTTTATTCAGCCCCTGATAAATGTCTTTATTTGTCAAAAGAGTGACTCTAATTCGTTTCTTGTTTAACATACAATCTAATTTTAGACATACTTGTTTTCCACCATTTTGTAAACAGTTGATACTCTTTTATGTCAAAATAAAGATGTCTAGACCAAATATTATCAGATCATTTTATTTATTGCCAACAAACAATAAAGCATTTGAAAAATAGCATTACTGCACATTTGCACAGGAAACATGGCGCGTTAAATATTTATAAAGGAATATACTGCAGCAATATAAATATGGCACAATTAACACTGGTAAGTTCAATAAAAACAACAAAGACTAATGACTAAGACAAAGTCTTGCAAATATTCTCGTTTCAAACAATGGCACCAACAGTATAAACAAAGAACGTATTTGCCAAGTTTCATGACTGGAATGTGCAATAACAATTCCAAGCATTTCATAAGGTTACTCACAAAAATAAAATGTGTTGTTTTTAATCATTTGTTTATTTTTCACATTTATGAGATGGCAAATTTGATATCTTTTGATGTCAAAATCTGTAGCCCGAAATGTAAAAAAATATTTTTTAAACTAAATTCCGCTGAAAAAAGGCAAATATATATATATAGGAATTCTGCAAGTTCAAGAACATAGTGATGAGAAGTTTATGGTAGACCTGAACAAAAGATAGAAGCTTTTGGTAAAAAAAATGACCAATAGCTGATGCGCAATGATGGTAGATCAAACAAGTTAAGTAAAGTCAATTTATTTCAGGGCAGCCTATCTTTCACATCCTGTTTCTGGTGATGGTGATGTGTCTATCTGAGGACGTGGCACAATCAGTTCCAACGTCAACCGATTATGATTGAATATATATCCTCTATGCTGCTAAGGTAAGTAGGTTTTTGTAGATGATGTATCATGTCAACTTATAAACGTGAACCTTTCTTGCTATTCTGCACTGCTTTTGTTTCTATCACATTCATATTATCACATTATCCTTAACGTCAACACAACAGGTATACCCAATCTTTGCTGGGCTGAACTAGAGCGGACCTAGTTCTTTGGTCAAAAGCATCTAACCACAGCATAAATTGCCTTTTGGACGTGTACAACTGTAATGCCAACGAAAAGAAAGTTCTTATTTTATAACAAAGATAACAAATACCAATGATTTTCTGTTCCTAACAGTAAGCCAAGTTACTATTTGCAGCTGTTATCTGGAGTATGTCAATAACAGGTATGCACCACCTGCATATTTGCTCTGAGAAGTGAGCTCTCTACCATTCTTCTACTCGAACATTCACATTTTGTGTAACTCTTTATAGATATTTTATTAAAGTTTTTGGTTTGTTCTTGTATTGACTTATGTATTTATTACTAGTTTGTGACATTTTTAGAAACTATGATGTATTGTTGAACAGGGGCATGTCTAATACAGATCTGTTGACTTTATCTAGAGATTGTTAGGGAATGTCTATTGTTTTCTGCCGCTTGGAGGAAAGTGCAGTAACCATTGGCATTTCAAGTAAAGAAAATCCATTACAAAATTATAATATAAAATAAGAAAAGATGGTTGCATAGCATACCTGCTCCAATGATTGAGTGAGAAAAACGTCATTTTACTAGGTCTCACACTTTCTGTTAACTGGGGAACCCAGTTTTATTTCTCATTACTTTACTTTCCTTAAATGCAGAAGTATTAAAATACAGACATTATTCTTTAGTTGTTAAAAGAAGACACATTATTCAGGTTTTTTTGTTACTTCCCCTAATAAGCCGTTTACAAATTTTCATTGAGTGACATTGGAGCATGTCAAAACCCTGGACTGAACTTGGTAACTTTGTAGTGAAAGGCAAGAATTCTGACCATTCTGCTACTCAGAAGCCAAAAGGACAAAATATATAATATACTAATGTAAAAGAAACAATTTCTTAAAATGTTTTCTATTGACCAAAAGCTGGAGTTTGAAAACGTAAAATATTTAAGTTTTATCTAAATTACAGTTCGCATTATATCCATTATGAAGAATCTCAATTTAATGGATTTTGTTTTATCCATGGTTTTGATTACATTCACTGCCCTCCTACTTCCTATAACCTCCAAAAGATTTCAGACTCCAACCATCCTGTGGACCACATGAAGACTCAATGACTGCTGATAATATAAAGGAATAGCGAACACTTCTCTACGTTTGAACTTTATAGATTTTGTAAGCACATATTCTTTGGCGTTTGTTTTGAAAAAGATATGTCACTATGACGTAGTTAAGGTAAGGCTGCGATATTTGTATCTTTTTTATAAGTCTAACACATCCGGTTTCAGCACAACATTTTTGGGACAAGACTTGCCTTCCCTCATTGTCCCTGTTCTCTCAGCCATACTACTTCAATACAGTCTGTTTCGAGGACCAACATGTGAAGGTAGAATAGAGTCTTTGAGGGAATACAATAAGGAAATAGAATGAGTGCACAGGCCAAGAGAAACACACAGAACAGGAACAAATGGATAGCATCTGTTGTGGCCCTGTGCTTCAATGGTAACCAGATGGATTAATGATGATGATGAGAATGAAGGGCTGCACTATAGCCATACAAAATTTTAAATCTTTTGCAGATGTTCGCAATATATGAAACACAGAGACTTATGTATCATTCGTGAACAAGCTCTGCAGAGACGCACCGAACCTCCAGCTGGCTATTGTTAAGATATATTTATATTGACTTCTGGCAGTACAAGCATTACAACTTTATTTGATATTTGATCACTTTACAACAGTGCAGGCCAAATACGAAGTGGTAATCTAATCCGCCACTCAATCAACATCTTTTTAAGTTAAATGCAGTGCAGAGGTCTTCAACATATGCATACACTATTTATTTAAGTAAGTCATTTTTTAAAATACACTTGTTTGAAAATATCTCATTGTGATTACTTTATTTAATGAAGTTTTTTTTAATTTGCAAAGAAAAAAAAAATTAGAATTTATGCTGTTGCTTCCTTATCAAGTTTCAAAATCATGGCCCACCACCAAATGGACTCTGCTCAAGAAGGATTGCGGACTTTTACAGTATGCCACCTATTTCTCAAACTATTTTATATTCTTGGTCCACATTATGATGTCATTTACATCGCAGGACACGAGATAAAGTTAGTTGTCAATCGCAAGTGATGATAGCGACATCATCAGACGGTTTTGTGTTGTTGATGTAACTTGAGCTGTATGTGGGTTCTAGTGAGAAAGTTACTGACTGCGCTAGTCATCAACATCACTCTCTGGTCCTGAGCTATATTGGAACAGTTTCGAGACATATGTCAAGACGAATGGGGATAACTCAGAATACAGGCACTCTGGTCCTACTGCCCTTGAGACCAGGGGTCCCTTGAAACGTGCGGGATGTGATCGCCCATTGTTTCCGTACATCGCTGTAAGTGGCGAGTACCTTACCTCTCTCTCGCGCGATAGAAATTGGCTGTTCCTACAGTTCTTGTCTCATTGTTGCTCCATACAAAGGATAGGGTTACTATTACTGTGTGTCCTTATATAGAAACCATATATACAAACAAACAAAACTAATGACTGTGGTTTCTGAAGCCATTCGTTTTAAATGGTGAGAATGCTAGCTTAATATCTTATTATTGTAATCTCATAGCAGAAACTGCTGTTGGGGATGACCTGCTAGAGACTTCAGTGTACAATGTCTCAGCTTATTTATGAAGTAGGGTGGTCAATTCCCTTCCTGTCTGCCTTTCTAGTCAGTTCCCTTCTTTTCTGCCATTCATGTCAATTCACTTCCTATCTCCCTTTCACGTCAACTCCCTGCCTTGCTCCCTTTCATGTCAATTCTCTTCCTTGCTACCTTTCTTGCCAGTTCACTTCCTTGCTGCCTTTCTTGCCAGTTTACTTCCTTGCTGCCTTTCTTGCGAGTTCACTTCCTTTCTGCCTTTCTTGTCAATTCACTTCCTTGCTGCCTTTCATGTCAATTCACTTCCTTGCTGCCTTTCATATCAATTCCCTTCCTGTCTGCCTTTCTTACCAGTTCACTTCATGGCTGCCTTTCTCGCCAGTTTACTTCCTTGCTGCCTTTCCGTCCCTAACAGCAAATCAAGTGCCCAATTACATCTAGGCTCACTGGATCGTGCCAGTAACAGTGGAACACGTCATCATTGCAAATGTTCTACCATAAGCTTATCAGTACCCATATACAGCCTGCCAATAGTCGTCTTTAACAACAGGCTTGGAAATTTATAAAGAACCTATTTTTCCTCTCCTGGCATCCGTGCTTCTTCTTTTTCCTCTTTTTCTTCGACCAAATGAAGCTATGCTTCTAGTTCAATGAAGTTCACGAAGGAGACTATGCGTTTCAGGTCTTTACAGGTCCCTCAAAGATTGTCGAGCACGGTCGCTCCCTTCGGGCCAGAATGTCTCTCTTTGGTCTGTATAAGTGGGGCTGTACTGCAGGATATGTTGTGGTGGAAGGTTACTAAAGGCTTTTTTTTTTGTCGTTTCCTGGCATCCGTGCTATCCTCTATTAAAATGGGACGATAAGAAATGCACGCTAATTTCAAACGAGTCCCAGGGTTAAACATTAACACATAATTTTTGAAAAAACGTGGCATTGACTGCGAAAGAGGGCACACTTTTGTATCTCTAGGTCCACAATACCAACAACAAAAACCCCATAAGAATTCACAGTTTGTTTTATTGTAGAAATGTGTTTAAAACTGTCATCGAACTTTTGAGTTTGTAATATATGCCTGCTTTATCACACACTATTTCTCACTCTCTGCCAAAATCACTGTTATTTTACAAAGGCATTTCAACAACCAGCCAACATATTTTTCTTTACACTGAACCCTTGAAAACTTTTAATCTGCACATCATGTTGAGAAATTTGTGCAAGTCGATGGACCTGGATTCACCAGCTGTGGTCTTTAGGAACATGGCTATCTCATCGTCAGATAATTTTCCTTTACCAGAGTCAATGTTCTTAAGTTCTTCGAAGGCTCTGTCGAAGTCAATTGTTCCAGAACCATCTTGTTCCAGCTTGCGGAATAGTTCAATCATGTCGTGGGCACTAAGCAAGATGAAAAAATGGCAAAATTGAAGTTACTCGTAGATAACAATTATTATTATTCTTGAAGACTTTGTAGTACAAGTCTCAGACTCTGCACTTCAAGCCTTGGAAAACAACATCTCTTGATATTAATAACATCTTCAAATTACTTGACCAACTGACCACCTATTATAGAGCAGAAGTAGCGCTCCAGTGGATTCATGGGCATGTAAGATTACCATGAAAATACAAGCCTGATGAAATAACTAGAAGTCCAGCAAACTACCACAGCCACTATTTTGTATCCCACTGCAGATTTGTAGACAGACCACGAGAGACAATTATAGATAGAAATGACTAAATCAGTAGGCTACATGGGGGCAGGCCGTAAATATATTTTAGACACCAAGCAAAACCAGATTTCCAGGACCCAGCCAAGAAATTGACCAGAAGAGACCAAAGATTGATCTTGAAACTGAGAGTATGTCATGTCCCTCTCAAATATATAAATATAATAGATCGACTGCATGAACCAAAATTGCAGCTTTTGTCAACACCATCAGAAATGTCGGGCATCTCTAGACCTATGACGAGGGCTAACCGACCTGCAAGACAAGCTGCATATCATCCGTAACACATTCTAAAGCATCACCGAAACAACAACTGAAGACGACGTGGACTTTGTCCGTAAGCCATTGGGCTGTCAAGAGCTACTAGCTCACAGATAAAGTGATTGTAGCATCATCATCTTGTGCAACTTCAGGGTATGTTAAGAGCCATCTTTAGAAATAGTCACCTCTCTGGGAGAACACCATACGGACATACAATTTAGTTTAGGGTTATCACTTGTGTGCATCAAGTATCTGTGTAGTATCATCCCCGTTGTTAACCATTAATATACTTACTTTCCGTGCTCTGTGTACCACGTCAGACATCATGTTTCCAATGTTCAGAAAGATTAATTGCCTTGGTGTTCTCACTCAACATGTCATTCAGACTGCATGTTTCCAGAAGATTTGAACTGATCATCAGGTGGTCCGAGTCTTGTGTTGAGAGTCCTTCGATGCTGACTGCAACCAACAGGATGGCTGTTTTATGATCCATAATGTTTCAGTAGAGCTTCGATATTTATATAGATACGATGAAATGAACTTAATCCAAAACCCACAAACTGAAAAAACTCTTTGAGGATTAGTGTATTATTCATTAAGAGGACAACAATATTCACTAACATAAAAGGTAAAGATAAACCCATAAAAGGTGCTGCAGTCGGGTATTAAATGTTTATAACTTCATTGTACAAGGTGACAGTGTGCTTTGGAGGTGAGGTGGTCAGTTCCATTCAACTCTGCGCTTCTTTCCTAACAAAAAGCCAAGTACCAATTTACAGCTGGATCGACTGAAGCATGCCGATAACGAGACCTGTACCTCGGTCGAGAGAAGTAGATGTTCAGACATCAAGAACAAAACGTTATTCACCAAGATATGAATCACTTTAAAACGAAGACTGATTATTTATTATATGAAAAAAAACACAGCAAAATGAATGCAATGAAAGTCAGTAGAAAAGAAAAGGCACACCACGTCCGATCAAAACCACATAACTTCTTTAGGTTAGAGAATGAAGATATATGCAACGCTTGCTCACAGAAGGCACACGGAGGTAGAAGGAAGATCTTCAAAAAGTAATTGTGAAATAGTCAACACAGGTTGAGATTTCTGAGATAAGGTATTGGCATGTTTGTAATAGGCTCTATAACATTGCTGGGTTCATACTAATCATATTTAACTAATTATCTGTATTTCGTTATTTATTCATAAAATAAAGGAACTGGGACTTGGAATAGCAACTCGGCCGTAAATGATCTGATGCAGGCTTTCTACAAAGGGATCAGATGCAGTTGCAATTGAAGCATATGCTTCACATTAGAGTAGGAGTGGTGGGTGTTCGGAGACAAGATTTTCTCTAAAACATACCAGCCTTTGCTCCATATTGGAGCAAAGAGGTGAATTATGACAGTTATTAGTTTGATTTATGACCCAAACTGTCAGTCGAGAAACGTTATGTTGCATGCACGCAGTCATCATCCGGAAATGTACCGCCTGAGCTAGCGGTTTCAGCATAGTACTTACATCTCGTGAGATGTCAATTGTGGCCTTCCCAGCAGATGCTTTGCGTATAGAGTTAGCAACTTAATCGTCTGAAATAAGTTGCTTCAAAAACTACCAATACAAGAACACAGTGTATTTGGCACAGGCTTCCCATAGGGGCACGATCTTGCTGGTCGATTAATACAAAAAAGGGTAGGTTTGGTGTGTGAGCCGATACAGTAAACATTTCGCTATGCTGCTGTTACCTCTCCCTCCCCCTCCCACTTTTCTCCCTTTCTGTCCCACCATTCACGCGCACCCTCGCGCAATAGAGAAGTACTTACTTGGCGCCAATTGTCTGATAGAACTGTCGGAACTCCCAAAGACTAAGAACATCGTTGTGGTCCTTGTCAAAGGCTGTGAACATGATTTGAGCCTCCGTCTCGGTCAGGTTGAACTCTGTCATTAGCATATTCATGGCCTCTGGTTTCTTCAAACGTCTGGCGAAACTAGACTGATACTTGCTGAAGATTGACAAGGCCTCGTCTCTGATAAGAAAAATGGTTTTAAAAATGATAATAAATTACTTGAACTATATTCAGCAGTTGGATAGGGAGTCGATATAGTTAAGAGGTAAGACCCTTGCCTCACAAGAAAGGAATGAACGAAATAATGATGACAGCAAAAGGTAAGTTTCAAATCCTGCAAGTTCGAATCGTCTTCAAGTCTCAAGGAAGATGAGATCTGTGTCTAGTCCTATTGGAGACGTTCGATATCCCTGATGCCCCGTGTACATGATGTGTACGTAAAAGAATCAGTGCCAGTTGACTATCGAGAAGAGTAGGCTGTTAACCCATGTCTGGGAAAATATTTGGAAAAGACAATGACATTCCTACCTGTAATGCCACTTACCTTACCCCATGTCCACTAAACCACAACAAGTTAAGATGATAAAATGAACCAACTACAAATAACCTTGGCTACCTGTTTATAGGCATGTACCTCCCTGTTTGGATGGAAGTATTGCAAGTAATAATGCTGCCGAGTCTGCCTGCATGTTTGGATGCAAGTATTGCAAGTAAGAATGCTGCCGAGTCTGCCTGCATGTTTGGATGCAAGTATTGCAAGTAAGAATGCTGCCGAGTCTGCCTGCATGTTTGGATGCAAGTATTGCAAGTAAGAATGCTGCCGAGTCTACCTGCCTGTTTGGATGGAAGTATTGCAAGTAAGAATGCTGCCGAGTCTGCCTGCATGTTTGGATGCAAGTATTGCAAGTAAGAATGCTGCCGAGTCTGCCTGCATGTTTGGATGCAAGTATTGCAAGTAATAATGCTGCCGAGTCTACCTGCCTGTTTGGATGCAAGTATTGCAAGTAAGAATGCTACCGAGTCTACCTGCCTGTTTGGATGGAAGTATTGCAAGTAAGAATGCTGCCGAGTCTGCCTGCATGTTTGGATGCAAGTATTGCAAAGTAAGAATGCTGCCGAGTCTGCCTGCATGTTTGGATGCAAGTATTGCAAAGTAAGAATGCTGCCGAGTCTGCCTGCCTGTTTGGATGGAAGTATTGCAAGTAAGAATGCTGCCGAGTCTACCTGCCTGTTTGGATGGAAGTATTGCAAGTAAGAATGCTGCCGAGTCTACCTGCCTGTTTGGATGGAAGTATTGCAAGTAAGAATACTCAATGCTGTGGAGTTATATTTCACTGAAGAGAACTGACCATAAATCTTGTTTTGTTAATACTGGCACTTATATCTTGCTTTTTCTTCCATCTCTGGGCAATATTACTATCAAAATCGGTAAAGTATGTGTGTATTTGTTAAATTATCTTACCACAGTCATTGTACGGATATGTGTTTTTTTCTGTGTTTTTATTTGCACTTCCTTTGTTTAATTATGACATCACTCTGGCACAATTTGAATCTTCATTCTACTTCTTGTTTTCCTCATAAAGAAGTATTGGATGATTAACACTTCTGTTTCTTTGCATAAAGAAGAAACTCGCGTTTTAACTGGTTTCTATAGCAATATGTTTAACACTATGATGTTGTTAGCACTATTTGCGTATATGTCTTTGGCTATCCATTCATTATCTACATGGGATCGACATAGTTAACATTACAACTTCAATCTACATGTTATTTGAGATTGTACTCAAGATCAAACAATAAAGATCTGTTTAAAGTTTGTACTCAAGATCAAACAATGAAGATCTGTTTAAAGTTTGTACTCAAGATCAAACAATGAAGATCTGTTTAAAGTTTGTACTCAAGATCAAACAATGAAGATCTGTTTAAAGTTTGTACTCAAGATCAAACAATGAAGATCTGTTTAAAGTTTGTACTCAAGATCAAACAATGAAGATCTGTTTAAAGTTTGTACTCAAGATCAAACAATGAAGATCTGTTTAAAGTTTGTACTCAAGATCAAACAATGAAGATCTGTTTAAAGTTTGTACTCAAGATCAAACAATGAAGATCTGTTTAAAGTTTGTACTCAAGATCAAACAATGAAGATCTGTTTAAAGTTTGTACTCAAGATCAAACAATGAAGATCTGTTTAAAGTTTGTACTCAAGATCAAACAATGAAGATCTGTTTAAAGTTTGTACTCAAGATCAAACAATCAAGATCTGTTTAAAGTTTGTACTTAAGATCAAACAATGAAGATCTGGTTAAAGTTTGTACTCAAGATCAAACAATGAAGATCTGTTTAAAGTTTGTAATACAAAATGTCGAGTATTTTTGTTTTACTTTGAGTAAATGTGTTCTTGCAGTGGAAAAACATGTGCTAACTTAGAAAAGCTGTGTTTGTTTACATAGCATATGACATGATGTTGTTTACGCGGTAACATGTAACAATATAAAAGTAAAGCTGTTACTTAGTATGTCAGCCGAAAATAACAAACACTGTATGGTCCAAGTACTGCACTTGGACAGAAACAAAACAAACACTTCGTGTCGGTCACAATTGCCTACGTCAGGGATATAGCAATATAAAAAAAAATTGTTAAAAGTAATGCATCTCGCAAAAAGGAGACAAAATACTAGCAAACACAAAAACTACTTTATAATTTGCCGTAAGATTCCACTACTAATAGTTGTTAGCTTTCAATGACAGATACGCACTCACTTTATTAAATACCAGATGACAATCACAATGGGATAATATTTTCTTGGGTCATGTGGTCTTTAGTTTCTACAGGTTGTGGCCGTCCTCATATATAATCCTCTTTTGTTGTTTCTTACGTCCTATCTGGCAGTTTACATTGTCACTATTATTTCCTCTTTTTGGACGGACTGCCGAAGGAGAATGTGAACCCACTTTCTAGGGATGTTTGGCGGCTAAAATGTTGAGAATCCCTGCTTTAGATTGCAAACAGTCATCCGTGTGCTTTTACTTTGACTGCGTGTGTGTGACGCAGAGCTTAAACAGGAGCTTAGATTGGACTATCAGCTTGTCAGCTCCTGGTGGAGTAGATAGAGGTTGCCTTAACGTTTTACGATTTCCGGCACGCATGCTGGGTCAACATCCAGGCAACCGATCCGGCACACAGACGAATCCCCAGCACAAACAGCGGCCACGAAATTCCGGATGAGCTTGTTACGCATTCCTCAAACCAGGTCACACCTGATACGTGCTTAGAACTTAATTATGTGATTATGACTGCTTTCCAAACGAAGACTGTCTCTCTAATGGTTATGACTTATGACTGCATACATGCTGAAATATGCATCACTAAAGATATGAACGTTTGACTGCTTGTATGTAGAACTCTAAAGATTTTGACATGAGAGTATCCATGTCGGTCAATTTCTCTCTTTCTTTCTCTCTATCTCTCTCTCTTCTTCTTCTTCTTCTTCTTCTCTTTGTTTTTTCTATATATATATTTTTCTCACTTCTGACTTATCTCTCCCCTCTCTTTCTGCCTCTCACTCTTTTTTCCCTTTGTCTATTTCCCATGTATTTCTCTCCCTCTCTCTTACTTCTCCTTTCTTTCTACCATTTCCTCACTTATTTTTAAAATGTATATTTCAATATTGTCTCATGTTGCTTATTTTTGCTTTATATTTCCGCTCCCATGGCCAGTCGCCTCTCACATGGCCAGTCGCCGGTCACATGGCCAGTCGCTTCTCACATGACCAGTAGCCGCTCACATGTCCAGTCGCCGGTCACATGGCCAGTCGCTTCTCACAATCCCTAATTATCTTTGCCCGTTAAATACCCGATGGCCTGGCAGATATGCAAACCATTTTAAAGTGTATTTGTTCTAAACTACGCTACACGTTGGTTACCTCAGTCACTTGCTGACAAATGATGCCAGACGCTTTAGTTTAAATTATGTGATATGCTTCTTCTTCTTCTTCTTGTTCTTCTTATTATTCTTCTTCTGTGTCTTCTTCTACTTTTTCTTCTTCTTCTGCGAGAACCGTAAACAATCACGTCTCTTGAAATTATTATATCTAACAGCTGTTTATCAGTTTTGGTTTTAGCTTGCCTCTGCTATAATTCTAGCAGTGATAGTTCGATACCTCAACGAAGCGACAAAGAGTAAAAAAGACATGTATTTCACTATGAATTTTTTAAAATTTAGAATCGAATACAACTTAACATAGTGCTTTTTACGACTGAGGTCTGCCGTATGTGGTTGCTATCATCTGTATATTTCGGTGTTTACTCATGATGACGATTTCTGCTTTCGTCCCAGAACGCTTCTGCTTTACGTGTACCTGCTATTTCCCGGACTAGTCGGCGTGATAAGCTAGTTATCAACACGCGCCCAAATAAAACAGAACCTGGTTGTCCATAAACGCAAACCACACCCGTGACGTCCAAATAGTTATCTCTCGTCGGTCGGTGAAGATAACCACGGGGGATTGAATAAACTTTTTTCAAGTTGAAGCTGATAACATGCGTTCCGTACAAGGTTGATAAACTATACATGCAAACGAAAGGGAAGTTGTTCATTAAAACAGCATGCCATGCGAGTGACCTGTTTCTGTAAAAGGTTAGAGAACATGACATTACAAGATTTTATGATTAAATAAATCAGCGATAAACGAGCAATTTTAAGTGCATGTTAAAAGAGAGATGGACACAACCTAAAGTTCACATAGTCATCGTATTCCTACATTTTTAGGATGCAAACATATTTTTTTTTAAATCGTGCTGAAGTCAGGTGCACTGGGTTGCGTGTGCCCTCCGCATTCTTCTTCTTCTTCTCCTTCTGCGTTCGTTCTCAATCTCCCGCTACCAAACCCTGAAAGGGCTTAAGAAGCAGAATGTAGTCCAGAGAACGGAATGCGTTGTGTCGTAGTTTACAGCTTGACTGCGATATTTGCACCTTTCGATCCAACACATCCGATTTCAGCAATCATTTTTTGAGTACCGGGTTAGCATTCCCACTTCGATCCCTTCTCCTTAGCCAGTCTGCCCTGCTACAGCCTGTTATAAGGATCACCGCGTGGAGGTGTAGAAGGGTCTTGGCAGCTCTGGTTCGCTGACCCTGACGCTATCAGTCCGCTATGGGTCGCTGACCACTGCAGCTCATGCGCTGCTTAGCATCTTGATCCCCTTCCGCGTTCGACAATAAGGCGAACAAAAACAAAAGATGTTGAGAAGTGATGTTAACAGTGATGGAGGAACGCGTCAAGATATGAATGTCAAGATTAACAATGTCAGATTTACATTAAACACTTTTCTCCGGGTTTGATATTTATACATATATACAGGGTGATTTAAAAAAAATGTTAAAACTTAAATGACGCTCTGACATTACTTTCCAGTGTCTCTGCTTGTTCGCCATGCTGTCAGCATTTTGGAATCTTTCCAGTGTCCTCTGCAGAGCTCGAATGCACATTTCTGGTTGTCGTGAGATCTGTAATTTTCTCTTGAAAATCTTGCAAATATAATGGCTTGATAACATAAACATTCTTTTGCAGAATAGGTGTTAACATTTAAAAAATCCCCATGTACATGTATCATCATGTGGCACGATCTTTGCAGAACATCACTCTCATCACAGCCCTCTGTAAGACTTGACCTTTGGCAAATTTTTCCGAATCTGTCAGTAATCTTCAGAATATATTTAATGTCTTTTGTCCATCTTCTCTTTGGCCTACCCCAGTCTAGTTTACTAGTTACCACATATCCAGTACTGTTTTCTCTAAACCTTTGTGGTGTATGTTGTTGCCAAAGTATCTTAGTTTCCTAGCCGTAGCTTCATGCCAATTTTGTTCTATATCCAGCTCCTTTAAGACGCAAGTGTCTTACTTTTCTTCTGTCCAAGGTATTCTTTTAACTTTCCTTACGGATTTTGGACCGAATAATTCAGTACTCCTCATTAGAACTTATGTGATGGTCCATGCTTTGAATCGTTATTTTGCCCCAGAGAAGATGCATGTCCCAGGACGTTTATGTTTGTTTGCTTGCAAATGCTATGCTATATGTTCCTCATTTTAACTTCTATATTGCCATAGTCATTCTTCTTCTTGTTTATTTTGGCAGTCTCCATTGCTGGTCATAATAGAGCCGAGATTTTCAAAGCTTGTGACGTTTTCGTTTTCGCCTTTCCTGTGATAAGCTTAGGTTTGTTATTTTGCTTTATCGTCGATTTACACCGGTGTAAAATCTGTCTCATTATACTGTGATTCGAGAACTCTGGCAGGTATCATGTCGACTGCAGACCAACAGGTGTCTCCATCCTAAACTTCGTCATTTTTTCCCAAATAAAAATGACGGATTCGTGAAAACAACACGATAACACCCTACGTAGATAGCTGGTGATTCCAAGAGACAAATATGTGATGGCTATAATATACCCTCAGAAAACATTTACAAATATAACCAGATATGAATTGGAAAATACTGGGGCAGAAAATGGTGGGCAAGCACAGAACGCCCAGTAAAGAGCAGATGCGAAACCATGAAAAGTAAATTCGTGTTGCCGGAACTCAAGAAGACGGCACAAAATTGATATCGACAGAGAGAAACCGTTGTAGGTCTACTTTACAAGGACAATCAGACAAAACAAGTCAAATGTATGAAAAAGACTAAAAATGAAATACATTTATTGAGTGATCTGCGGAAATGTTGCTTTAATTATTTTGGGGCTGATTCAAAGTATGCATTCAATGTTGGCATATCTCAAATATACAATGGTTGGGAAAGGCTCAGCAGCAAGACCTAATTAAATGCCAGTTTACTCGTCAAGGCACAGTGCCGACCTTATACTTCTTGGTAATCTAAATGTCTACAGGGAAAAGCTAGTAGGCTAGAAACCACAAAGTCTGACCTTCGCCATACATGGTCAATTGAAGGAAGAAAACCATCCAGAAAATTACTATTAATAGTCAAATGAACGTCCGAAAGACAATCCATGGAAGACTTGGAACGACACTTTCTAATGACCGACCGGATGACTATCTTAATGACCGACCGGATGACTATCTTAATGACCGACCGGATGACTATCTTAATGACCGACCGGATGACTATCTTAATGACCGACCGGATGACTATCTTAATGACCGACCAGATGACTATCTTAATGACCGACAGGATGACTATCTTAATGACCGACCGGATGACTATCTTAATGACCGACCGGAAGACTATCGTAATGACCGACCAGATGAAAACGGGGATAGAACCAGATACCTTTGTCACAAGAAGGTAGCACATTATCACAATTATTCAGACGCTCCTGGTTTTGGTAGGCGTGGCTAAAAATGTAAAGATTATGTAGGCCCACCATTCTCCTCGTTCTTGGGTTTCTGTGGGCATTTACGGGGGGGGGGGGGGGGGAGGGAGTGAATGACTGCATAGCTGCTCAAGAATGATAATGTAACGATAGTTTGTTAGTCACCACTGCCGATGATGATAAAGTGTTAGAAACTGTGTTCTTCTAGAGCTCGGCCTTTTCTGAAGTGCGGTCACTAGGCCACTTCGGTCACTGCCTTGCCTTCACTAACTGAAAGGGAGGTAAGTGTTTACAGAATGGCATACTGGAGTGTTACTTTTTTTTCTATTTCTTCTTTATTTTAAACACAATCGTGAATGAATGAATAGAATTCAGGAACAGGAGAAACATAATGGTGAAAACACCTATCTTGCATCCTCGGTTCGTGCTCCTGGAAACATGTTTTACAGCAATCTGTCCAATCAGATGGAGATCGGCATTGCAATCTCTATAGTGGTGAGCCTACTGAGGAGCCTCGCTTTACATAGAATTAGGTCTGCCTCAGCACGAGTAGTTTCGAACAACAACTCAACCTCGGACAAAAGTCGTGTTCCTACAAGCCTCTTTTAAAATAGATTCAAGACAAACTAGTCACTCTACGACTTCTGTACAACTTAGCGAAACAAAGATTTAATTGTGATGCTTCCCACACTATTTGACACTGATCCTGCTATAATTAACCAAGATTATACCCGTACATACATGAACTAACATCACACGTAAACGTGACTGCACGAAGATTGACGGAGTGTTTAAAAACCCAGTAACATCTACTTCTTTGTCTGACATAACATTCTACTGGTTTATAATAAGCCTAACCACATCACGTCATTTCTATGACCCGGATCTTCTCCGTTTGCACATTTAAACGGGAGACCTGCCAAGTGACATGGTCGAAACGAACTGCATATGTCAGGGCGATGTGCTTTATAACGATACCCCTGATGTTAGACCTGAAAGCATAATGTTTTGTATAACTTTTTCCGACTTGAAATCACCAAGAACACTATGTCTGTGGTTAAAAGACTGGTTCGCAAACAGACAGTTAGTAGGAGCCCTTTTCCGTCATGACTCACTATACGATGATGCGCCGTTGAGGTAATAACTGCTGTTATTGGTTTTCTTTACATTGGGACATAGTCCTTTCGTGTCTTCGTGTTACAATTTTTTTTTTTCCCAGCATGCATGAGGTGGCTTCATGGTGCATCAGTCAAAAGTTTCATCTTCCAAGGATGTCGGGCTCATGTCCAGGGCTATCATGTCTCGCTTACATGCGCATTTGAAGCTCAGCTGTGGTTGTCCCGTGTTTCTTTGCCATCTGTTTAGCAATCTTGAAGGCGATCATTTGTTAGGGATTCGTTTCCTTTAGAATTTTCTCAGGACAGCGGCTAACGCAAAATAAACACAGATGGGTCATTTGCGTTTTTTGTGTAGGTCACAAAGCAAATAATGCTGTCAGGGATACTGTGATGGCGGCCTCATTATACTATGCTTGAGCGTTTTGTGAGGAAGAGTTAACAGTTCCCTTCCTTGCTACGGTGACTTCACTAACAGTGAGTCAGATTGAATTTACAGCTAGATAAACAGTGGCATGTCGATACCAAGAATTGAATACACTACCTTTACCATAGGAAGCTAGCTATCAAATCATTCGTTTACGCACATTCTCATTTCGCATGGCTAGGCTAACGTTCACCCTGCAGTGATTCGTATTTTGAACCATATTCTTGAGGTCAGCCCGAAAGAGGCCAGTTGCCTTGTCCTCTGCGATTGCCCCTACCGGAAGTGCTCTCTGACCTCTTCATTTCTTCATGATTCTGTGGGTAATAATCCAGCTTAGTTCCGTCTATATGTTGTCTAGATGCATGAACATTGTAACATCAATTGGAGAGGATAATTGATACCGGTACTTGCGTCTTAATTCCCCCCAAATAAAAGAAATAGTTTTATATATTTTTAGCATCAAATTTGAGGTAGTGACGTCACATACTAGTCCACTTTTTCAATTTATAGGTGTGTCAAACATTCTGCGAGAATGTAGGAGAATTTATGTTACTATTTGTTCCTGCCGTCCGTCTTAGCGATTAATTTCTTGAATGTTTCAATGATAAGAAGAGTAGCATCCAGTTTATGCAGCAGAATGGCATTATCCGTGCTGTCCCAACCATGTTATTTAACCTTAATCTTAACCCTAACCCTAACTCCAAATCTAACTTTAATCTTAAACATAAGCCTAACCCTAACTCTAGACCCAACCATAACCCCAGCCCTAAACATAAGCCTAACCCTAACTCTAAATCCAACTTTAATCTTAAACATAAACCTAACCCTAACTGTAAACCCAACCATAACCCTAAACATAAGCCTAACCCTAACTCTAAACCCAACCATAACCCTAACCCTAAACATAAGCCTAACCCTAACTTTAAATCCACCCATAATCCTAAACATAAGCCTAACCCTAACCCTAACTCTCAACCCAACCATAACCCTAACCCTAATCATAAGTCTAACCCTAACCCTAACTCTAAACCCAATCATAATCCTAAACATAAGCCTAACCCTAACTCTAAACCCAACCATAACCCTAATCCTAAACATAAACCTAACCGTAACTCTAAACCCAACCATAACCCTAAACATAAACCTAACCCTAACTCTAGACCCAACCATAACCCTAACCCTAAACATAAGCTTAACCCTAACCCTTCGTAACAATGAATATAACTATATTTTCCACATTTATCTGTATCTAAGTCTTTAGTTTTTTATTTATTGACCTGTCCTCCCCATTACACGAAATGAAATGTTATGTTTCACATGATGGGAACCCAGTGAACTCTGCTTTGGGGGAACTAAGCCACAAGTGCATTGATTCTTTTAGAGGACGACCTGGGCTAGTGGTTAAGTGATACGGCTCATAATCCGAAGATCCTGGCTGGGTTCGTTCCCCATAACAACACCTGCCATTACCCCGGGAAACAAACCCTTAGAAAATGCAGGAGGAAGCGGACTCTTACACAACATGCATGCCGAAGTCGGATGCACTGGACCGACAAGCATAAAATAAAAACATAGTGCAACACACACCGCCTTGTAGAATTGAGAAATAAGGTAATCGCAGAAAAAAATTAAAAAATTAAAAATTGATGCTTTTGAAATGTTGATACAAATAAGAATGAGACGCATCTCTTGGGAAGAAAACAAACAAATAAATCAAGTTTGGAACAATTATAAAGCGCAAAGAGAAATAATGAATGAGATTAGAGCTCAACAGTTAAGATATGTTGGGGAGATCAAAATATTTAACACCATGCTAAACCAATACTGGGTGCAAAGGTAGTGAGAAAACATGTTATAGGTAAGGAACGATATAAGTGGGGGAGGGGGGGGGGGAAATAGTATTAAAAACTGGATGGGAAGTCTCGCAGATTGCGCCGTCAAAGCTAGAAATAGAATTTGTTCGAGATCCATTGCAGCCGACCTTCGATGTGGAGATGGCACAAGGAACTAACAGTGTTCTTCTCATGCAATGCTTGCTGTTCTTTTGTAAAGTTAATACATACGCATACACATACACATACACATACACACACATATACCCATTCATACACATGTGCATACACATACACCCATATGCACATACACATTCAAACGTACCCATACATTAACAAACATAAACCCATACATATAGATCTACATATACACATATACACACATACACATACATACACGCATGCACATATACGTACACATCCATACACACAATTACATAAAAATACACATCCGTACACATAATCATGAGCATGTATGGGTGTTTTATGTACATCTATGGATGTGCGCCATGTATATATGCACGTAGCCGTATCAGGCAAACGAGTATCTGTGTATCATGTGTGTGCCAATTATTGGTATGTGCACTATCGCGCTTCTACTACACAGATTAGATAAATAACAACATTGATTGATGTTTCTGCCAACGATAAGGTCCCTGCCAGTGACAGACATGCAAAATAACACAAATAACGTTCAAGGGGACAAGAATTTTAGAGCAAATAATCATATAGAACACACAGTCTGATATAGCTGTAGTATACGACTCTTGTTAATAATATTAAGACCTCGGAAATATACTGTAGACTAGGCGTTCTCCTGGGTGCTCTTTTAATGACATTTGGTGCTCGCGTCATGCTAGTAAAAAATAAGTGCTCGCGAGCACAAACGCGCATGAGGCCTGATTGTTAATTGCTATTCATCCATATATCTTATGCGACCTGAAAGTTGTTAAGCTGCGCATTTGCTGTCAGTAAATGTATTTACCGCTCTATGTTCTGAAATATTTCGAACTGCTGACTTGATTCGGGGGTTTCCCCAATGCTGTTTTAATGGTCGGTGTTGTGTTGCCTTATGTGTATATTCTGCTTTCATTGCTCCTGACAAATTGAATAGAGCCGTTGTGTTTGTTGTTAGATTAAAAAAATAATATATACAATGAGAATAGTGTGGTCAAAGTTTGTTGTTAGGTTAAGTTAAAAACTTCAAATATACAGCATGGACAAATTCATATTGCGTAAATACAGCTGTGAAGATTTGAATAATTCGGTAGCATCTTCGTAGAAAGACGGATCCAGCATACAGGCGTGTAGTGAACCAAGAAGAAAGAAACAATACTCTTTTCAAAATAAATGAGAAAGATAATTTCTTGTGGTAAATAATGACGACAATGCAGGAGTGGTTTGTCTTTCGTGCAATGCTTTTATCGGGGTTCAGAGGAGCAAATTATCAAAGACGGTATACTACGCATCATAGTGCTTTTGGCGAAGAGTACCCCACGTGGTCAGGCACAAGCGTATGTAAAATAGACTAGCTGAAATCGCAACTCAAGCCTCAACATAGATATTTTTTGTCTAGCAACGCCGTTAATAAGCTTTCAACCGAAGTGTCGTTATCGGTGTCTCATAAACTTATTAAAGCAAAACTTATTAATGCCTCTCTCAAATGCGTAAGCTTGTGAAGGAAGGCAACGTTTCGGCAGTGACCACTCTGGCTGGAAAGTCTAAAAATGTTTTGATTAATCCTGCAAAAACTGTGCCCCTTAGTAGTTGCTAGGCGCGTTTACCTCATCTCGTCCGCCCTAATTAAGCAGAAAACTTTGCTAAAACTATCTGAATTTAGTTACTTTTCTTTTTTGGTCTTGATGAATCGACGGACATTGCGTCTGACGTATGATTGATGTGTTTTGTGAGCTGCCTTAACGATCACGGAACTGTAGATAATTTATTTCTGACAGGTTATCGCTCTCATGTGCTACTTAAATGTGAACAAAACACAATTTGTGAAATGAAAGAAATTATATTTTCATTTCGGGTAAAGTTAGAAAGATTCCTTTTAACAGCAAATAAGAATAAACTTCAATATTTCCAAGAACTTGCACACACACTCTCGAAGCTTGTCCAAGCCCATTTTGATAGTCCTAAAATTGCCCAGCTAGCAATTCAAGATCTTTTTAACAAATTTGATAGTCGTTTTCGTATTTTGGAAGAAAATGAACAGTTGTTTAACATGGTGCATACCCCACTCCAATGCATTGTGACTTAATCAGACAAATCCAGATTATTGAGAATAATATGTTTGCCTCAGCGTTTAAATATTTGTTTGAAAAGCAGAAATTCATAATATTTTGGTGAGCAGAAAATCCAAAACGGTTCCAAATACTGCGGAGTATTTCTTTCAAATGTCTGACTATGTTCGTGACGACCAATCTGTGCGAAAATGTTTTCTCACTTATGAAATAAATGAAGATTAAAGCATGATCACAATTAACTGATTCACATCTGCAAGACTGTTTACGTGTAGCTACAGGCGACTTCTCCTTGGACATCACTGAACTTGTGTGTGACTTTCAAGCTTAAGTATGCAATTAACCCGATGAGTGTTTGAAAAACGTATTGTTTAAAAAAAAATTAAACCTTATTTGATTGCATGTTGCTCGCAATTAATATTACACAAGAACGGTGATCGCGATCTTAAAAGGTTGAGAGCCCCTGCAGTAGACGGACATATTCTCCCTTCTAATAAACTATAGACAGACACATTGTGTCTTCTAATAAACTGTAGATAGACATATTGTCTCTTCTAATAAACTATAGACAGGCACATTGTGTCTTCTAATAAACTATAGACAGACATATTGTCTCTTCTATTAAACTAAAGACAGACATATTGTCTCTTCTATTAAACTATAGACAGACATATTGTCTCTTCTAATAAACTGTAGACAGACATATTGTCTGTTCAACAAATCAAGAATTAGACACGCGCGTATGTGCCCGCATGGGAGAACAACTATCAATACAATGAGTTATCCAAGTCTGTCGGCTACTCATGAATGAAACATTGACAACGTAGTATAGTCTGTTACACTTTATTCCCGACAACAGTGTCTGCTACCTGACTGCTTAAATCGTTAGCTAAGTATACTTATTTGATAGATAGACTGTACGGCGACGAGAGAAGTCTGAAACAGACCGCCAAGTTTCTGGGAGAAACAAACATGGTAATTTGAATAATAAACAAACAAGAATAGCGACCTGGGATTGAAGCAGACCGATCGAAGTTAACATGTCATTTGAGTGATAACTGTTTGGCGACGAAAGAAGCCATCTTTATGAGAGATAATATTGAAATTATTTGAAGTATACACTTTTTGATGACGAGAGTCTTTGACGGGCAAGATTATAATCGAAGAATATATGTGATTTCTAGCGAAGAACTGGGCGAACTGACACGTACTATAAAATGTGCACAGACCCAGGCCTCATTTACAAGTACACAAACATGCCAGTAATAAAAGCTTTTCACAGATTCAAGGCCATGATATTTGCACACAAAACATTCATTTCCTTGTCAACCTGTCTCCATTCATAACACGAGGAAACTTTATGATTCTGAATCACCCGGCAACGGTCGTGTCACTTTTTCAATAATAATAGAAGCTGTAAAATACATGTTTCTAGTCGGTAAGATGCACTTTAAAAAGAAGTCTCAAATTGTCATATGAGCGATCAAAATTCTGAGCAGTGCATGAGCAACTGCTTTCAGCATCCAAAGCTGACTGCTAGCGTAAGGGCCAGCGAACCAGAGCTGCAAGGCATCTTTTTTGCCTATATGTGGTGATCCTGAATAACAATCTGCAACAGAGCAGACTGGCTAATGGATCGAATATGGAAAAAAATGCCTGCTGAAGTCGAATGTGTCGGATCAAAAAGTACAAATATCGCAGTCAAACTGTAAACTACGACAGAATGTATTCTGTTCTCCGGACATGATCTTGCAACTTGCAAAGCTCTTCTCGGGGTTTGGTAGCAGGAGATTGAGAACGACCGAATAAGAAGAAGAAAGAATTGTCGTCTCGCCAAACCGTGACATGTGGCCCGTAGTGTGCGTAGCTTGGCGCTGTGGGATCATTAATTTTGCATCTCCCTTTTCACTCCAGTATGAGCACACCACCTCTACAATTAGTCACCTATCAGGAGACAATCATCACCGCGCGTATGTTTTCTTATAGACGCGGTGTTTTCAGGGTTACATTTCTTTTGGCGGCAGAAGTTGAGAATCACTGGCCTATATTCTCAAGGAGAACGCCATTTCCTTATCAACGCTGAACTTTGGAAATCTGTAGAGATCTGCAGATCGAAACTTTGTTTACTTTTGAAACCGATTTACTGATAACCATGAGAAATGGGGATTAGGTTTAGTCGTCTATTCTATGTTAGGATCACAATCTTTGAAATGGATCTTTATAAAGGAGGGTTGGGATTAGAAATAGCCTTGGGAATACCAAGTGGTTTGACATTCGCATCTCTCTTTTTCCCATCTTGCCCCAACCCCACACCATCCCTCAACACCTAACAGGAAAACAAAGAAAGTAAAAAGAAACAGTAAGAAGAAAAGTTTGAGAGCTCAGTCATTTGTTGAACTATTTTTTAGTTTTGCACATTTCAATGTGTACATTAAACGTCGCTCATCTTCCTTCTCGTATTCGCCAACAAGAACACAAGGCCACCGCTGTAGACGGTCTCCTTGAAAAGACAGGAAGCTTGCTTCAGATGTTTACGATGCTCAAGCTTTGGCGGTTTATGTAGTAATTTATTTGACATCAAAATATTGCTAGGTCCACCTAAAGTGGCGTCTGATTAGCGTTGTGGTAGAGTAGTCGCTTTTCACCCCAAAAAATGCAGAGTTAATATCCCGTAATGGAGCGCTCTAATCGACCCATCTGTAAATGGTTACATGGATTACTGTTATAGAAGGGAATGCAGCGAGGGAGAGATTTGGCTATACTACCTAATAAACAGGTTGTGGCTTCGTACAATTAAGTCTCCAACACTTAATCGCTGATGGCAGCGTTTACTGTGGGACTGGCTTAACTTTTACCTTAGTTCCTTTTACGACATAGATAGTTTACAAAAGTGTCACCTCGAGAGGAAAATTTAGGACCACTCTAAACTCCAAAGTTTGTCATAAAATACTACTAAAGAAGGTTATTCGTGGAGCTAGCAACATTATCACGTAAACCGAAACTATCTCTGCAAGACCACACAGAGTACTTTGGAGAAGGCTTCCTTTAACAGGCCTAAGATTCAAATGGAGCTAAAACATTGTCAAGAAGGTGAAGAACTTTGACACAAGGCAAGATATAAGAGTTGAGGCCCCTTATTCGTTCCACATTAATAAGGGGCCCAGGGGCATAGGCCTCCAAGGTTACACCAGATTCGATAAAAGTATAGCATAGACTTTGCCCGAATGCAAAAAGTAAGGTGTTTATTATAGGAAACTGTAATTGTGGTATTCAAGACAGCGATATTGATCTCAATGGTCGAGCAATTCAGAAAGTTGAGAATTTCACTTATTTAGGCAGCGGAATTACGCAAAATGGGAAATAACATTCTCACTTGAATCACTTTGGCCTCCCTCGCCTTCAATAAATTGATGATAATCTGGGAATTGAAGGCAGCGAGTTAGCGTATCAAACTCAGAATACTAAGCATCAGCTCAGTACTAACATAACTGCCGTGAACGTTTACAAATTACAAACAATTGAAAATAGGATGAATGCATTTGAAAATAAATGCCATAGACATCTAATGGGCATTGACTGGAAATAATTTCTGACCAATGAGCAAAATAAGACCAGAGTCTAACAAAAATCTTGTTTCCATTGTCATACAAAAACGGTATGCGTCCACCGCGCATGTCCTTCGGAGGAACAACAAAAGACTCCAATTACAGGCGATAATGGGAAAAACACGCGACAAAATCAAACGAGGACAACTCAGATAGACTCTTTGATAACAATCACTGGGGAGGATGAAACCATGAGACTAGGGACCACGCAGTAGCTGCAGATAGTATTCTGGGTATATATATCCTAAATCTTTATATATATATTCAGAAAGTATATAATAGCTGTCCATAGTTGTCGATGAGGACCGCCGACATCATCCTTGTCACAGATTTCCCTGTTGGGTGTGGGTGCGCATGTGGCTGAACAGGCCAATGCGAGCACGAAAACATCTGCTACATATCGGGCACACGAGGTTTGTAGAAGGGGATGGTGTTCCCGCTGCTCGGGATTTCCGCGTCTCGCGTCTGTTCTGGGCTTTCACAACACGATCGTCTTCACCGGCAGCTACACCCGATTTGACTGCGCTTCTCCAGTCAGATCTGTTTTGCGAAAGACATTCCCAGGTGTCGATGTCTATCTGGCAACTTTTTAGTGAGTCCTTCAGACCGTCTTTAAAACGTTTCTTTGGGCGCCCTCTCTCGCGCCATCCCTCTCTCAGCTCGCCGTAGAGAAGCTTCTTTGGGAGCCGCTCGTCTGACATACGGACGAGGTGTCCGGCCCATCCTAGTCGTGCTTTTTCTAGCAGTGCATGGATGCTGGGCATGTTAGCCCTCGAGAGAACCTCGATGTCAGTGACACGATCTTGCCATCGAATGTGGAATATTCGCCTCAGGCAACCTGTGTGGAAGTGGTTTAACCTCCTTGCATGTCCAGAGTATACAGTCCAGCTTTCGCAAGCGTATAGTAGGGTTGGAATGATGGTTGCATGGTAGACTTTGAGTTTGGTCTTGACGCTGATGCCACGACGTGCCCAGACCATCGAGCGCATTCTACCAAAGGCTGTGCTGGCATTTGCTATTCTGCTTGCCACCTCATCGTCTAGGCTGACAGATCTCGACAGCGTGCTGCCCAGATATGTGAATTTGTCTACGGCATTCAACGTCTGCCCGCTGACTGTAGTCTCTGGTTTTGTGTACGGCATACCTGGTGCTGGTTGGTACATGACCTCTGTTTGTTTGGCATTTATGGTCAGGCCAAAATTTTCGCATGCGTCAGAGAACTGGTCCATTCCAACCCGCATGTTCAGTTCTGAGTTATATATATATATATATATATATATATATATATATATATATATATATATATATATATATATATATTCTAAATCTGTCGGTTACACGAGAGGAACAGAATGACAGCTGAAATCAAAATAGAAGATGAAAGCACATAGAGACATATGGTACTTTTCACAAACGCGTTGTCAGTAGTTGTGGCACTGGGAAATACACAGATCTAAAGGAAGTAAGAGTGATACTCTAAAGGAAGTAAGAGTGATACTCTATAAATTATACCATCCGTACAAGAGAGTTGCGACACGGTAGATTCTATCTTGCTGCAACATTCTTGAAAATGAAGACGCTAACCGACTGTTAAGTGAAGGTGGAAAGTTATGGTATCCCTAAAATATTGATAACTAATGAAGAGGTCAGAACTTTTACCAGGAACAAGTGGAAAGCAGTTCAAACATGTCCTCAACCAAAAGAGGCCTATTACCAGCTTAACAGATTTAGATACCATCTGCTCAAAAAAACTAAGAATAGGACATACAGATAAGTGTGTCTGCGGCACTGACAAAATGACTGCTGTGCATCTGGTACATAGATGTGTTCAACATACAAGGAACAGAGAAATCACGTGTGGCTATCACGAATAGCATTTCTGGACAAGTTCTATGGAACTACCATCAGACTAGCCACTGCTTTATTTACATATATTCGATGTGGTCGAAAGACAAGATACTCGGTTCTCAAAGCTATGAATGGAAATGGTGAGCGATAGAGTCACACAAGTTTCAAGCAACCCTGGTCTCAAGGGAGGTGGTACCAGAGTGTCTGTATATAGAGTTAGATCCAGTCTTGCCACTGGTTCAAAGTAGCTCAGGACCAGAGAGTTAGGTTGATGGTCAGCGCAGTGTCTTCATCACAATAATCCAAATACAGCGCAAGTTCCATCAAAACAAAATTGGCTGATTATATCGCCATCATCGACGATGGGCAACAAACTTATTGATATTTTTAAGTTGATGAACGAAGAAAAGGCAGAAGAATAACAGCATGGCCAACTCTAACCTAACTGAGGGATAAACTGTAGGGCGGTGATATAAACCCAAGAGAGACGGTCTAGTCAACGATGGGAACATACATGTTTATTTGACGTCACCCGTGTAGATCACAAGACACCACAGAATAGTGCCACTGTAGTCTGGTTAGCGTAGTGGTAAAGCCTTTTCATTTCACATCCCATGTACGGAGTTCAAACCCCTGCTGCTGACACGTCCCAGTCGTAAATGGTTCCAGGTTTGCTGGTAGTGAAGAAAAAGGCAGTGAGCGAGGGAATTAGGAACTTCACATAAACAAGCTGTGGCCTCGTACAGTTATATCTTCAACACTCCATCTCCGGCGGCAGTGTCCGATAAGGGCATAATTTTTCCAGTTTAGTCTTCCAGGTATGTCGGAAAAAGCCGCAAAAGAAGGCGGTTCAACGTGACAACAGCCTTATAATACAAAACAAAATGGTAGCAATCCAAAAATGCACAAAGTAATTTGACATGGGATGTCTGTAAGGTACTAATTACATACTTCGCATGGAGCAAAAATTTTGCAAGAAAAAGATTGGTTAAGTTTCACCTTCTGTATGCAATATTTATGTATTGAACTGAAATCGGTTTAATATTTCCGAACGTGGACACAAGAGATTGGTCCTCTGAGATCACGTGAGACAATGTAAACGAATGCCTTGGTAAGAGTTCTACTTTCTATGTAAAGAGCCATAAATTGGGTTCTGATCTTATTGGTTATAGTAGTAAATACTTCATGACCAAACAGATGCTGCGAAATGTTGAGACTAAGTCGCCTGAACTAATCAGACTTATTCGCACAGTAGACGACCAATCTGCTCGCGCTGCTGATAGTACCTAACTGGCTCATCACGACACCAGTGTGGCTCCCGGGCTAAACATAATAGAGCCATTATTTCCTTTTTGGAATGTAGCAAGCAATGACTAGAGAAGGTTGCGCATGACGCTGGCAACTTTACTAAGTCAAACCATTGTTAACGAAAGCTGGTTAGGCAAACCCCAATGCAATGTTAGGCTTATACTCCGCCATCTGTAGAGACAGGTAACTGTTGACTGGGGAAATCACCTGCCCTAGTCGTGATACATATTGGTACCCAGTCAATGCCTTTTATGGGTAAGATGATACATCTCTGTCAACAGCAATAAACATTTTGGAGTTTACTAATCACCGTTTCGACTAGCTGAGAATATTTATGCAGCCAGTATTTGGTAGAACAGGTGGTGGAAGAAGTAGTATTAGAGGTATTAGGAGTGACGGTATTAATGTACGTAGTAGTAGTAGTATGACTGGTGGTAGTTGAAGTAGTAGTATTAGAGGTATTAGGAGTGACGGTATTAATGTACGTAGTAGTAGTAGTATGACTGGTAGTAGTTGAAGTAGTAGTATTAGAGGTATTATGAGTGATGGTATTAATGTACATAGTAGTAGTGATAGTACTAGTGGTAGTTGAAGTAGTAGTATTAGAGGTATTAGGAGTGATGGTATTAATGTACGTAGTAGTAGTAGTAGTATGACTGGTGGTAGTTGAAGTAGTAGTATTAGAGGTATTATGAGTGATGGTATTAATGTACGTAGTAGTAGTAGTATGACTGGTGGTAGTTGAAGTAGTAAAAGAGGTATTAGAAGAAAAAGTTCTGATAGCAAGAGTATCAAAAGTGGTGAAAGTAGAAGTTGTGGTAGTAGTGGTAAGATTACTAGTAGTAGGATTGAGGGAGTAGTGAAAGTAGTTGTTCTGGTGAAAGTAGTGGAACTGTATTATAAGCGGTAGTGGTAGTAGGTGTCCCAGTGGATTTTGTGTTGGTAGGAGATATGCTGGTAGAAGTTATGAAAGTATAAGTAGTAGTAGATGTGATGATAGTAGTGGTTGTGGCATGGATTGAATTGCAAGTGGTGGTAATATTGGTGGTAGTAAGAGAAGAACTGGAAGTAGCATCCGTATCTTTAGTATTAGCAGCAGTAAGATTATTGTTTGAATTACTATTATTTACAGTAAAAGTATTTGTTGTAATAGTAGTAGTAGCAGCAACACATGCAGGAGCATTAGTAGTAGTATTAGTAGAAGTAGGAGTAATAGTAGTAATAGTAGTAGTAGTAGTAGTAGTAGTACTAGTAGTAGTAGTAGCAGTCGTAATGATAGTAGTAATAATAGTTGAAATAGTAGTAGTAATAGTAGTAATAATAGTATTATTAGTAATAATAGTAGTAGTCACAATAGTAGTAGTAGTAATAGTAGTATTGGTAGTACTAGTAATAGTAGTAGTAGTAGTAGTAGTAGTAGTACTTGTAATAGTAGTAATAGTAAAAGTAGCAGTAGTTGTTGTAGTAGTAGTAATAGCAGTAGAAGTAACAATTATTGTCACACTCAGTAAGCCAAGCTTGCTTATGTTCTGTTTCATGAAATGGGAAGGTCTTACAGCTATGGGAAGTAAAACCACATTATAAATTTGTGCTGAAGTCGGATGTACTTGGTCGTTAAGGCACAAAAACAGTACCATGCGCTCCACTATAGGAAATATTGAGTTGAGAAAACGAGATGTGAGAGAAAGAGAAAGAAAAATGATTGTGCAACATATATTTGTTGAAGACCTGTGCCCGACAGTGAGTTGAAGGATTTTGACAACAAATATGCTAATTTAAAGATAAATATACACTTTTCCTGTCATAATATTTCCGCCCCTCTAAATCTGACACCGAAAGGTCGTTTTACCGGTTACAATTGTCGTCCAAATGTCGCTTCACTTACGGAAAACTATCCTAGACGAAATTAAACACGCGTTTAAGGCCAAGGGTGTGTCCTGGCAAAGCAAAACGAAATTTAACAGATGCAGAAAAGTTCTACAAAGTCTTCCAAAAATATGTCTTTATTTTTGTCAATCTAATGCGCGTATTCGAAGCGTTGCAAGCAGTCTTCTGTGACAAGATACTGGAATAGAATAGTGCACTAGGAGGAATAAGTTAATTATGTATGCATGATATGTTTACTCCACCTGCAACGTGTCTCGTGGCAGTTAATTCACATGGATTTCTATTTTTGACTACCATTTGAAGTCATCCCGCGAGATTTCAGTTGCTTCGTCTACATTGTGTGTCATTATTGTCAAGTTCGCTTTGGTTTTCTCATTCTTCTGTGTCACTGTGTGTTCAACTAAAGGGGTTGCCTGGTTGTATTTGTAGCATGTCGCTTGAACAGAATTTGAAGCGTTAAATGTCAAATATGTAACAGTGCTTGTCTCTAACGGCAGATGGACCGGGTACTGCACGTTGTCGTGCGTGTTTCAGTCTACCTAGCTGTAAATATGAACCTGAATTTCAGTTGCAGACGTCTGTGTTGTACAAGTGTGTATGAGTGAGTAGCCGAGTAGTAGAGCGCTCACTTTTCGTGGTAAAAGTACTAAGTTCGAACCTCGTTATCGACATGCTCCATTCAACCCAACTGTTTAAGGGTACTTGGCTTACTGTTAAGAGTAGGCAATGAAAGGAGCTGACCAAAGCATCTCATAAAAAACCCGTGACTAAGTACAATGTAATATTTAACAGTTTATCCCCAACAGCGTCTGATATGGGCGCTAACTTATGTTGACATATACCCAACAAAGTTTGATGAAATATATTAGCCGTAAAAATGCTCCATCAAACACATTTTTAGCGAGAACAAATGCAAAAACAAGTGCATTATTAGCACTTGATCACGATTAGGTGAAACATCTGGATTAAAACTCCACCTCGGGGGACGGCGTGGCCTAGTGGTTAAGTGGTACGGCTCACGACCCGAAGGTACTGGGTTCGATCCCCATCACAGCACCGGCCCGGGGAAGCAAACCCTTAGAAAATGCAGAAGGAAGCAGACCCTTACATAAAATGCATGCTGAAGTCGGATGCACTGGGCCGACAGGTGCAAAATAAAAACCACAGTGTAACGCACACCACCTTGGAGAATAGCGAAATAAGGCGAACGCAACAAAAAAAAAACAAAACAAAAAAAAATTAAATCCACCTCACGTCCGTGTCGGGCTTCCTGGAAACAGGCTGTGTCTCAGCCACCTATCAGCTCAACGAGATGTTTGAATCGACACTGTAATCTCTACAGTGGTGACTTTACTGAGAAGTCTCGCATTGCAATACAGCCAAGAAGGGATAGTTTCACCTTTCTCAAGTACGCTTCCGGATATAAGTAGAGCTCAGCACAAGTGACTTTCACAACAACAGCAACAACAGTGCTGGGACATTTACACACCAGACAAAGCAAGATTTTAAACATCTTCAATCAACCGACTTTCTTCTGAAGCGTTGCAAGCAGACTTGATTTTCGTACTCCAATTGTGCAAATGCGAGGTAGCGTGGCCTATGGGTGAAACGTCTGTTTCACAATTATCCGGTCAGGTTAGGTCAGGTCATCCCGTAACCGGTGAGGTCGTTGGGGCACACATGAAGACATCCTCACAGCACCACGCCACCCTTCTCTGTCAGCGGCCGCTGCCTGTGACCGGTCGGAGATTGGTCCATTCTTTTATGATGTCCTCCCATCTCTTTTTGGGACGGCCTCTTCGTCGTCTGCCATGCACCTTTCCGTGGAGGATTGTATTTGTAAAACCATTTGATCTCGATATGTGACCGTACCAAGCGAGTTTCCTTTTTTTGACAGTTGCCAAGAGGTCTTCAAAAGGCCCTATTGCTGTTGTAATTATATCTCGTATTTCCTCATTTGTAACTCGATCTTTGTACGTGACATTTAAAAGTCTTCGGAAACATCTCATCTCCAAGGCCTGTATCCTTCGTTGAAGATCAGCTGTAACTGTCCATGTCTCACAAGCTTAGAGGAATATTGACAGGACCAGTGTACGCATTAATCTGATTTTTATGCATAGTGCTAACCGTTTATCTTCCAAGATTTTGTTAAGCCGTGCAAGCGCCGTTATTGTCTGTGCTATTCTGGACAACACCTCACATTTTGATCCTTCATCACTGACAATCGACTCCTGATATTTAAAACGGTCAACCACTTCCAAAGTGACCGGTTCGAATCACGCCCGTGTCCAGTTTGACAGCCAATGGATTTTCCCTCGGTGTGATCGCTCCTCCACGGAAGGAAAGTAATGACAAACTACCGTACTGCACACCTGTCAAGGAACTTATAAACAGTCAAATAGATTGGCAGTTGTAAGAAGCGACGTTCTGCAAAGGACATGCTACTTTCATCGTGTACAGTCATACGAGTGGTATGTGGGATGAACGCAATAAGTCCACCTATTAATGCTCGAATACAGACTTCCTGCATTAGCGCCAGTTGCAGTGGGGGCCCTATGCGTCCCTTGACGTGAAAAGATAATCAACCAATTTTGTACAATGATACTACCCACCCAGGATGAATCTTGTGTCACCTTACAATGGATGTTGAATAGGACCACATCAAGCAGTTGAAACACATTCTTTGGGAGCTGAAACTAGTTGTCATATTACAGCTCCATGTCTGTGGTAGGTTTGTTTCAGGTTATATTACAGCTCCATGTCTGTCATAGTTTTATGTCAGGTCATATTACAGCTACATGTCTATGGTAGTTTTGTGTTAGGTAATATTACAGCTCCATGTCTATGGTAGTTTTGTGTCAGGTCATATTACAACTCCATGTCTGTCATAGTTTTGTGTCAGGTCATATTACAGCTCCATGTCTATGGTAGTTTTGTGTCAGGTCATATTACAGCTCCATGGAAGAGGGGAAATAACTTCTAGACAAGGAAAAGGAATTACTGGAATCCCGGTATTCAGTAAGTCAGATGGCGTGCCCCTGATACCAGGTAGCCAGAAGTTATTCTTTCGTTCTGAAGTCAGTTTGGTTGGCTCCTAGAATTTGCCGCCCTATGTCTTCCTTGATCTGCATTCCATATCCTCAATTGGCTATTCGTATCATATTTGTGAGTGGTTTTCTTCTTGTGGTTCTTGGAGAATGTTCAACTTTTGGGTGTCTGGCCCACAGGCTCTCCCTTGCTGACATATGTCAGTCGTTCTTACACTATGTTAATTTGTGCTTCGTGAGTAGTGAAACGGAAAAGAGCAAAAACGTGTTTTCACGTGCACCAAAACGAAGCATTACAGGCGTCCCGTAAGCGGCCAACATGCGGCCAAGCGGCATGGAGCAAAAACCAATCAAGAAAATAAAGTAAAGCAAAACAGCTACTCACTTATTTGGATGAGTACCATTTTCATGTGCATGTTGATTTTCTGCCATTGTTATTGTTTCTGTTGCTGCTGTTGTCAATGTTGCTTCAGGAAGATTTTTCTTGAATTCTAGCTGCTAGGTTATTGTCCTTTTAGAGTGGAATATCAACCAGGATCCGAGAAGTATGTACCGACATATGGTTCAGAGGTCACACAAAAACACGCGCCTTTTGGTACTAGGTCCAGTGACTACGTAAATACTTCTATATTCCAGATGTGTCTGATTGGCTGAGTATCATCTGATATAATTAATGACTGATGAGTTCCTGTGGAATCGAATGGAAAATCAGAAGTGAAGGTCATTAAGGATGCAGTAAAACTCAATATCAAATTCTACAAAGAAAGAGTGGAGCATGTGTCAGTTTTACACGGAAGCAAAGAAGAAAACAAGATAACTTACGATCACAAGGTCTTCGCCAGAGAGTAAGGCCAACATATATATGAAGCTAACAAAATATATAAATATAAATGAACATTACATGTGCCTATTAAGTGAGAGACTTTTAAAAGGGTGCTTGCACGAATTAGAGAGATTAAAATGGTAAGAAAAGATAACTAATATACCAGACATTCATATGTGATTTGTACAAAAACAGCGAGGTGCAGTACGAACAAATGTATGTATGATAAATTGGTTTCCAGTGCTGAGGGGTGTACGACAGGGGTGTGTTTTGTTTCCATTGTATATGCATAAAATCACACAGTTGGCTAACCACACGAGAAATCCATAAATAAACTGTTGCTTGCTGATGATCAGGTCATCTTTTACCAAAATGAAGAAGACCTACAGCGCCAGCTAACCAATCTCAATTTCGCTTGTTACGAATTTGACATGAAGACCAACATAGATAAGACCGAAAATGTGATGACATTGCGTGAAACATGTGCAAAGAAGTTTCCATAGCAGTGAGAAAAGTACCAAGCAAGTAAGGGAGTTCAAATACCTAAAAACTATGTTCACTGATGACGTCAGAATGGAAAGGGCGATCGAACATGAAAATCAGAAGGCGAACAAATTGCCACGATATTGAAACACCCTACTATTCAACAAATTGAAGATAGGGTGTACCGACGAATGCCCGTGCGGTACTGGTAAAATGACCGCTGAACATCTGCTGCAGAACTGCCCGACATACGAGGATCAGAGAGAGCAGATGTGGCCATTACCAGTGGAACTGCAAGACAAGCTCTATGGCAGTGGCGAGAGCCTCAGGATGACCGCCGCTTTTTTCGAAAAAATAATGGTTACTGTCTGACTGCGTACGCAGAAGAAGAAGAAGAAGAAACACCCTAGAGTGCTTCTTTCAACTACGAGGAGGCTGATAAATGCACAATTTATTCCTACAGTGTGTTACCAATATTATTGTATGTCCTTACTAGAAACATATAATAGTAAGATTCATGCGCTGTGTGAGATGTGCAAGTGGACAGACAATCTGTGCCCGAATCCGCCACACCACGCTGAGGAAAATAGTGGGGAGGCGGGGGCGAGGGGCGTGGGGCAGTTAGTGCCCACATTGACGCCCAAAAAATCAAGTGATTTGGTCATTAAGTCAGAATGGATTATGACCAGCCTGAAGCGAGAGCATATCAGATGCAGGTCACCTATCTACGTTCAACGGGCTGACCTCGACACCGGCGGTTCGAGGGTGGGTCTGACACATTCAGGAAGTTCCACTTAACGACATTACAAGTCTCCCACCATCCATGAGATAACAAGAAATTTACGCAAACCGCTTCTCTGCAACGCCTCATGGCAAGTGCAGTAGGGCAAAAGAAGAACACATTCAGAAGTTAGCAGAACGAGAAGGCCCTGACGTTGGATAGGACACATATTAAGGAAACTAGCTGATAGTACTAAAAGGCAGTGTCTTTCTGGAATACCCAAGGCAAAAGAAACTAAGGATTACCAAAATACTTGCAGAGAAGGGAGTCAAAGACAAACATAAAGCAGTAGAAATGCTGGGAAGTAAAGGTAATAGTAGAATGAATCATGAAAGTAGCAGTAACAGTATTAGTATTAGTCAAAGGACCATTAGTAGTAGTGGTATTGGTGGACGTAGTAGCAGAAGTAGTAGTTATAGTAGTTTGGGAATTGCAGTAAATCTAGTAACTGTAGTCGTAGTAGTAGTAAAAGTAGTAGGAGTAACAGACGTTTAAGTGATAGTAGCGCGAGTTGCAATAAAAGTAGTAGTAGCAGTAATAGTAGTAGTAGTAGTAATTGAAGTATTAGTAGTAGTATTACTAGTAGTAGTAGTAACAGTAGCAGTAGTAGTAGTAAAATTATTAGTAACAATAGTGGTAGGGGTAGGAGTTATAGTGAGAGTAGTGCCAGTTACAGTTAACTTATTAATAGTGGAATTAGTGTAATAATAATAAAAGTAGTAGCAGTAATAATGGTGGTAAAGTTAGTAGTAGTAGTAGTAGTAGTAGTAGTAGTAGTAGTAGTAGTAGCAAAAATAGTAGCAGAAGAATGTGACGGAAGTTGTTGTGATTGCAGTACGTGTTGTGGTAAAACATGTAACAGTTTGGTTTTCAAAAAAATAATTGTTTGACTTTCTGGTTTCTACTAGCGACAGTAGAAGTAGTAGTAATAGTAGTAGTAGTAGTAGTAGTAGTAGTAGTAGTAATAAAAGTAGTAGTAGTAGTAGCAAAAGTAGTAGAACTAGAAGTAGTAGTAGAAGCAGTAGTAGAAGTAGCAGTGATATTAGTACGAGTTGCAGTAATTCGAGTTACTGTGAAACTAGTAATAGTACTACTAATACAAGTAACAATGGCAGTAGTAGTAATAGTGGCAGCAGCAGCATCAGTAGTAGTAGTAGTAGTAGTAGTAGTAGTAGTAGCAGTAGTAGTAAAAGTAGTAGTAGTAACATTAGTATAAGTTGAAATAACGGGAGCAGTAGTGATAGTTATAGTAGCACGAGTTGTAGTATAAGTAGTTATAATAAATTATTTAACTGTTAGACGGGGTTCAAGTCCTGAACACGTCCGTAAAATTAAAACCATATACTTACTCCACATGTAGCTGTATAATGATGATCGGATAAGGAGCCGAAAATAATCACACAGAACTAAGTGTTGACAGGTCGCCTAGAGCGCACACGACCAACGCTTAAATATATATTTTTCAGTGCGTCATTCCCGTCTGCGGAAGTATTTAAACACCTTCTCGCGCAGGGAGTTGCCAGGTTGGGCGACGTTACTTGTCCTTTCCTATGTAATACTATAATTAGGTTGTTTCATGGCCTTTTGCCGTGCAATTTTTATGTTTTTACTTTCTACGCAGCTTGCTGTACTAGTGTGGTGAATGGGTTGAACAGAATAGGACAACTGTCAACTTTAAAGCATGGTGCAGAAGGCAGCTGTGAAAGTGACAAGAGAATAACAATATACGTAAGAGAACGTGCATGTCAGATACCGCATCTTAAAAAAAAAATAGTTAACGAAACCTGCTTTAAGACCAATATGCTATTTATATACTACTACTACATATGGACATGACAATATACACGAAATGAAAAATGACAAATCATAAGATTAACGATAAATCGGTGCAATAGCTAAGAGATAAGGCGCTCGCCTCTCCAGAGATGAAAGAACGAAAGCGAGACACGGCGGGATTTCAAGTCACTCACGCTTCAAGTGTTTTACCAAGAAGGTGAGATCTGCTCCTAGTCCTACCGGAGAGAGATAATACATTTGAAGGTCTCATGTATATGATGTGTACGTAAAAGAACCCGTGGCATTTGAAGATCGAGAGCAACTTGATATTAACCGCTGTCCGGCAAAATGTTCTGAAGGTTGCAAAATTACAACCGAACAGTGCCATACATGAAGACTAGCAGGAAGTGGTTATTCCATCAATGCAACAAAAAAAACAACGCAACAAGTCAGTCCTGTTTATTTGCGCACTCAATTACATGTATATATAATAAAAAAGATCTCTCTTCTTTAAGGACTGGCAGGAGAACGACAGATAGATAGATAGAAAGAGAGAGAAAGAGAGAGAAAGAGAGAGAGAGAGGGAGAGTCATGATAAATCGTTAGGGTATTTATTACGGTGGATTACAACTTATGTTTCGTCTATATTTTTGATCCGACGCGATATCTGATCCATGCTTTTTCGTGTTATAATACTCTTTATTGTGGTTTTCAGTAACTGGTTGCCTCGCCTTATGATATGCATGGGGCTAGCAACCTCAATATGAACAGTAATGTGTGTATCACACCGCAACTGCAATTGCTCTGACACATGCTGCATGGCAAAGGGCCAACTGTAGAGGGGGATGGGGGGCTATGCTTCACTTTGGTCTTAAAGGTTAATCAATCAATCAATCAGTAACAACAAAACAAAATAAATAAATGTTTCATATATAATTCCCATATGTGAACAAAATCGACCATTCATAACTTGACCTATATTGCACAATCACTATAAAATTGTTTTCTCGCTGCTTATCTTAAAAATATCTATCAATTCTGACCGACTGCATACGAGAAGCGTAGAGAAAGTGCACCTTAAAAGGTTCGACGTTATTACGTTTCTAGGTCCGGACAGACGAGAGAGAACAGGGACAGAGTTGTCGTTGTTCGGTGGGCAACAAATGTCGGTGATTGTTCTGGATAGCGGTTCTCATATCATTCGTTTTTCGAGATCTTTCACACTCTTAGATGTTATTGCGAAGTTACAAAGGACCTTTATTCTTTATTGCAGAGCATATGTCCATTGTTGTAAAGTGACACACAGCCTAATTCGATTTTGCTCATGCTTGTGAAGTCCCAACAAAAGATGGTTTATCATTGGGAGTCACTCGAATACTTTAAGGCTCTGTACATTATTGTGGGAACATCAAATCATTTAATAATTTGTGTTCGTTATTAATCTCAAAGATTAAAATAGCTATTTTTCAATACAGTGGGAACTTAGAAGACCTACAAAGCTTTTGGTCATCACTGCGGGCCCTTAAAGAAAAGGAGCGTTTTTTTCTTCTCATTTTAGCATCTAATCTAATAGCTGTCCATAGTTGTCGATGAGGACCGCCGGCATCATCCTTGTTACAGATTTCCCTGTTGGGTGTGGGTGCGCATGTGGCTGAACAGGCCAATGCGAGCACGAAAACATCTGCTACATATCGGGCACACGAGGTTTGTAGAAGGGGATGGTGTTCCCGCTGCTCGGGATTTCCGCGTCTCGCGTCTGCTCTGGGCTCTCACAACACGGTCGTCTTCACCGGCAGCTACACCCGATTTGACTGCGCTTCTCCAGTCAGATCTGTTTTTCGCAAGATTTTCCCAGGTGTCGATGTCAATCTGGCAACTTTTTAGTGAGTCCTTCAGACCGTCTTTAAAACGTTTCTTTGGGCGCCCTCTCTCGCGCCATCCCTCTCTCAGCTCGCCGTAAAGAAGCTTCTTTGGGAGCCGCTCGTCTGACATACGGACGAGGTGTCCGGCCCATCCTAGTCGTGCTTTTTCTAGCAGTGCATGGATGCTGGGCATGTTAGCCCTCGAGAGAACCTCGATGTCAGTGACACGATCTTGCCATCGGATGTGGAATATTCGCCTCAGGCAACCTGTGTGGAAGTGGTTTAACTTCCTTGCATGTCCAGAGTATACACAGAAGAGTTCAGTGATCCTTCTGGTGAGGGAGGGGCCAGCTGTCTTATATACCTCTGCTGGTATTGCATCAGCTCCTGGAGCTTTTCCTATAGCAAGACTCTTAACAACATACATCATTTGATAAATATTAAGAGACTCCAGCTGGCAAATAGAGATATTGTTCATTATTGGAAGACCGTCAAAGACTTAAAGATCTTTTGTTCATTATGGTTAGACTTTCAAAGGCTTAAGAAATTGTATTAATTGTTTTAGTAAGAGGGAAAATCAATAACCTACACATTATTCAGGGCCTCTAGAAACTTAAGAGCATTAGCTCATTAATGTAGGGCCTTCGGAGACTAAACGAGTTTGTCCTTATTATAGAGTGGCCCTTGAAGACTTCCAGAACTTTAGATCATTAACGTAGGGCTCTCTAGGACTTAACGAACTATTGCTCATTACTCTGAGCCACTATGAACTTTAACAGTCAATGTGAAGCAGCATGGACCTTTCCTTATTTTTTATTAAGCCCAGGATAGCTTTCAATAGCACTGAAGGCTGCAGTAAAAGCAATGGTGACAGGCGAAGCAATGAAACCCAGATAGTCCTGTTTACAGATGTCCTGGCCGTGATTACAGCACTAAAAAGTCAGAAAAATACTGAACTTGGGGGTTTAAGAGCAGTACTCTGTCAACTATGCCAGCAGTCCGCACCAAAAATAGTAGTGGTACAGTGGGTTCCATCCCACTGTAACATCCAAGGCAACGAGGAGGCAGACAGACTGGCAAAAGAAGGTGCAAGACTACCACCCCAGATTCTAGTGTGACCTACGAAGAGTCCAAAAGGTCTATTAGGGCCAGATACATGGCCAAATGGGAAACAGAACATACTGGCTACAAAAAAAAAAATGATGGCTATTACCAGTTGAATAGAAGAGAGCAGGTCGTGGTCTTCAGACTCCGCACAGGCCACAACAGACTGAGGTACCACCTATTCAATAAACTGAAGATATGTGGCACTGACGAATGCACCTGTGGTACAGGGAAAATGATCGCTGAACATCTGCTGCAAAATTGCCCGACATACGAGGACCAGAGAAAGCACATGGGGCCATCACCAGAATCAACACTAGACAAGCTCTATGGCAGTGTCGACATCCTTAGGATGACAGCTGATTTCTTCGAACAAATTCAAGTTGACGCCTGATAGCGTACGAAGAAGAAGAAGAAGAAGAAGAAGAAGAAGAAGAAGAAGGTGCTGTACAGTGTTCTCTCTGACTTGTCCTTCGGATTTCCATTTGGCTATTATTAGGAAGTTTATGTGTGGTTTCTTTCCTGCGACTTACTAGCTCAGGCCATGGCCATCTTTAGTCTAAACTACAGAAGGCCATGGTCAGGCATTAGTTTGTTGTTCAACAGATTTACGTTTTCTTAGGTGACGGAAAGCTTATTTCAATCAAAGACACCATATTTCTATAGATTTTGATTTATTCGAATCTCCCTTCAACTGAAGCATGCGGCTCCAACTACAGCTAGCAGTTTTAGTTAGAACCTGTATCCGAGATATTCGAAAAGGGGTTCAATGGCGATGGCTGTACATATTGCGTTTGCTAGCCCAGTGCACAACTTTCTTTAGTTGTCTTTTATGACTCACACGGAAGGTTATAGTGAGTTTTATCTGTTCAACCCGGGTATCATTCCGTTGCGTTTTTCGTTATATTATAATCTAAAGAAAATGTTGACATGCGAAGGTAGTGACAACGTCAAGAGCTTCCTGATCTTCTTATTGCTGGGGTGCACTTGAGTGGTGTATATGACTATGGAGTGAAGGTCGATTGCACCATAACTCGCAGCGCAACGTATAAAAATCAACAGAAATTAAATCCAACTTTGAAGTAGAAATCTTGAACATCATTGTACTCTTTTTATTGTATTGATCTGAAACACGGAGAACAGAATCAGCAACGGAAAAAGTGGATACTTTTACAAATAGTTGTCTTCGCATAATAGAGAGATTGGAAATGTATGATTAGATTACTAATGTGGATCTGTAAAAAAAAAACCCACATATATTAATGGGCCAGAGGTGAGGAGAAGGCGCTGACGTTGGATAATATATACATTAAAGATACCAGCTGATACATTACAAGACAGTCTATGTTCTGAAATCAACAAAGCAAGAACAGTAGAGGTATACCAAAACGAGATTTCAATGCAATGGAGCAGATGAATCAGGATAGAAAGATTTGGCGTGTTTTTGTTGAAGGCTTGTTTTCAACACATAATTGATAGGTTTTGATTTGATTTTGATGGACGCAGTGTGAAGGCTAGGTGTTCTTTATGTTACTCCCTATAAAAAGAACCCTACCTAGGACTTACCGAGGTTTTGAACTCTGGTCTCCATCGTCAAGGTACCTATCCTGACAGCTCGGCTATCATATCCAAATATTAAATGATCCATAAAGTGCATATCATATCATGGATGGGCGCCTGCGCATGGGTAAGATGTTGACATGTTATGATAATATCACTAGTGTGGAGCTGATGTGAAGGCTCAGCCATGTATGAACGGAGCATGACGTGAGAGGGCCGCTGGTTTTAGATGCGACTCACATTAAAGGAATCATTTATAGCAGTGTTCTTTTAGCTTTCAAGTAGGCACTAGCAGAATAATTGCATTCCGTATTAATATATATTATTATTATTATTATTATTAATATGGCAATACAGAGGTCACACAACCTGAGGAAACTGTGGCAGAGAACCAGCAAACCAAACAAAAGGGAACATTTTGACAACCTGGGTTTTTTCTGTAGCAGCATACGGTTGTGAAACATTGTCAGATACGCAAACCTCAAGGAAGAGAATCGAGTCCTTCGAGTTGAAATGTTATAGATAGGTTTTTTAGAACACCATGGACCGAAAATAAATGTTTTTGTATTACTTTGGCCACATCAAAAGACACAACGGTCTGGAGAGAACGGTAAAGCAATGTATGGTGCCGTGCAATAGAGGCAGAGGCAGACAAAGAAGGTGATGGCATAAGATGTCAAGAAATGCTTTGGGCATGCCTCTGGAGCAGGATAATGGCAGCGATGCTCTGCAAAGGACATGTCACATGATGATGATGTATTAAAAACATCACAAATATACAGACTTAGTGGTTCTTCAATTTAGATTGAGTACCAATAACACGAGAAGCGAAGGTAGAACAAGGGGAATAGTTCGGCACTTGACTTGTGTTTGTTAAAGACCTATATATATATATATATATAGAGAGAGAGAGAGAGAGAGAGAGAGAGAAAGAGAAAGAGAGTGAGAGAGAGAGAGGCACTTGCATAATTTATACATAACTGACATCCGCACGTAAATAACTGAATATTTTCAATTCAATGAAAGAGGAGTCCAGGGCCTCAATATGATGCATTCTAAAGTAAAGTAGGGGTGTAAGGTGTTAGCTATCTCACATTTCAAAGGCTCGGCTATATGAGGAACTCTCCTCTCCACCGCCGCTTTTACTTCCCGGACTGGACCGGTACCCAGTTAAGGCTCGATCCACCCGCGATCCGTTGCGGTCTGAACAAACATTTCTGCCTCAGCAGGAGAATGAACCCAAGACCACTCTGATGCGAAGTCAGCTGGCTAACCACTGCGCTACACGGCTCCCTACATTCTACTCAGCTATAAATGGGCACCTGACTTATTGTTACACAAGGACAGGCAGGAAATTTAAAAAACTAGTCACCCAAACTTACAAAAAAGTAAGACCTGGCACGATGAAAGTCTTTAACACTTCATCCACGCTGCAGTGTCCGATGTGAGACCTTAAAAAGAACTCACCAGTTCTCTTTCCCTATGATTTCAAAATCCAACTATTTTCTTTTTGTACCGTTGGATTTTTTCGCGAGACAGTGTCTTATCAAAGGTTACTTTCTCTCTTTAATCTCTAGCTGTAACTATTTCAATACTTGTTGCTACACGTTTTTGTCTTCTTGTGTCCCTATTTTCTTACCATGAGAGTTCTAAAATCGACCACCTATCTGATTGTATGTTTTTGATTTGACCTGAGTGTTTGTCGTTTCCTTCTACGTTTTTTCTTCTTATTCTCATTCTGTATTGTTTTTTTTTCTCTGTACCAGGATTGTTTTTTGCTTGTGTTTTTGTTGATGTGTTTTTCAAACTCTATCTCTGTATACATGTGAGTTCCTAAATCCAGATCTTGTACTTTTTCATTCGTATTTTTCTCCCTGAGGTTGTGTCTGATCCATCTTTACTTTCTGTCTCTAAGCTTCGGCTGTATCGGTAGTCCTCGTGTTTATTTCGACAAAACCACACTGCCTTCATTACATCCAGCCATGTGTATAACTTCTTTTAACGTACCTAGAGGTCACGAATCACGTGTAATGTAAGACCAGAGCACATTAATTTTGCTAGCAACGAATACATAATGTTTTCCTCTGTTCTCCATGGCGAGAAGGGTGTTTTCCATTTCAAGCTGCACATGTTTGATTCCGGACCAAATGTCAAGTTAGAAAAACGTTGTTTCCGGTTGATAAAATACCAAAGTTCTTTTGTTGGCCACATACACAAATACTAGCCCGAGGGGTTCCCAGAGCAAACAGAATAGTGTCTCTGCTCCCGTTTTAGCATGCACTAAGAAGCGACGAAGGAAGGTTGTGCTTTAAGTTGGCAACCTCATCATAGAAAAACCATTGCTAATGAGACGGTATTGAAAATAACTGGATTCAGATTTCCCTGAAAGCTATTTTCCGTAAACCAAATGCAGTGTTGGGTCTATGTTTCACCAAACGTTTGTGAAAGGAAAAAAAGAATGTGTCAATACTAATGTTATTTTATGAACAATTTGTGTCCAGAAATACAGAAATAAATAATTCTACCCGTTCGGCAAATAGGTTATGTAAATGACAATTACATTTGGACGGACTAAGCTTTACTAATTTTAGTTGCTATCATTTTAGTATTTTGAACCCTGTTAGTTGACGTCGCTAAGCGAGTAGCAGCACATGTTTTATTTGCTATCTGCACTTTAAATGATAATATTTCTCGATTAATTTAAATCTCAAAGCCCAGTAAGAGAACAACTGAATCAAAAACCAGAAAGAAAAGCTGTGCATATAAAATACAAACTAGAAACTCTTCACCAAAGAATTTGGACATGTACGTTCAGAGGGATCAGCAACAAATAGAATTGAGAGTGAAAGTAAAGAAATCTTTCCGAGTTCAAAAACATTGTACACAACGATATATGTCAATAGTTACAAGAGCATTGTCAACTAACTTTTGATATAATATCGAGGCTTTGGAAACTACAGGAGAAATCTTAATAATAAATTAAATCCTCATATATGAACTATCTGTGTCTGCTGCACGAAGCAGCCAATAATTTACAGAACACAATTAACTAAGAGTAATAATTAAAAAAGGCACATGCCCCCAGTTCAAATGAGATATGTTATTATGTATTTCGCCTCACTGTAATTTTTGGCAGTGGACAATGTAAGCTATATCATCTTTTTTGATTAGTATAATTTATGAATATACCGACAGATTGTCTATGTGTAGATAGATAGATACCTGACACTGGAGAAACACACCATTCAGGTCAACAACTAAAACGCATATTATAAGCCGAACAGAATTCAACGCCTGGTATTCTTTAGACACCTAACAGACCATGTCAGATTGATAGACCAACCTATTCAACGAATTTAAGATATGAACTACCAATAAATGTGACTGTGACACTGATAACAAGATTGTTGAACATCTACTACAAAAGTGCTCAAAATACGAGGAGCAGAGAACGCACATATGACCAGTACTAGCCCAGGAAAAGCTCTAGAACACTGCCAGTAGCCAAATGCTTATGCTAACAACTGCTTTTCTTTAGGTAGAATTAAGTTCACATCTGAGGGTGTAAGAAGAAAAAGATAAATGTTATATGAAGGCAAGGGAAATCTGACCCTTACAAAAAATGTATGTCGAAGTCGGATGCACTGGGCCGACAGATGCAAAATAAAAACCGCAGCGCAACACGCACCGCCTTGGGGAATTGAGAAATAAGTCAAACGCAAAGAAAAAAATAAATGAATTATCCACCAATGTCGCTAGATGTGGTTGAGAATAAGCAACCATCTGCGTTGCCATTTTTATTTCCAATCTATTTCCTTTTAGTGTTCTTTACCCCTTTCGTCCCACGGTTGTCTGTAGGTACCCTCTTACTGTGAAGACCTGCTGTAGGGTATTACATGCATGTGAGTGAGATGCTCAAATCACTTGTTTTTTAAATTGTGGTTTTAAAGGTTCACCTATATTTCAACGAAGAAACGCAATTCAAACAGTTCTTTTGGTTATACCAGGTCGTTTCTGAAGCCATTTAATTCTCAATGCATCTATTTATGTCGTAAATGACGCTGATTCAGGTTATTGATATATTTCTTCATTCTCACTAAGTTTGCTCCGGTGACCCTGCCCGCGTTTCGTAAACATCTAATGTTTTATTGTGATCTTAATACCATTCCATTGCACACGGCTATCCTGTTAGTTTAGATAGCTGTTTCCTTATATGCATTTTTGTTTAACACATTTTAACAATAACCATATCCGGTGGAACCGTCGTACCACACTTGTTACGCAATATATGTAACACTACATCGTAACTGTGCCCTCTTACATTGAACGTGCAAGTTGGAATGGGGCGTTGCGTGCTATCTGTGTGACCGGCTAAATGTTCAATTCGTGTCTCTGTCAGTAATTCAATCAAAACCTTTCCGGCTACATGTGGAGCATAGGTCTTCAAGAAATGCGTGTCAAGTCTTCAAATGTTCATATATGGGTAGCCGCCCCTTGGCAAATCCCTTCATAGCCGCCTATTATGACATGTCAGACAGGTTACAGTGCTACTGTTCTTCATAGCTCCGCTAACACCATAGTTCTTTGTCTGTGTACTGTTTCTGTAACACCATCAGTACATCGTTTTCTTGGTATCATTATAATTACTTGTTTTAATTTGTTCACAATAGGCGCAAATTGAATTAAAATGGTGTTGCGTGTGTTTGTGAATTTAGACTTCTTGGGACAATACGGACACCTTAGAACTACATGACTTCTTGGGATCATACATATCTCTTAGGATCGCATGGGCTCATTAGAGCCATATGGACATCAAGGGACTATTTGAACCTATTCGGGTCTCCTGGAACACTTGGGATCACGTGGACCCCTTTGGGATCACAAGTACTTTTAGGATCGCATGGGTTCATTGGAGCCATACGGACATTAAGGGACTGTTTGAACCTATTAAGGTCACCTTTGGGATCACAAGTACTATTAGGATCACATGGCGCTAGCTTAAGAATCTCTGCTTCGACACGTCTTCCTCAGCCTGGACTGAAAGGTATCCATAGTCATAACTCTGAATATGGATACGGAATTCTGAGTTTGGGGAAAGACTGTCGTTTGGATGTTGACGAAGCATTCAATACAATTTCGATAGAGTTGATGCAATGAGAGGCGCCTGAAAAGAAGGCGTGAGGTGTATGCAACCAACGGAGAGCCTGAACCTTCGTCATTTGTTGAGGAAGCGTAAGCACCTCTAGGTTTATCCGAAATGCAGTACGACGGCTCGTAACAAAACAGTGCAGACCGGAACCTTAAATATCAGTACCTACTACAGGACTGTCAGTCCAATGGGGACAGGAGAAGAAAGCCAATAGGCGTTGATTTCAAAGTGCTATTGTGAATGAGCTGTGGGCGTAGAGGGAAAGCCTCGCTACAATTACAACCGTTGTGACGGATCTATCCCAATTACTCACGCTGTGACGGATCCATTCCACTTACTTAAACTCCGACCAGAGCAAAGGCTTGATTTTCCTGGTTGAGCGTTTAACATTACTTGTTTTATTCTTGTGTGTTTCTTCTTCTGTCTTGCCGCCTCTGTTTCTTCTTCTTTGTTTCTTCTTATGTGATTTTCTGTGTTTTATTTTACCTTCTTTGATCTGTGGATTTCTTCTTTTCTGATTTTCATCTTCTGTGTTTCTTCATCTTTGTTTCTTATTGTCTTTCTGCTTCTGTGTTTCTTATTCTGTCTTTCTTCTTCTGTGTTTCTGATTCTGGCTTTCTTCTTCAATATATCTTTTTCTGTGTTCCTTCTTATGTGTTTCTTGTTCTGTATTTTTTGTTCTGTTTCTTCTTCTGTATATCTTCTTAATGCATCTGTACTTTTTCTTCTGTGTTTCTATTAGTGTTTATTTTGTTTCTTCTTCTTCTTTATTAGACAGTGTATCTTCTTCTGTTTCTTTTTCCGTACTTCTTCTTCTGTTCTTCTTCTTCTGTTTTTCTTGTTTTCTTTTTCTGGGTTTCTTTTTCTAGGCTTTTTCTTATTTCTCCTTCTGTGTTTCTTTATTTGCGTTTTTTCTTTTGTGTTTCTTCTTCTTTCTTCTTCGTTTTGTTACATCTCTTCCTATTCTTCTTATTCTTGTTTGGGTTCTACTTGTTCTCGTTCATCTTTTTCTTGTTCATCTTGTCCTTCTACATTTACTTGTTCTTCCTTTTTCACTTCTCTTTTTTCACCACCTTCTATCATTACGGCGTTGATTCCTATTGCTTTGGTCCACCGGGAAGAAAAATAAAGCCTGGCAATCTAAACGCAGTGTGCAGGTTAGATTTGTATTTCACCTCCATCACACCCCCCCCCCCCCCCCGCCCCCCCCCGATACTAACCGATACAAAAACCCATGCCTAAACCGAGTTTTTAAACCCGTGTGTTCTGATTAAGAGAATGGTATGCTATCCTAACTACTTGGTCGCTCTCTGCTTAATGCTGCATCTGCCATAGTTGCTATAATCTGCCATTGAAGTTAAAGTTTTCCGTTCTTTTTCTTGTCGTTTACAGTTTCTACAGACAACAGGATTGATCAATCGGCCACCATATACAAACCGTTTTTAATGACTCCTTAGGACAGGCCTGACAGGCTAAGGTGTTACTTTTCTTCTCTCTTCTTGAAGACTCCGGTAACACACTGGAGCTCTCCACCGTTGTAACGAAACATTATTATATGACACAAATGATGAAAGCGAGAACTACTTATGCTGTAGGTGATGGATCTCACCCTGGGGGCCACTCTTCCCCTTCTCCCCTCTCACCTCCCCCTGTTTCATTTGACTCTTTCCCACAGTCACTCTCTTGCACACCTTTCACACGCGCCCTCACGGTGAGGCCCTTCCATTGCACCTTGGTTGGGCTAGCTTCTGAGAGAGCACAAACCTAGCATAGGTACATACAGACGCACACATTCATCCAAGCACTGGTTTATGCGTCCTGATATCGCCCAATGGACTACGGTCTGGGGTGGAAAATGGCGCGCCTCCGCCAGTAGAAACTAGTGAGGCAAACATCTAAGCAAAAAAACAAAAAACAAAACTTATGTTGTCGCCTACCTCACTCTCACCTGCTGAATTAACTTGGCCCAGTGGCAAGACGTAGTCGAGATAAAAAAGGATGTCGCTTTTTACTACTGGATTACTTCGGAAACCTTTCCCGCAAACAAGACAGTCCGGCCACAGTTACCCACCGAATGTACTCTAGGACGTAATTGCAAGACGCTATCTTCTAAATACTCGTATCGGTGCATGTGAAACTAACAACTGAACATGCACGATAACACTGAACACAAAGAGCACAATTGATATGAGCCAAACTTCAAATCTTGGTCTATCAAAGCTAGTTCATACAAAAAAAGTAGATTACTCTCAATATGTCTACTTCTACTAATCCCAGAGAATATGTGCTATTAACTATTATCGCTTTTATTTTTGGAAGAAAGATGGTTAACGTCCGGTGATATATATATACTGTCCAAGACCTAAGCTTATGTCTGCGCCGTGGTCTGTGAAGCAGTATGTGTTACAGCAGCTAGGTCAACGGGGCGGGAATATACACCTTGGTCTCTATAGTGATAAAACTACACATTATGCTACAGCTACGTCGCCCAACGCCAACTTTCTTTTAAGAACTCCTTGGTATATAAAAAGAGCCACAGTAACCCGCTACCAGAGAAACCCTGAAGAATTCCACACGAACAGCCTCAAACAACAACCACAACAACAACCACAAAGACAACATCAGTAAAAAACAACAACATCCCTGCATCTCGTCTTGCCTTGACTTGTTCCCTGCTTCTCAACCCCAATGTGTATAACATTAATTTTTCTTGAGGCGTATAGTTTCCATAGAATGGTCTGTCTAGACCCATTCCCAATCCCATTTAGACGAACTACCAAAGAAGAGCAGCCTAAGGGGTTGCACGAATTACCAAACCACGTCCCTCATAGGTTCTGCCAGAAGATACTGCTACACATCAAGACTGAAAGGTTGTAGCAAAAGTCAAAAACAGAAATTCACGAAGTGCAGATGGGCTTTCGAGTAGGCAGAGGCGCTAGATACCACCTACGGAATATGGAAACTATGGAAGAGAAAATTACAGAATTGAATTTTAACCTACATACCTGTTTCATGGACTACACCAAAGCTTTTCGCTGCGCTCAACATCTGCAACTATGGTGCACCATAGACAATATAGGGTCCGTAAACACATGACACACATTATCACACAACTGAAACATGCTACGGTAAGGACAGATTGGGAATCATCTGAATGGTTCGCGTGCAGAAAGGAATCGTCCTCTTCTTTGTACGCTGTCAGACGTCAACTTGAATTTGTTCGATAAAAGCAGCTGTCATCCTGAGGCTGTCAACACTGCCATAGACATTGTCTAGTGTTGGCACTGGTATTGGCCACATGTGCTTTCTCTGGTCCTCGTAAGTCGGGCAATTTTGCAGCAGATGTTCAGCGGTCATTTTCCCTGTACCACGGGTGCATTCGTCAGTAGCACCTATCTTCAGTTTATTGAGTAGATGGTACCTCAGTCTGTTGTGGCCTGTGCGGAGTCTGAAGACCACGACCTGCTCTCTTCTGTTCAACTGGTAAATTTTTGTGTAGCCAGTATGTTCTGTTTCCAATTTGACCATGTATCTGGCCCTAATAAATCTTTCGGACTCTTCGTAGGTCACACTAGAATCTGGTTGTGGTAACCTTGCACCTTCTTTTGCCAGTCTGTCTGCCCCCTCGTTGCCTTGAATGTTACAGTGGGATGGAACCCACTGTACACCTACTCTTTTGGGTGTGGACTGCTGGCATAGTTGACAAAGTACTGCTCTTAAGTCATTAAGTTCTGTATTTTTCTGGCTTTATAGTGCTGTAACCACGGACAGTGTATCTGTAAACAGGACTATCTGGCTTTCATTGCTTTCGCCTGTCAACATTGCTTCTACTGCAGCTTTCAATGCTTCTGTCTCCGCTCTGAAATTGCTTGAGAATTCTCCAATTGCCACTGGCAGTGTTACCTTTGCAGAAAGGAACGAGACAGGATTGTATCCTCTCCCCGTATCTATTCAACATTTATTCAATAAGTAATACTATTCAAGATCAAAGGCCAGCCACAAAAATAGGTGGATTACTCAATTATCTAGGAAGGTGAATCCCACTGTGCATGAGGCACACAGTCCGCCTCGTTCTAGAGATTTCTTCATAACCTGAAGCTAAAAGACAAAACATGAAAAGCAAAAAGAAGAAGAAGAAGACGACTCCGATATCTTCACGAGGTACGTTAGAGATGATCACGAACGCCCACAGTACAACATATTCAGCATCGGATGATGTCCGATTTAAGAATCAGATATGCGCGCAACACAGTATCGACGACACACGCTTGACTGGAAAGATAATTGAGTCAACCAAAAAGCACACAGGGATACGAATATATATTTTAACCACAAAAGCACTAAAACTATTGTAACAAACAAACAGTGAACAAATCAGTAATTAATATCGTTAATATGGAAATAGAAGTCATTAAAGAATTTGAATATTTAGGATACACAATGAAACAGTCTTAGAACTGTTCGGTAGAAATCAATCTAAGGTTTACAGTTGTCACACGCAAGCTAATGCAGATGAAGAATGTGTAGCAGTGCATCAGAAAGAAAACGAAGAATCAGCTCATCAGGACATGTTTTTACTGTAACAAAGTGTTGGCTCAAGACATGGACATTACATAAAACCATTCCACACAAAAAAATAGACAAATGATCTTGAGAAATGAAGTTTTTAGAAGCATACTGATAACAACTGTGAACCCAAATGGTGAGGAAGATAGAAAAGAGTTCTTCGAACAACTGTCCGATCTCATAAATAGGGTGAATGAGAAGAATGAGTAATGGGCGATTTCAATTGTAAAAGGGAGAAAAATCGACACATGAGACATGTCTTGGTGCGTTCAGTGATTGTACACCAAAACGCAATAGCAATGGGGAAGAGCTGATAAATTTATCTCTTAAACAGGGGCTTATTGTAACACACACTTATTTCCAACACCAGAGCAGCGATATTCATGGTATCGATGGAATCATACAACCATATCATCCCAAATAGACATACTAGTCAGAGAGAGACAAAGGCCAGAAATGACAGACTCAAAAGTATTTCCAACATAATTATGGACATCGATCATCGTCCTGTAGTACTAACTCAAATACCTACAGTACAAAACAAAAATAAGTTGCAAAGACAGATATGCGTCACAAATATGGCAAAACTTGAGGACGAAGACATTTCAAAAGACATACAAAGTGAAATGAAAGACATATACGAGGCCCTGCCAGTTACAACTGGCAATGTAACGAATGAGTAACTGTGTTTCAAATCAGCACTGATGAACACAGTGAACAAAAATATGCGGTAGAAAAAAACTTTGACAATTCCAAAAGAAAAGAACAGTGTGATGGAATTAGCGCTGATGTGTCGCAAGAAACCGAGATTTCTTTAAAAGTGTCAGGACAATGAGAGTTGGAGACAACAGCTTTAACTCCACCACAATCATAAACGACAAACAGGTCACGCTGATTTTAGATCCAAATAAAATGAAGGTACGATGGATAGAGTATTTCCTAAAACTCGTCAACCCAAATGATACGCGGAGGAACTCCACTCATATTTCTTCTTCTTCTTCACCGTACGCAGTCAGATATCAACCTTTATTTTTTCGAAAAAAAGCAGCGGTCATCCTAAGGCTGTCGACACTGCCATAGAGCGTGTCTAGTGTTGCCACTGGTGATATGGCCACATCTGCTCTCTCTGATCCTCGTATGTCGGGCAGTTTTGCAGCAAATGCTCAGCGGTCATTTTCCTGGTACCACACGGGCATTCGTCAGTGCCACCTATCTTCAATTTGTTGAATAGGTGGTACCTCAGTCTATTGTGGCCAGTGCGAAGTCTGAAGACCACGACCTGCTCTCTTCTGTTCAACTGGTAATAGGCATCGTTTTTTGTGTAGCCAGTATGTTCGGTTTCCCATTTGGTCATGTCTAATAAGCCGTTTTGACTCTTCGTATGTCATACTAGTATCTGGTTGTGGTAGTCTTTTACCTTCTTTTGCTAGTCTGTCTGCCTCCTCGTTGCCTTGGATGTTGCAGTGGGATGGAACCCACTGTACCACTACCCTTTTTGGTGCGGACTGCTGGCATAGTTGACAGAGTACTGCTATTAAATCATTAAGCTCAGTATTTTTCTGGCTTTCGAGTGCTGTGACTACGGCTAAGGCATCTGTAAGCAGGACTATATGGCTTTCATTCCTTTTACCTGTCACCATTTCTTCCACTGCCGCCCTCAGTGCCTCTGCCTCCGCTCTGAAATTGCTTGTGTATTTTCCAGTAGCGAATGACAGTGTTATTTTTCTGCCATTTGGTAGGTTCAGAAATGCTCCTGCCCCTCCGTTCTGTGTTGTTTTTGTTACAGAACCGTCGATGTATGCATGGGTCCTTCTTCTTCGTCTTCTGCGTACACAGTCAGACAGTAACCATTATTTTCTCGAAAAAAGCGGCGGTCATCCTGAGACTCTCGCCACTACCATAGAGCTTGTCTTGCAGTTCCACTGGCAATGGCCACATCTGCTCTCTCTGATCCTCGTATGTCGGGCAGTTCTGCAGCAGATGTTCAGTGGTCATTTTACCAGTACCGCACGGGCATTCGTCGGTACACCCTATCTTCAATTTGTTGAATAGGTGGTACCTCAGTCTGTTGTGGCCAGTGCGAAGTCTGAAGACAACGACCTGCTCTCTTCGGTTCAACTGGTAATAGGCATCGTTTTTGGTGTAACCAGTATGTTCGGTTTCCCATTTGGTCATGTATTTGGCTTTGATAAGCCGTTTTGACTCTTCGTACGTCATACTGGTATCTGTTTGTGGTAGCCTTGCACCTTCTTTTGCCAGTCTGTCTGCCTCCTCGTTGCCTTGGATGTTGCAGTGTGACGGAACCCACTGTACCACTACCCTTTTTGGTGCGGACTGCTGGCACAGTTTGCAGAGTGCTGCTCTTAAGTCATTAAGCTCAGTGTTTTTCTGGCTTTTTAGCGCTGTGACTACTTCGAGAGCATCTGTCAGCAGGACTATATGGCTCTCATTTTCACTGTGTGTTACCATTTCTTCCACTGCCGCCCTCAGTGCCTCTGCCTCTGCTCTGAAATTGCTTGTGTACTTACCAGTAGCGAATGACAGTGTTATTGTTCTGCCATTTGGTAGGTTCAGGAATGCTCCTGCCCCTCCGTTCTGTGTAGTGTTTGTTACAGAACCGTTGGTGTATGCATGGGTCCAGTCCATGCTTGGGTAGCTTTTCGTTATGAAGCTTAGGGTAGTGTCTCTCCTTTCTTTTTCACTCTGGCAGTTTTTGTTTGCAATACCTGGTATATTTTCTACCACCTCTGGAAATATATCCTGCCTCCATGCATGGGTCCAATCCATGCTTACTCCACTCATACGAGTGCAAACACTGGGAAAACAGATATTAAAATATTAATACAGGAGGTTGAGGAAGTCCTAAAAGAAAAGCACACATCGTAAAGCTGCAGGCGCAGACGGAATAACCCGCGAGACAATTAAAGCTTGTGGACACCTAGGAGTACAATTGTTACATACAATATTCTCAGCAGATTGGAAACAAAGTAGAATCCCCGAAAACTGACAGAAAGCTATCATAGTGCTAATCTGGAAAAACAAAGGCAACAAAAACGAGTGCGATACCTACCGGGGGATAGCGCTTCAAAGCCAAACAGGAAAACTGTTCGCGAAAATCCTGGAGCAGAGAATTCGGCCGATTCTAGAACCCCAGCTAAATGGGGCTTCATTTTGGTTTCGAGCTAGGAGCTGCAAAGACGCTTCATTCCCCCCTGAGACAGCTACTCGATACAAACATCCAATACGATTGGAAACTGAACTGGGCTTTCATAGATCAAGAAAATGATTTCAATAGAACAGACAGAAATAAACTATGGGCCATCCTAGACGACTACGGAGTATAGGGACAGCTATTAGAGAATAATTGAACACTGTACCTACCAAGGGTGCCAAAGTATAGTAAGAAGAACACCTGGTGTGATCGAAACAATGGAGATAGCAGCCGGGGTGAGGCAAGTGTGTTTGTTGGTGCAACTACTCTTCAACAGATATACTTGTATGAACAGAATAACGCTGGAGGTCAAATTGGAGCATCTGCCAAGAAATGCCGAGGAAGGACGAAATGAACAGAAGCTGATCGGTTAAATGAACTCCTTTTTACAAATGATCAATGTTTATTTTATGAGAGTGAAAATGGTCTGCAGCAACAACTGACTGCGCTCAACTGTGTGTGAAAGATACAGTATGAGAATTAACACATCCAAAACAGAAACTATGCCGAAAAGCAGATCGCCTGAAAACATGAAAATGATGGTAAACGGGACAAGATCAAACAAGGGCAGGAGTTCAAGTTCTTGGGCAGTGTTTTCACACAAGATGGAGGTTTAGATAGAGTAGATAAGACAAGACAAGACAAGACCGAAAACAACTTAGAGACGATAATCTAATAGAGAAATGTTACAACAACAAGACACAGAAGAAAACTTGCTTTAAAATAACATCAGAAGGAAGAAGAGGTTGAATTATATATGTCATATGAAAGACACAATAGTAGTCTGGAGGGACAGATAGTGAAAGGCACGGTGCCTGGGAAAAGGGAAAGAGGTAGTCCCAAAGGTATCAGGACATTACTGACAGTTTGAAGAGAGTCGTCTTGCCGGAAGTCAAGATGTGTTCATGTCTGTTGTGAAGGAGACTACATTCTGAAAAGATTATGTTACAAACAGGACATGTCTAAAATATTCCAGTGTTACCGTTCTTTGACCAGGTTATATTCCCAAGAGATGACCGAACCACATTTTTTAAAATCTATATCTAGTGAACCTGTGTGAATATCAAAATGACAAGTGTTTATGCCCCCACCTTGTGGATTACGTGGAGTTCGCAGCTCAGACTATGAGAAACAATGATTTACTCATGCATGTACTGTGGGAGTTAAGTGCACGAACTGCTTCTGAATGAGCAGTTTCCGAGTGGAGTCAATCAACAACTGCTGCGCTAGCCTGTTTTACGTGTTTCAAAGGAGTACAATCCTTTCAAGGCGGAGTGCATATTAGAAACGGTGCACGTACACGAGTTTAGGCGTGAATGAAAGTTTCTCTTTGAATGGTTCACACTCCCTAATATAACCAAACACATGTTGTATCTGTGGTTGAAAGTAGAGTACTTGACGTTCTTTTATATTGTTCCCATCTACTTGTGCCGTTAAGTGAGACGGGAAGCTGAAATTCCTCTCTTCGGTCAGGTGTGTTTAGTCGATCGTGGTAAGATGTTGGCAGAATGTTAGTAATCTATAATCATATGATATTTAAACTCATTGTGGTCTTTTGTCTTGAAGCACCACGCTGGACTAAGGGCTTTATTCATATCATATATCAATCTCATTGATAGACGTTCACGTGGCCACTCGAAGTTGTAAGGCCACCAAGATGCCACTTTACGTATCAATCTGTTCTTTGACATTCGGATCACATGCGCGGGTCAGCTCCATTTTCTTTCCAATGCAGCACATATGACGCCATTGAAGCTGGTTCGGTCCCTGATTTATGTGTTGTGAATTGTAGTTATTTAATCTATATATCTGCTACGCGCTTGTAACTATACGTTTGTGTGATAAATGTACCATACGTTTGAGTGATATATGTACCATACGTTTGTGTGATATATGTACCATACGTTTGTGTGATTTATGTACCATAAGTTTGTGTGATATATGTAACATACGTTTGTGTGATATATGTACCATACGTTTGTGTGATATATTTACCATACGTTTGTGTGATATATGTACCATACGTTTGTGTGATATATGTACCATACGTTTGTGTGATATATGTACCATACGTTTGTGTGATATATGTACCATACGTTTGTGTGATATATGTACCATACGTTTGTGTGATATATGCGGGCAGTGGCAGTTGATAGTGCTATATGTTTATGAGTTGACCGAGTCATCTTATATTCTGTCTTGTTGAGGCGCCTAAAGAGGAACAGTTTTGGGGTTTTCTCGAAATAAATAGAAACTCCGTCCAGTAAATAAACAATTCAATTTAGCAATAACAACTATCGCAAAGACAAGTATATTACAAGCACTCGAAAAAATGCAATGGCCGACAGAGAAAAAGATAGACAATCCGGATTAAAAGAACAAAAAATAGGCATGAACCACTCTCAAATAAAATAAAAGTTATTTATTTCCAAATCACAGAGGTATTTTACAGGCTTATTTCAAACCACTATCGAACAATAAGAAAGGTATTCCTCAACAAAACCTCTCAACAATTTTCTCCACCTGTACTGGGAAATCCAATCCAACTTTGTTCACGGCTTACCTGTTTCCTTAATGCCCGTCTCAAACGCTCTATGCTTGTGTCTTGTCTGTCTTTAATTTTTCTTCCTTGGAGATTCCAGAACAGAAACTGTCATGTAATGTTATCAGCTGGTTTCCTTAATGTGTGTTTAATCCAGCGCTGGCGTCATCTTCTCATGTCAATTTCTACTGATATGTGTCTGGTTCTTACCAACAGTTCTATATTAGTGATCTTATCATACCATTTCAATCTTTCTTCTCTGCACAGACACTCATTTATGAAAGTATGTAATTTCTACGTTCTTGTTTTTGTTGCTGCCAACGTTTCATAAGCATTTGTATTAGAGTTTCAGATTTTTATTTGCGTATTTGACTAAATTGTTTTCTTTTTTCCAAAAGTTTCCCGTTTACAAAGAAAGTTCCTCTTGTCTTTTGTGTTTTTTATTTTCATACGTGTATCTGCACCTCCTACTTTGACTATATTATTACCAAGAAATATTAATGATTCTTCTTCTTCTTCTTCTTCTAATCTTCTTCTTCTTCGTACGCTGGTTACAGCGATATACGTTCACTGTTTCGTTAAGCCTGTGGCCCAGTGCATCCGATTTCAACAGGCGTTTCTGTAGGGATGCCCTCCTTAGCCTTTGGCTGTCCCCAGCCTATCTGCAAGGCAGCAGTTGTTTGTGGTCAGAGTTGTCTGTCCTAGGGAAGTTGTCTTGCAGGACTATCGAGTCTTCCACACTCGTGTCTATAAGGTGTGGTGATGATATGATATGATGGACTATGTACTAGTTTGTACTATCCCGGAAGAGAGGCAGTCCAGTGTATCTGTGTCCCAGGATCGTCACGTCCTGCCAGAAACGTAGCATATGCACGTGAGTGGGGTATCTCCTTGCCTGCTTTAATTTCTCGGCTCCTCTGCATTGATGGTACGATATTAATGATTCAATTTCTTACAGTCGTGTGTCTCCCAACTCAATCTGATTGTCGATAGTTGCGTTTAATTCTCTTAATCTTAGTTTGTTTTGTTTTTTTGGCGCATTCTCAGTCCAAATTTATGTGACCTCGCATCAAATACACTTTTTTATGTGTATATGATTGCGGTTATGGAGCAGACAATTCAGATCATCGGCAAGAATCATCTCATCGAGTTGTTTTGTCAGATCTCACTGAATACCATTTTTGTTGGTTGATGTTGTTGCCTTCATAATCCAGTCAATAGGCAACATTAAGAAAAATGGGGATAAGAGACATCCTTGTTTGTGCCTCGAAGGGTTAAAAAATATTATCTTCATGTAAACCTCTACATATCGCATTTTCATAGGTTCACCTAATTATCTTAGTTAATTTCATGGTTAATCCATAGTACATGAGCAATACCCATAGCTATACCCTCCCTTAGTCTAATTCTGAGCCGACCTGTTAGTCTACAGGGGCAGATGCCCTTATGCACGTTCCAGCTCAAAGTACATCAAACTAGTCAAAGTAGACCCGCAGTGTAAGGCGCCATCTATGCTGCTCTTAACAAACCACTTAACCATTGCCGGCGTTATGCCATGTCACACAGTTAGTCACCTCTTTCTACATGCTCTCTGTGGGTCAATGGTGCTATTATCATACACAAAGACCCCGGTAGACCACTGTCCGACATGAAGTGGGGAGTTCCATTTCACATTTTGTTCAACTATTATTCTCAATGTATTTTGTCTAAAGCCTATCCGTTCTTCTCTTAGCTGGTTGTCAATGACAACTTTTCATCTCTCTAGTACTCTAGTACTATAGTACTCTAGTACTATAGTACGACCATGCTGAAAATGTTCCAAGCAGTGATAATAACATTATTTCTTTATTATCGAAAAACTGCTTCAAATCTCAATTCTTTGGCAACTTGACTACGTTGCCTTCCTTCCACACTGTTTCAATTTCTTCTCTCGTAAAACATTTGTTATTTATAGCAAAAATACGGGTTTCAACTCACGTTATCTACAGCTCCAGCCGACCAAGCTGTGAATGTGTACCTGGTTGACGGAAAGGAAAAGAAAAAGGCAGTGTAGAAGAGAAATGGACAACCCAATTCACAAAATTGTGACAGTACAGTGAAAGCTGTAACACTTCATTCCCGACGACAGTTTTTGCTAACGGTCTATCTTTTTCTTTAAAAGTAAAGTGAAGATCCTGTCACGCCATATGGTGCATAGGAAATAGGAAATATGGTGCTAGGGATCCAATTTATGTGGCCAGTTGATGACCAAAAACAAATCCCGCACCAACTGGGGATTGAACCCTAATCGCCATGGCACTAACCACTGCTCTACCGCAGCACACCATCTTTTTCTTTACTTGCTTATAATCTCCTGTTTCTCTTCTTTACGCTGTTGTACAGGTCTTTTGTATACTATTTTCCTGCAGCTTCATTTGTCTTTCTTGTCGATCGTGAGTACATGTTATTGTATTGGTGACTTAATACGGGTTTATAAGATGATCAGAGGAATGGATAAATTCGACTATAACAAGTTTTTTTTTAAAATACAGCCACCCACAGCAAGAAGAGGGCATAGCTACAAATTAACTAAAGAGAGGTCCAGATTAGATATTAGAAAATATGTGTTTAGTCAGAGAGTAAGAGAGTGCTTGGAATGCATTGCCACGGGAGGTGGTGGAGGCAGGGACAGTTAATGCATTTAAGAATAAATTGGATGAGCATAGTTTTTAGAGCAAGGTGATGTAAATGAAACTGGTTGTATATAGAGAATCTGCAGAGTCTTCTAAACTAGTATAAAGACGTTAAGTAAGCTAAGTTAAGTTAAGTATCATTTCTGATGCTCACTCTGACTTTTTTGATGACTTCAGTGTATATTACATGAGCATTGACTCTAGTGTTTATGGTTTTGTTTCTGTTTAAATTTATCTTCTTCGTTTCTTTCTTCAATTTTTGCTATATTTTATGGTGTTATCCATGTTTTGTGCTGATATCCTTTTTTCATAACTTCTTCACAAGTTCCATATGTTTTTATAATTTATTTCTTCTAATTTCTGTAACACATGATCCCCATTTGATACTCTCGTTTTAAAAATATCTAGTATGTCCTTGTTCTTGAAGAATGAACATTAAACTATTGTCTGTCTCTGATTGTTATCACATACATTTTAAGAATTCCGTTTAATTTGGCTACAATATGATGGTGATCTGATTTCACGTCTGCTCATCTACATACCTTTACTTCTTGTAATGATAATCTGAGCTTATTATGTATACGTAAATGGTCAATATGGGTTTTTATAGTGTGGCCTTGTGACTTGCATATTTTTTGTGTGTATTATTTTATGTGGAAACATGTTGCCACCAATCATCAGTTGATTTAAAGTACCAAAGTACGTATCTCTCCATTTTCATTTTTTTCCCGATTCCATGTTATCAAGGATCTCTTGAAAAACGAAATAATAATTTCCAACCTTAGCATTCTCATCAACATCATAATGCCTTTGCTTCTCTTATAATCCGTGATATTTTGAGGTCTGGTGCAAACTTATTTTATACACATATTCTTCTTTGTCGTTGGTTGATGCAATACCATAAGATAATGTTTATCTTCATCTACTGTTTTGAAAGGAGATTATTGAGAGTATTTAAGGAGAGTATTGTTCTTATATCTACTTCCTCACATGCTATAAGTGTCTTTTCTCATCTTTTAATAACATTATGGCCATACCGCCACTGCGGTGAGCACTGTCTTGTGTGTGTCTAGAGGACGGCAGGACTTCCCTTGTGTGCTCAGTTTAATCTTTTCAACTTCTTTCCAATTTGTTGCAGCAAGTCTCTGGATATCTATTTTTTTTAAAGTTTCTCATCTCTGCTACCACTTGGGCAGCCTTTCCATGTTCGTACATTCTATGAACATTGGAGCCACCAAATCTTGTAGTTTTCTTATTCGAAAACATGTAAGTCAGAAAACCAGGTTCCTTGCAACTTTATCTGCATTGAGTCATAAGCCCTGGTATCAGAGCACCATCTTCTTTTCTGGACGGTTGTCAAATATTTTCTTTTAGTTGACTTGTCTATATTTGTTGAAGTTTTATGGCTATTATTTTTACACAAAGAAGTAGCCGGCTCTTTGTCCGACCATCCATAGTCATATCTTACGACATTCTTGGTAGGTTTAAAGTGTTATATTAGTTGGCCCACTTTCAGGCACCAACACCACTCTGTCCAATTAAAAGCTAATTAACGACAAAGAACTATATACTAACCGTTCTTTGAAAAAATCGTACATTAATTAACAATAAAAAACAATAAATTGTAAACCTGATTTGACTGTCACTTTTCTTCTAGCCATGAGCTGTAGACGTCTTTGTCTGTTTTTTGTTGTGGCTATAAGTTTTTACAAAATGAGGTAGCGGTCCAGGGATTAGCCCTCCTTTGATACTTTGGTACTGTCTTGCCATTTTTTACAAATATTTTGTGCTCCATCAATAATCGATCGAATTCGAAGGTATTATTGTTCCTTCTAAAAATTGGTATGTCGAACATTTATTCTTGAATGTTAATAACTGATGTGATTTAAGTCGCTGTGTTAATTAGTTCTGCTCTGTTAATAATTTACACTACATTTTAATTAAACAATCAATCAAAACTGTTCGACATCATGTGGAGCATATGTTTTCAACAAATAGTTGCCAAGTGCGTCTATCAAAAGCCATCTGTTCCAACAATATCCACGACTGTCCAGAGACGTTCCTGTTTGTCTCCACTTCACTTCGGGCGTCCACATGTGCCTTAGTCTGCACCTATGACTCTTTCCCACAGGACTCCAGAACACAAACTACTTAGGAATGTGAACATCTTCAAGGTGTGGCCAATCTAGCTACTAACGGCTCCTCGTTATCGTTTTCGCAATCAACAGTTGACCGGACTTCCGCCACAGGTCTATGTTAGAAACTGTGCCACATTGCGCTTCATACATACAGGTGTATATGTGCTCAGTATCTCCAGCATATATCGACGGGTTTTAATGCCGAAGGTTCCCATATATTGCCAGTTGTGTACACATCTCATATATCCTCCAATGCGCATGATGCTTGCCGACCAATAATTGATTTTAAAATTCCAGTCTGTGAATTGCCGATTCAGAAATTCCTATGTCATCATTTAAGAGGCTGCAGTCACTGATTGAATTTAAAATGGCATCCATAAATATATCCAATTCCTCAAGTGGAACGAACCCACGTACCCTTACGATGAAGAACAAATAGCTTCACTTCCAGGAATGTCTAAAAAGACGTATTAATAGAGTGGGTGTATAGGACTCATAGACCCAGACCCATCCGTTAAAAGAAAATATTACAAAAAACACAAGTGCTCTGGCGTAGGCTTCTGAAACAGATCAACTGTAATAGCAATCAAATACTTCGGCTTGAGTGAACAAGAACATGATAAGACACGATAAACTAAAACAAACATATACAAAGTCTCTACTGCAGGTGGCTCCGGGGTATTAAATACATTTACTTTTTGGTAACCTCTCCGTCAGCACCCTTAGCGTCAGCCCAATCATGTCCTCCATTGCTACGCCATTGTGTCTGCAGCTGTGAAAGGGCGTACATTTGCCACAAGGTTAAATGAACAGAACAAACGAGTGCAGGGTCAAGTGGTTCTTCGACCGGGCGCAGTTTGCTTTGTTTTATTGAACGTGGGCTGTTTCGTTTATGCAAAACAGTATTGTTCTTACTGGTGTACAAAAGCTAAGCCTTTTTTTTCTGGCCAAGGAGGATTCTTTCAGTCACAGACAGTCTTTTTGTTTATGTCTGATCCTGAATCAATGACTTGTTCTCTCCAGAAGACCATGTCCTCAACAAACACACGCCAGTTCTCCTGCCCTGAGCTGTCAATCTATCTATCTATCTATCTATCTATCTATCTATCTATCTATCTATCTATCTATCTATCTATCTATCTATCTATCTATCTATCTATCTATCTATCTATCTATCTATCTATCTATATATCTATCCATCTATCCATCCATCCATCCATCCATCCATCCATCCATCCATCCATCCATCCATCCATCCATCCATCTATCTATCTATCTATCTATCTATCTATCTATCTATCTATCTATCTATCTATCTATCTATCTATCTACCTATCCATCCATTCATCCAATCCATCCATAAATCCATCTATCCATACATCCATCTATCTATCTATCTATCTATCTATCTATCTATCTATCTATCTATCTATCTATCTATCTATCTATCTATCTATCTATCTATCTATCTATCTATCTATCTATCTATCTATCTATCTATCTATCTGTCTGTCTGTCTGTCTATCTATCTGTTTGTATGTCTGTCTATCTGTATATCTATCTATCCGTCCGTCCATCCGTCTGTCCGTCTTTCCGCCAGCCAGCCTGTCTGTCTATGTATGTATGTATGTATGTATGTATGTATGTATGTATGATGAATTCATAAATGCACAAATAATCCCCCCCCCCGCCCCCCCCCCACACACACACACATTTACAGCGGTTATCCTAAGCCTCATAGACCAAGAAACCTTTATATACATACATAAATGCACACACACACATATATACACACATACATACATACATACATACATACATACATACATACATACATACATACGTACATACATACATATATACATACGTACATACATACATATATACATACGTATGTACACACATACACACATACATACATACATACATACATACATACATACATACATACATACATACATACATGCATACATACATACATACACACACATCTACATACACACACATACTTACTTACATACATACATACATACATACATACATACATACATACATACATACATACATACATACATACATATATATATACAAGAAACTGAAGAATTGGAAGCTGTTCACAATGGGTACCAATATTTCAGTTTATTGCTAACTCCCATTTTAACTGTCCCTAGCAACACAGCGAATTCCTCTGCTAGCGAACGATAGCTCCGGCGACGGTCCACCCGAACTGCTGCATCAATTATGACGACGCCATCTTATGACGCAACAATATGCGCCTGACCTAGTCTCGGAAGATCTTTTGTTAACTCATGTCTTTCTTTAAACATTGTTGTCCAGTTCTTCACTGTTGTCTTTGACACACTTTTGTCGCCATACACAGTCTGCATTCTGCGATGAATGTCAACATGTCGATATCCTTCAGCTGTTAGAAACCGAATCACCATCTGCTGATCAACTCTGGACGGATTCCGTATCACACCCGTCATGTTTTCAACAGTCTGCTGAGGAAACTAGGAGTCGAAGGATAATGAAACTATGCAAACTTGACGTTTGGTATGTGCTGTTTACACCTGAAGGGACGTCATCATGCGCATCGTACGTATGTTAACTTGGTCAATTAGGTCCAGTTTCATTTGAACACGCCTCGTACATACATTCATACACACTGAAAACGGCAGGAAGCGATATATATATATATATATATATATATATATATATATATATATATATATATATATATATATATATATATTTAAAAAATAGGCACAAACAGGCTGCACTCACTGCACAATAGCACCACAGATATCAAGGTATCAAGAATCAATACAAGAGCGTCATGGAAGACACAGTCTGAGAGAACAAGTGGACATGTGACCACAGTTGAGACGATAGTCAAGGGAGTACCACAGAGTCATCAGACTGCTTTCAGGGAATGCAGAAAGTGGTGCAACTGGAGAGCAGGGAAGGAGGTGATCAATTATAACATTCGGTCGAGTGAGGCCATGATATACACCGATAATGTGGTGAAATGTATTGTTGGGGCTTCTCGGCTAGAGTGAGTGAGTTGATCGTCGCTGAGAAGAGAAGGACACAGAACAGCAACCCACAGTTCCAGAATAACTTCAATATACACTTCATATTCAATTACGGACAGGGATTAAATTTGCTCCGACAGTTTCGCCCATGTTTGTTGCTAATATGTAGCATTTGTGGTGTAGAAAGTAGGGACATAACAAGACAGTGTGTAGATAGTCCATTGCAAGTCATTGGTTAACTAGTTTTCACGGATTATCGCCGATATTGTCGTGATTGTGTTGCAAAACTTACTTACTGGGAAGACACACGTGGTCTGGGTTCAGCATTACCTGTGATGTGACATGGAGTAAATTTTCTCAGGTGGTGGTAGTCAATACCAACATTTTGTGGTGTAGGAAGTGACAATATAGCATATCCAATGTGTGCCAATTGATCGATCAGTAAGATTTCTCGGACTATAATCGATTGCATCGTAATTTCATCACAACGCTGACCGTGAATTGAAAGACTCGCCCTGTCGGGGTACACTGTTACCTGTACAATGATGTGACAACAATAAAAATGGGGGAGACAACCGACCACAAATCGAGTAGAGGAAACTCGTTAGCCCCGCAGGCAACTCTTCTAGGAGAAGGACAACTCTGAATACAAGCCACATTTAATAGTCATCGCGGGAGCTACGGAGATCGTGCTCCAACGTCGATGTCTCCAACAAATGGCGCCAAGGAAAGCAAATGCAGAGTGAGAGGAAGGGGAGACAAGAAGAGTGAGAGAAAGAAAAGAGCCGGAAAGAAAAAGTATGGAAGAAAGTCAGTTAGACTTGGGTTTTAAAATATACATATAGGCTACTGGAATTGCCGCTGCTCGAAGTCATTCTCCGAAAATTGGTATACGATTTCGACATCTTCATAATCCAGGACACCTGCATGAAGGAGGTTATTACCATCAAGTGTCCAGGATATAGATGCTACAGTAATCCATGCTAGACCGGCAAGCGGGGACTGGCGATGTATCTGAAGCAAGAACTTCCCCATATATGTACATATATTAGCACCTGTAAAATTTTGGATGTCGAGCCACAAGGGATTGTAGTGACAATTAACCGTCAAGAATGGAGAATCTACAGCTTATACGCTCATTTAGACCACGTGTTCGAAAACGTAAAGTGGGAATTTATGTCAGAGTTGTCAGAGCCGCAGGGCAAAAAGTGCCTCATTGCAGGTGACTTTAATGCTAGGTCAAAGGAGTGCGGAAATGCCACTGAAAATAGGCAAGGGGTCGCTTTGAGTCAGGCATCAATTCACACAAACCTCACTGTCGGGAATGATGGACGTCTAACAAGACTATCATCTCGTCCTGGGGATACCGTTGGGTTTTATTGACCTAGTATTTATATCCAGTGATGTTGCTCCATCAACACACTATGACGTATTGTACGCACAAGAGACCGACCACCTGCCAATAGTCGTACTTATACCCAGAGCAAAATACACCAGACACAGGAGGGCCAATAGGCGTTTATATTTACCAATGAACTTGATAATGTATTGAACAAACTGCGCCAGACGATCGGACGCAGAACCACTATTTCCCCGTGTGTCCAACCACCCTGATGGAATCAAGTGGTTGATACCGCCTATAGAGAAAAGGAAGCGGCAACAAAGGAGTGCGGGAAAGCCAGAACGAGATCAGGTACTGATGTTGACGAGTTGAATGAGAAGAAAGTGGTAAAACGCAAAGCCACCAATTCCTTTAAAGCGGTAGCTTCTGGTTTCGAAAAACGAGCGGTTTGTAGAATGTTATTACAGGGGTCGGTAATGATGATACCCTTCAGAAATTCTGCAAGAAGTTCTGTACATGCAACAAAAGATTAATGGAAAGACCACAAACCAGCTTATCCCCAGCATTCAAGACATCACATGAATTCACCTACAGACAGATGAAGAGAAGGGTCGGAGTTTTTTTCAGTCGATATGTTTCCCAGACTGGCAAAGGCGAGGCCCGTCAGGAAACTTAGAATAGACATTTTAGATGCAGTCAGCAGAGAAGAGGCTTATGTAGACCTCATCACCAAGGCCGAGGTAGTAAATAGCCTACGTACCAGCAAGAACACCACCCCAGGTCCTGCTGGAGTACAGTATTGCCACATCAAGCAAATGGGACAGCGATAAGAAATATAGTGAAGAAGTTCAATCACATTATAGAGAAGGCATCCGTGTCTGAAGACTGGCTTCATAGCTATTTGTGCCCACTTCCTAAACTAGGTAAGGACGCCACGGTTATCAGCAGCTATCGAATAATCACCATACATAATGTATATGTCAAATCTCTCGAGTAGGTGGTGGCCAAGAAAATAATGTCCTACCTAGAACGGAAGCACATCCTATCCGATACGCTAGGAAGTTACAGAAAAGGGAAGGAGACCTGGGGTAACGCTGGAACTTTCGCGTATGATGTGTATGAGGGGTTTCAGTCAAAGCAAGAAACAGTCGCCGTGGCACTCGACCTGGTAGACAATCGTGTCGATTTTGGGACTTAATTGACATGTCTGAAGTAGTGTGGTTTAAACCCGTAGCTGGTTAGTTGGATATCAGCTGCCCAAATGGAAAAAACAGTTGCGCTACGCAGAACCGAAGCCAATATGTCCAATACTGCCTCAAGTGTCTCCGCTGTCACCGGTGCTGTTCAACATCTACATAGTAAAAGTGGTCAACATTAAACCCATGGGGATAGGGCGTACGTTAACATTTGCAGATGACAAGCCTAACCTACAGGACTGGCTCAGACAGGCAAAAGTTGGTTAAAGACATCCAGGAAACCTTGCAAGCAATCTCACAGTGGTGCGGCGACTCAAGCTCCAAGATCAATTCGAACAAGGCCTGCATGATGTGGTGCTCTTTGAATAATTCCATAGTAAAGGTTGAACTCCCGTGCATCATATTTGAGGGATGCATAATTGACAGGTCTGACAGGTTGAAATACATCGGAGTGACATTTGATTGCAGTCTCTCCTATAATTGCGACGTTAACCAGACCGTACAACAATGTAAGCGAGAGCTATGAGCACTCAAGACTATGGCTGCTGCCAACCTGGAACATCCCCGCCTGTTCATCGTATTTCGTCATGTTGTATTATCGGTTATCGATTATGATCTGGGCATCATCACACTATCAAGAACACAGTGTGAAAGGTTGGAACGCATCCATAATGAAGGTATGCTACTGGTTCTGGGCTACACTAAAGATACCCCCATTGTGATAATGCGGTACATGTTGGGATTGTTATCGGTGACATCCAGCCATAAACTAGCACAAGTCGAATCCTATACGCGTGTCACCGCAGACACGCGGCACCTTCTGTACAGTAGTTTCTCAGACATCAAAAATCAAGAAAGGCGCATCACGGATGGCCCAGGTAGAGAAAACAATCGGATATGTCACCTCAGCTGAGACGATAGTTAAGGTAGAAGAATGAGTTCACACTGGTGATAGAATGATAGAGTACCAGAGAGGTGTCATTATAACCTTAGGCAAGGAATGCAGAGAATGGGACAACGGGAGAGCAGATCACGAGATAATCAGCTGATAAAGGAGAGCACACAGTATAGTGATGCCGTCATATACACCGTCGGATCAGTGCGGTTCAACGGGATATCAGGCTGGGGTTTATCGGTTAGAGTGAGAGGACAGGTCGTTGCCGAGTTCAGTAGGGCATACATGTCAACAACCTCCAGTTTGAGAATGGAGATGGAAGCAGTTATCTTAAAAGCTGAGATGGATATATGAGAATTCTTTAACAAGGGCAGTCATCGAGACAGACGCACAAGCAGCACTTCAGAAGGTACAGAAGGGATGACTTAGGTACGAGTGAATAGCGGCTGTTGAGGTCCCAAATCTCCAGTGGTTGACATAGATATACTGTCCTGGTCATGCTTGGTTTCAGGGCAACGAAAGAGCTGACATCATGGCTTCTCAAGGTCCCATCATACGCATGTTAGTGATGGATATGAATGACATTTTGAAATCAATCAATGATCGCCTATAAGATGAGGACACTGTTATAAATGAAGCAGCAATCAACAGGCTGCAAAGTTTAACGAGGTTCGAGCGGAGTAGAACCGCATGAGAGAACAGAGCAAGATAGTGTACAACCAGCCAGCTACAGGGACCATCAGCATCCCTACCCTGCGACATTTGCTGAGAGAGACTGAGCATCTATGCTTATGACCGGAGTGCAATGACGCCGATTCTTAGAAACAGAAATTCAACACTCTCACACACACCTTCGCACATTCACCTTCCCACACACACCTTTCCATACACACACCACACACACACACCACAAACACACACACACACATACATGTGAATTGTTGATTCATCTGTAGTGGTGTCATCCAGAAAATAGCCATTTACAGACTGCATAATGTTCTATCCATATCTAGTATTACCAAGGCTTGTGAAGGGGGTATTTAAGGTTGTTCGTTACCTTGAAGCCATGGCACGACTAAGACAGTAGTCTCTAAGTATTCAATCTTGCATTCGTTTATCATGTTAGGACTGCATTCGCAGCGTCTAATCTACACACATTCCTTTTAGGGACTTCTTCTCAATCTCCGCCCCTGAAATCCCATTTGTGACATGCATATGCAAAACACCAACCTAATACCCCCACGACTTCGATGGTGAAGCAGTAGACATATACTTCGGCCGCATTGAGTTTTTTCTTATTGTTTACACAAACCAAAAACCCTCTGTCCCACATACCTTACATAGTTTCATCTGTGTCACTCAGGACAGTGGTTCCCAAACGACAACCTGAAGGCCGAAAACTACATGACAACAATATTGAGGGTCAGAGGCAGCCCAACAAAATAATCGTTCTCACTGTTATTGATGCTATTTTGCTAAGAATGTACGTCGTTTCATTTTCTGTACATGTGTAATTATATTTCTGAAAGTCTCAGCAGGGTTTGGAATCTAGTTGTGTATTTCTCTTATATGGCCGACAGATTGGCAAAAACAGGAGCCTCGAAACAACAATTTGATAGACCCTGCAGTAACCACACAGTAAAACGAATTCTTTAGAATGATACTCGGGAAATCTGGAAGAATAGGTGAGCGGCGGGAACAACAGGTCGCAGTGTATTTAGCGAAATGTCATAGCCAAAAAGTAACGATGACATAAATAAACTACATAGAAGAGATCAAAGTCTCATATGTCAATTCCGAACAGGACATACCAGAGTCAATAGCCACTTGAACTGCATCAATCCACAGCACATGCCATTGTGCAGACATTGCTATCATCCTGATGAAACGTTCGACACCTACTCATTGAGTGCAAGGCGCTTGCGGACATGAGGAAAAGATTATTACAAGCATTGCCGACAATTGCCAACACACTGTGAACAGCGAAACAACTAAAGAAGACATGTATCTTTATAAGAATAGCATTTGGCTGTCAAGAGCAGGCTTGCTCAGCAGCCATGGGATAACAACAACAACATATCTCTGAAATGCCTTCCATCTTCTGCAACCAATTCCAAAGTGTTGGATTTGTTTCAGTAGCATGCTGTATATCTTAATCTCACATATAACGAGATAACGAAGAGCTCCAGACTACTTGTTTTTTTATTGGCTTATTTATTTTAAAACCGTCAGATGAATTTCATTTGATGAACTCAACCTTTGTCTAAAGATGCATACAACTTTGAGTAATTTATCTATAAAGTTTTCTGGACTGGTGAAACCTAGGGCGGTCCTGTAAATCCTGTTCTGCAGTTAGTCCACTCGTGCACATTGATGAAGCAGACAGACGAAGCCTGTGCGTGTGTTTATTAAGTCTGTCATTTCCTGTCCTGAATGTGAACAGGAAGTCAGTGAAATCACAGACTTTGAGGAAAAGAGAGATACACAGGAGCTCCAGCTGAGTTTATCATAGAAACTCCTGATAGTGTCAGCGTCAAAGATGTGATTTTAAGAAGATGAAGATCAGCTATTCCTTTGTATTAAGTTGGCATGTCAGTAAATAGGACACAAACGACTACGTTGTTGTCTCTGTTTAACGCCCACTACGAGTAAGTATACTTAAAGGCACACCCTGAACGTGGTGATGAACGTGGATCACGGTCCTCCAGGCGGTTGTGTTAATACTTGGCTTCATCTTCGTGACGCTCACTTGTATGGGAATCATGTCGACCCACATCTCGTCTTGTTTTTAAGTAACGCTACATGAAAGACAGATAAGGGTCTTGGTCTGTATACTGTTCATGACCTTGACCCAACGTTCTGGTCAGTATGTTGTGCCTTTCCGGACTAGCTTCTCAGTTCCCCACAGATGGCTATAAAAGAACAACATGAGATATACTTCAAAATTGAAAACCGTTAATTATTTCTCAACATCATTTCCAGCAACATTAAAACACGTATCCCTTTGTCGCTGTACCAAAACCTGTCAGATATAAGCTTTTAGTCTTCTACTGCAGTCATATTTGCACTTCAAGCTCAACCATTTCGTCATTCGCGAAACGATCTCACCAATCGGGATATCTTGGTGCCCGAAACAGAAGAAAATCGATCGCGGCTCGTGCATGTTACGGTGGATGCTCAAGAAGTTGCAACTCTAGTTGGTCAATTTTCTCCTGGGTTAATCCAGCCGTATGTGATGATCGCGTGATGATCAAACTCCCCCCCCCCCTTCCCCTTTCGAAGCATCAACAGAACTTCACAGTACGATAGAACATTTACATTGTCATCTTTCATCTGGAAATGGGTTAACAACACTCGGGAGAATCGCAAAATAGTGTAAGTGTAACCGTTCCTGCTGATGGCATCCCCTTGAACTTCTTGGCAGAAGGATGTTTTCATTGCACTGACGCCAGCTTTGACTCGGGTTGGTAGCGATGTACCCATGATTCGTGTTGGTAGTGATGAACCAAGCTATCCCGTTGACCGCGTGCTTAGTTGGTTGCAGGAATCCTGTACTTTTCAACATACGAAAAGTAAAATAATGTTTTCATTAATAAATGAGCTCACTTTAAAGAACGAAGACCTGCGCGTACCAGAGCTATTCCAGCGAAATCGGTTGTACTTAATGTGGCGCTAAAACTAACAACAAAATACATCTTGTCTTTTAACACCAGTTGTGTTGGGAGCGGCACTGCCTACTGAATTGGGCCGTATGAATATGTTGAAGGGGGCCGCATGAATGACAGCCTCACCGAATGAAATGTTCAATCGGGGCACATAAAATTGTGAATTGGGTCGGATGATATAGCGACCAGATCGCATGGTGAAGGCAGATCGGGCCGCATGACATTGCCTATCGGATTGAAAGTTTGAGGACCCTCACATAAACGTTTAGTGTCGTCTCTTGAAACACTGTAGGAAAACAAATGTAAAACAAATTCACCTACAGCAAACTTGAATTAATGACAGCGATGTATTTGGGTACAGTTATTTCTGAGCGTAAACATGCGCTGTTGTACCGTTTCTACTTGACGCGTAATGTCAGCTTTAAGAGAAATTAAAGCATTTTAAAGTCTATATGGTCTCAATATTTTGGCTTCTCGATATGGCGGTTAGTTGGGATTGCAGTGTTTCTGTTAAAGTAAAGGCTGACAGGGCGTCAACAAAAGGCCGAACCTCATATGGGAACCCTGCTTATTAAATGTGATCGAAAGATAAGTATGAATGAGTTCAGCTCGTTTGTGAGATTATGCTGCTCTGCTGTGTTAAGTTTTGACGTCATTACATTCCAGACTGACTCATAGGTGATCGGATATCCTCAATAAATACCAAAGAATGTAGATACGGATTGTTCCTTTGGCTCGCTCTTTATACATACTCCTGGTCCGTCTTCTCAGGCGTCCCTCTCTACTGGATCTCCTTATAACATAAAAACTTTGTATATTGTGCATCGCCGGTTCATAGATTGCAGTGGCTTCATCCAGGAGATATATGCCATGAATTACGGGGGAAGAAAGCATTATGATCATTGTGTTATCATGAAGGAAATTATAACGGTAAGGAAAGAATAAGTAGAAGAAGAATAGAAAAGAGCTGATAAAGACGAAGAACAAGAAATAAAAGAGGAATAAGGTATTGATGTAAAAGAAGGCGATGACAAAGAAATCAAAGACGAGTAAAAAAAACCTTGCGAAATCAGAAGAGAAAGAATTAGATGACTATGGAGAAGATAAAGAGGAATTTGAAGACAGGCTGAAAAAGAAATAAAAGAAAATGAAAAAGAAGAAGAGAAAGAAAGAGGAAAAGATGAAGAAGAAAATGAACAAAAATAGGCACAAAGAAGATGATGGTTATACAGACGACGACAAGTGGAATATGTTGAAGCAAGAGTGGAATTAGAACACGATCACGGCTTGTATGAATAAAGGCGATCAAGAACGCTATGAAGAATGAGCACAATTTTTGAGCACACACATAACTTAACTAACTTTACTTAACATCTTTATACAGGTTTAGAAGACTCTGCAGAGTCTGTATACAAACAGTTTCATTTACATTACCTTGCCCTAAAAGCTATGCGCATCCAATCTATTCTCGAATGCACTAATTATCCTTGCCTCCGCTACTTCCTGTAGCAATGCATTCCACGCATTCACCACTCTCTGACTAAAAAAATATTTCCTAATATTTAATCTGGACCTTTCTTTGATTAATTTCTAGCTATGACCTCTTGTTCTTGTCGGTGGTTGTATTTTGAGAAAAAAAACTTGTTCAAGTCTAATTTATCCGTTCCTGTGATTACCTTATAAACCTGTCACCTCGAATTCTTGTCTTTTCTAGATACTGTGAGCCGGTTTTTCTAAGCTTTCCCCATAACTGTAATTCTGGAATCCCACTATCAGCTTTGTCGCTCTTTTTTGTATTCTTTCCAGCATGTTTATATCCATCTACCAAAAGGAATCCACACTTGTACACAGTATTCCAATCTAGGTCTCACTAATGCTTTATACAGTTTTACTATCACTTCCTTGCTCTACTGTTTAATATTTATTTTTATCCTACCTAACATTGCATTTGCCTTTTTCTCTGCTAACTGGACTTGCTCACTCACCTTACTTGTATGATCTATTATAACGCCCAGGTCATTTTCCTTTTCTATCATTCTAATATTGTTTTCGCCCATTCTGTAATTATCTTGCAGATTGGATCTACCTCTTTCAAACAACCCCAAAACACCAAAATAAGTCTTAACGGCAAATACTTGCGGCCAAACGACAACCTAAACTACCTGGGAGACACATTTGATTGGCGCATGACATGGAAAAGTCAGATCGAAAGAAACCGAATGAGAGCCAGGGAAATAATGGCAATCATGAGGAAACTTGCTGGCACAAGCTGGGGAGTAGATGAAAGTATACTAAAGAAACTGTACACTGGAAGAGTGAGACCAGTTCTCGAGTATAGCATTGCGGCATGGACAACAGCAGCAAAGGCGAACTTTGATAAAATTAGCAAATTTCAAAACCAAGCCATGAGAGTTATAACAGGAGGCATGAAGTCAACGCCAATTGTAGAACTTGAAAAGATTACAAAACTGCAATCCATGACCGACAGAAGAGACTGCAGAGCCCAGCAGCAAGCAGAGAAACTCAGACGACTGACTGACCATCCAATGCATCAGAGACTAAAAAATTTTGGAAATGGGGAACTAAAGCGGAGAAACTTTGCAGAAATAGCCAAAGCAAAGATGAACGAAGACCCTATGAACGCACTAACAACACCAAAGCCCATCCCTACTGTACGAAAACCTACCTGGAGGCAGCATATATTTCCAGAGATGGTAGAAAATATACCAGGTATTGGAAACAAAAACAGCCAGACTGAAAAAGGAAAAAGAAAAAGAGATACAACCCTGAGGTACATAACGAAAAACTACCCAAGCATGGACTGGACCCAAGCATACACCGACGGTTCTGTAACAAACACAACACAGAACGGAGGGACAGGGTTTTTCCTGAGTCTACAAAATGGCAGAAAATAACACTATCAGTGGCTACTGGAAAATACACAAGCAATTTCAGAGCGGAGGCAGAGGCAATGAGGGCTGCAGTAGAAGAAATGGTGACAGGTAAAAGGAATGAAAGCCATATAGTCCTGCTTACAGATGCTTTGGTCGTAGTCACAGCGCTAAAAAGCTAGAAAAACACTGAGCTTAATGTTTTAAGAGCAGTACTCTGTAAACTATGCCAGCAGTCCGCACCAAAAAGAGTAGTGGTACAGTGGGTTCCATTCCACTGCAACATCCAAGGCAACGAGGAGGCAGACAGACTGGCAAAAGAAGGTGCAAGACTACCACAACCAGATACTAGTGTGACATACGAAGAGTCAAAAAGGCTAATTAGAGCTAGATACATGACCAAATGGGAAATAGAACAAACTGGCTACACAAAAAACGATGCCTATTACCAGTTGAACAGAAGAGAGCAGGCCGTGGTCTTCAGACTTCGCACTGGCCACAATAGACTGAGGTACCACCTATTCAACAAATTGAAGATAGGTGGCACTGGCGAATGCTCGTGTGGTACCGGGAAAATGACCGCTGAACATTTGCTGCAAAACTGCCCGACATATGAGGATCAGAGAAAGCAGATGTGGCCATCACCAGTGCCAACACAAGACAAGCTCTATGGCAGTGTCGACAGCCTCAGGATGACCGCTGCTTTTGTCGAAAAAAAGACAGGTTGACTTCTGACAGTGTACGACGAAGACGAAGAAGAAGAAGAAGGATCTACCTATGTGGAAGACTGTACATTTATCAACATTAAACTCTATGTGTCAGCTTACAGACCATGCTTGAATTTTAACTAAATCCGACCTCAATATATCTACTTCTGCTTTAGATGAGACACTACTCCACAGTTTTGTGTCATCAGAAAATTTTGCAATCATGGATCCCATATCAATGTCCAAATCGTTTATATATATCAAGAACAAAATTGATCCCAAAACCGAGCCCTGTGGCACTCCACTTTTTACTTCACAACACTCAGACTCCTTGTTTATGCCCATCTCTGCATTCTTCAAGTTCACCAATTTTCAATCCATTTGGCAACTTCCTCACCTTTTCAGTGGTATTTTAACTTTCTAAATAATCTTTGAGGTACTCTATCAAAGGCCTTCGCAAAATCTAGATAAATAGCATCTATTGGCCTCCCTTTATCTATCATTTTAGTAACATCCAGGAATTCTAGTAGATTTGTTAAGTACGATCTCCCTCTAATAAACCCATGCTAACTATTTCTCATTAGATTAAACTTGTCTAAATGCATTAAAATGTTTTTTTGTATTATTGACTGCAACAATTTACAGACTATGCTCGTTAAACTCACTAGTCTATAATTTGATGGATCTGATGTTTTACCCTTCTTGAATAAGGGGATCACTCATGCATGTACCCCAGTGGTAGCTTGTTTTTACATAATGGTGGCTTTCAGAAGGACGAATTCAATAATGGGCCCGTTTTAAAGTCTAGAACAGGTCTGGACATGTTGGCTTTGTCACGGAGTGGATACATGTGATTGTTACATTCAACGAAAAAAGAAGAAGCGTAAATGGGGAAAGTATGAAGATGGAGGTTGGGGGCGGGGGGAGGTGCTACCCGATATTATGGAACAGTAAAAGATAAGAATAAAAAGGAAGAATGATAATAATAACAAGAAGAAGAAGAAGAGGAAGACGAAGAAGAAGGAAAATAGAAAAACTATGTGGCAGATAACGATGAAAAAGATAATGAAGAAACTGTAGATGCAATATAAGTAAGAAAAAGAGAAAGATGAAGATGGATGTGAAACTGAAAAGAGAATAGAAAGAAAAATGTAATGGAGGAAGAAGAAAAAGAAGCGAAAAAACAGAATATGTATATAAAGAAAACCAAAAAATTTAGCAAAAGGAATAATAAAAACCAAATCGGGATAAAAACGAAGAAGAATATAAATTAAAGGCTTAAAAAGAGGTAGCTGGTAAATAATAAAAATAAAAATAATAATTACAATAATAATACGACGAAGAAGAAGAACAAAAAGAAGAAGAAAAAGAACAAGAAAAAGAACAAGAAATGGACGAATAAATGGAGGGAAAATAAGAAGAAGAAGAACATGAAGAAAAGGTTGAATAGTTAGTTACCTATTGTTGATGGTGCAGACGATGAAGAAAGAAGAGCAGGACGAGGCGGAAAAGAAGTAGGAGAAGAAGAGTAAGGAGTAGAAGTAGTAGAAGAAGAAGAAGCAGACGATAATGAATAAAGAGAAGAAGAAGAAGAAAAAGAAGCAGCAGAGAAAGAAAAAGAACTAGACGAAGAAGAGGAAGAGGAAGAAGAAGAAGAAGAAGAAAATAAAGTTGTCGAAGGACAAAACAGAAACGGATACAAGTAAATGTACTGTCCTAGAGCTGTAAACAAACATTGAGTCCACATCGTCACTATAACCAAACCCGGTCTAACCTTTTATCATCTGTGACACACACTTCACAACAACACGGAACAATAGTGTCTGATGCTTGACAAGCGATATACGACAATTGAAGAAAAAAAACAACACACCTCAATATCTTATAATCACCTGTGTCTACAATGTTTGGTTGCCGAAGTCACGAAGTAAACATGAGAGAAGTCTAACGTTGTCGTGCGGTGAATTCACGTCGGTTCGCTTGAATTATTATCATCATCAGGTGCCCTGTCGGTTGGCGATGGCGATCATGGACCTCCATCCCCTTCGGTTACGTGTGTCGTTTACCAACTTCGTTGTTGATTGTCACCCTTGCCATTCTCTCAGACTGTCCAACATCTTCTCTCTCGGCCTTCATTTATCTCTCTTTCCTGCTATCTTTCCCTTTGTGTTTGTGCCTCTTCGAGTAATGTATCATTAGTCTTCTTTGCAGTCCATGGGATCCGCAATATTCTTCTGTAAAACCACACCTCCGTTGCTTCGAAAGATATATGCACGTGCTCACTGATTGTTCATGATTCACTGCCATATGTCGGTACTGGTTCCAGATACCATCTTTCTCAGTTCCCGTAGCTAGGTTTTGTTGCACAATATTCTCTAAATGGTCTCGAAGACCGATTTTGCTTGGGCTATTCCGCATTTTACTTCATAATTGCATCTTCCATCTGATGTTATATATGTGTCAAGGTATTTAAACGTGTTAGCTTGTCTAATTAAGTTTCCTTCGTTTTGACGCAGCATTTTGGAGAGCAAAGATTCTAATCACCTTCGATTTCTTTTTATATAAGCTGAGGCCTTTGTTTTTACTTTGCTGAGCTACCGTTCTGCGATGACGAATAATAACACCTGGTCAAACAAAACATACTCACCAGACATGTTATACAGATTCAAGGAAAATATACTGGCCTATAGACCCCCGCCGCGTAGGGGTAGTCCTTCCGGGAAACGTGCTGTTTCATGGCAGCCTGGTTAACAAGGTGGGGGATCGACGGGAGCCTCGTATTAGTGAGCGACACGCAGCTGAAGTCAATCATATGCACAACTGCCCGGAGGACCCTGGTCCAACTATATCAGCACGCTCTGGAAATGAGGAAAGCTACTGCATTTGTGCGCCCTGGAAAGGACGACAAGTGGCGGGTTGCAGTAGCTTTCTTCACATCCCGAGCGTGCTGATAAAGGTGGACCGGTCTCCTCCAGGTGGTTGTGTTATGCTTGGCTTCCTCTGCGTGTCACTCGTTACTACGGGGATCACATCGATCCCTCCCCTCGTTAGCCATGCTGCCATAAAAACAGTTCGTTTCCATGGAGGGCTACTAGGAAGCCGAGGTGAGTGTCTTGGCCAGTAAACATTAAAGACGTGATCACAAGAAGAAAATGAAAAGTGTCTTTGCCGGACATCTTTTCAGCCTATTCCTTTTATGTGGTTGTCTAGTTCTGTAAAACAATCCAGCATTTGTTATTTTTTGCAAATGCATCTTTTCTTTGATATGCTGCTATCATATTATTGCATGGATATGAATATGTGATTGTTTGACAATATCGTAATGCGTGTCTGCCGTTTATAGGATTACTTACGTTGAATATATAATCGTCTAAAAGACGAGTCAGAACAAACGAGAAAATATCTAAGGGACACAACCAAGTCAATTACAAATGTACTGTGACTCGGACGAGTTATTTATGGGCGATAGTTTTCAATTTTTAATTAATTTAGCTGTGAGGTTATATAAACTAATCCATTTTTTTGGTCAAGAATTCTGAAGTCTGGTAAGTCTCCTTAATGTTTGCCAGGTTTAGAAGAATCAGTTATGACACTACTATCACAAGAATGCTCACATTGCGATCTCTAAAAGAAACACCGGATTGTATTTAACAGCCCCCACACCCTGGGGGCCACTCTTCCCTTCTCTCCCCTCTTACCTCACTCTGTTTCATTTGACTCTGTCCTACAGTCACACTCTTGCACAACTTTCACACGCGCCATCATGGTGAGGCCCTTCCATTGCACTTTGGTTGGGCTAGCTTCTGAGGGCGCACACACCTAGCATAGGTACATACAGACGCACACATGCATCCAAGCACTGATTTATGCGTCCTGATATCACCCAATGGACTACGGTCTGGGGTGGAAAATGGCGCGCCTCCGCCAGTAGAAACTAGTGAGGCAAACATCTAAGCAAAAAAAATTTTTAAAATAAAAAAAAATTTAACAGCCCTTAAAACTCTTCACTCTTTACTATAGCTACAAAGCACAGCAATGTACAGTAGAACAGTAATAACAGAAGATAGAAGATATAGAACATAAATATAAAACATCGTCTAGTAAACTAATGACGATTTTCAGAAGGATGAAAACACACTTGTTAATAAACAGTTTTGCATTTATGAAGCCCTGTTACATTGAACAACATCACAGGACCAGGTGTAAAATGCTGACTAAGATCCCCCAACTCTTGCTGCTAGAAACAGGCTGTTACAATCCCTATGTCAGTGGAGTGGTGATCGACACTGTGCTCCCCACGGCGGTGAGCCCGCTGGAGAACATAGTATTCCACTACTTCGGGTGTATTTGTTGAAGACTTGTGTCTACATGAGCTTACTTGTTTTGATGTACCAGAAATGATGTGTTACGTTATGCAGACCAAACATCACTGAACTCCAGGCTAACTTATAGGCGCTATATTTCTTACATCAAATCGTGTATGGCGTTGTTAAATTTTGTTCTTCGTTGAAAACACTCCTGAACAATTTATCTCTGCCGTCTCTTTCTGCTCGGTGTACTTGTGTTTTCTAACAACTAGTCTGAGAATGTTCTATTTTTAACGGAGTATTGTTTATCTACTTTCTCTTCCTCGCTACATTACATTCCTAACTGAAAGTCAGTTTTCCACAAGCGGGTGTCTTTAAATGATTTAAACATGCCCCATTCCTTAGTCCATTTATCGTAGATATAATATGGGTAATTTTGTGGATATAATATGGGTAATTTCGTGGATATAATATGGGTAATTTCCTGGATATAATATGGGTAATTGCTAAACCAATACAGGATGGAAAGATCGATAGAGACATCAAAACTAGATGTCAGAAAGTCAGTGATTGACTAATTGTTACCACTTAGTTTGGGATTGACTAATTGTTACCACATAGTCAGTGATTACCTAATTGTTGCAACGTCTTCTTTGATTCTTGAATTGCTACCACTTCCTAAACGCCATAACATCTTCTTGAGAAATAAAGAAACAACTGATAAACAGTGTATCAATTCTGTGCTACCAGAGTCAGACTTAATCATTCTCCAATGTACAAGAGAAGAAAATAAACACGTGTGAAATGAAAGTCTAAGAAAGGTCATCTGTGTCACCAGGACAAACAGAATGAGGGAGGAATAAGGACATCAGAAGTACGGTTGAAACTACCTCTTGTACTGAATAGATTTCTAGACAGCAAATACGCTGGTTCCGTCATCGTATCAGAAAACGGTCTGATCAACCGCTACAGCACGCTTATAACACAGAAAGTTATGGCTACAAGACGCGAGGGAGATGCTCGGCGTAGAATATGGATAGATGGCAGGATTGTAATTTTCCAACATGTGCTTACAAGGACCGAAATAACATACTTGTCTTCAGAAAGACAACTGACGCTTTCCACGTGACTCACTGTCACAAGTGAATGGAAGACTGAACTGAATTGCCCAGAAGAGAAGATACACACAAGTCTCTGAAGCTGTCAGACCTAATTACTATCTCCGCGATTCACTCATTTCTACACCACCTCTTCTGGATATTCTCAAACACAGACTGGTCATGACACGTCAGCTGCACTGTTTCATTTGGTCTCACATAGCAGTAGATTTACCAAAGTACTTTCTAGGGTTGTTCAAGATTTAAGACCCGGACATTATTTAGTAGTATTTATTTCACGCGGTTTGAACTTACCGAAAAGAGAGTATATGGCGTACTTTTGTTAACAGATGTTAAGGCTAACTCTAGGGCTGGGCAACACATAGTGATGAGATTGTATATTCTTATGATCGCTTATGTGATGTTTACACCGTAGCACAAGTTCCCGTCATGGACTGGGACGTTGTTTGGGACTCCTGTTTAGCTCTGTACAGTTTTGAGTCTTGTATTGTATCATTGGGCCAGTGTCATCTCCTGAACTGCTATGCAAAGTGCAGTTCTGTAACACATGCTCAGCAGTGTGTTCGCTAAGTCCACATGTGTACTGGGGTGAAGATTTCAGTCAATGCTTGTACATGTGACTGTTCAGTCTGTGTGACAGGCGTCCTCGTTTGGTTAATCTTGTTCTCTGCTAACAGCCTGGAGAGTTTCACAAAGAATGTGATTTCTATGTTTTCCTTTTTAGTCGTCATCCTTTTTTGCAAGCCTACCCGCCTTCTCGTTCGCTAGTACGCCATAATGGGACAGTAGAATGCCAGCTACATTGCTTAGGGGGGGGGGGGGTAGCATGGGTTGAACGGTCGGTCTCTCACTCCAACGCACCAGGTTAGTATCCAATTTAGCAGATAAGGTGTTTTTTCATGGTAGGATCTATTCTTCATGTGCGGGAAATAATGGCAACCTACCGCACGGCACACCAGACAAACATGTTGGCCATTGTAAGAGAGATGTTCTGCGAAGGACATTATACTTCCTTTGTTTAACCTTGCTTAGTTCAGTCCTCAGGTGCGAGTATTTGCGACCCTTGAGAGTTTGCAATGCAGATAAAGCATCTGTAAAAATGACTGGCTGCGTTCAGTCTTACTTGTTGCGATAGATCACATTTGCAGCTTACCCAAGTCCTTGAACCCCAGTTTCACAGTCAGAACAGAATTTACCAATGGCAATACTTCTGGTCTCACAATGATTTTCGAGATTTGAAACAAAGATAACAGCTCTACCATTATTGACAACATTTGTTACTGGTCCATTTGAATATGCATGTATCCAAGATTACCGTAGTTACTGATCCATTTGTATATGCATGTATCCAAGATTACCGTAGTTACTGATCCATTTGTATATGCATGTATCCAAGATTACCGTTGTTACTGATCTATTTGTATATGCATGTATCCAAGATTACCGTAGTTTCTGATCCATTTGTATATGCATGTATCCAAGATTACCGTAGTTACTGATCCATTTGTATTTGCATGTATCCAAGATTACCGTAGTTACTGATCCATTTGTATATGCATATATCCAAGATTACCGTAGTAGTTTTCTTCTATCATACCCATTGTAGTCGTTCACTTTTGTAGATCATTATATTCAAGCAAATGAATCAAAACGCCATCTTACGTCTAGGTGTTGCACCTGGAAACATGCTGTTTTACAGCAGCCTAACCAGTGAGGTAGAAAGTGGTACTATGATCTTCATAATGGTGAGACTACTGCAAAGTCTAGCATTACACTACAGCAAGTAAGTGGGGGTGGGTCCTAAGCTAACCTGCAGCACTCCACATGATATAAGATGTAGCATTAGAACCAACTACCCGACACAATTCTTCAAGAGCACGAGAAGCTTGGAACAACAACCTACAGACTCGGATAACATCAAGATGTCTAGAACAATATTGATACTAGCTTATCACGCTCAATATGCATATTTCCTGCAAGCGAAAAAATTGTTTTTAGGTCACAGCTTTCTTAGTCAGTAGACGTGCTTGGAACCTCGGTAAAGTCTTCAGTGTGTATGTGTGTGTGTGTGTGTATATATATATATATATATATATATATATATATATATATATTTATATATATATATATATGTATATTTATAGTGTGAGTGTGTGTATGTGTGTGTGTGTGTGTGGTAGTTCTGTTGTAAACTAGCCACCATACGATGAGCTCCTAATTAACTTAATGATAGAGCGCTCGCTTTTCACGGCAATGGTACTTGGTTCAACTCCCGCTACTTGTATGCTTCAGTCAATCGATCTAGAAACAAGTATCTGGCCCACAGTAAGGGAAGAAAATGCAGCGAGACGCATCTGTGCATCCCACATAATTCAAGCTGTTGCTTTGGTATACTCGTCTCTAACACTTCATTTTCTAGCAGCAGTTCAGTTTCATTTGGAACTTCCCTTACCGTTAACCACTACACTGTACGTCGACTGTGGGGCAAGCAGCTTTTTTCCACAATCCTATATATATATAAATTAGGGAAACAAGTTAGGAAAGGGACCTTCCAACTCATTTCAGGAGACGAATTAGGGCATTTAGTGTTTATAACAGATTTTGTAGACTCCAATTAGAGCCTTCACTTTCAGACATCCATCAATTCTTGTTTGATCCAATATTTTACATTTTTTATGTGGAAAGTTGAAGAAGACAAGTCAAACAGATTTCAGCATTTATCTTTTTTAAACAATATTAGGGTATTACTGTTTACAAAAGTACACTTTATGAAAGTTCATATACATTAGGACTGAGAATATACAGGAATACAAGATTATGAGAATACATGCAACAAACGACAATCACATTGTGTTGGGAGACATACTCCTACACGATATGAAATCATTCATTTATGTTAGACATACAGAAAAACTAAGAAATACAAATAAAGATTTCACAAGAAGAATACAAAAGACGAAAAGAGCATTCATTGGATTGGTGAACGTATGGAAATCAGTGAAATGACGTCCAGTACAGAAATAAGTATTACATTTCAATGTAGAGTCAGTTCTATTGTATGGCTCTGCAGCATGATGGGGAATAAAATCCTAACGATAAAGATAGGTAATTTCATAAATGGATGCCTTTGAAGAATAGGGAGATTGAAATGGTGTGATAAGATCACTACTTACTAACTTTCTGTGTCATTGGCACTACATCAGAAACCATGTTTCCTATGTTCCGCCATGTGGATTACTTTGCCGTGCCATTCAGTATGTCATCGCTATTGCATGTTTCCAGAAGGTTTGAAGAGAACTTCAGGTTGCCTGGACCTTACACTGCTCCACGGTCACATGTCTCATTATCACTGTATCCCATTTCTTTAAGTTCCTTCTGCATCGTGTTACACCAGTTCGGAGCCTTGTTAGTGACTTCCGTGTTGCATAAGGCAAGTGGGGTCAAAGGGCAAGTAAGTTGCTCCCGTAGCTAGGATCAGGGGACCTGTGTCAGTTTGTAACATTTTTTTGATCCAGCTTTTTCAAGAACAAGTATGTAGATCAATAATGTGGAACTTGGCGGATATTACTGAAACACGGCGTAAAGAGACGGCGCAGGCGTTGGGTGGGACATGCATTAAGGAAACAAGTTGGTAGCATTACAAAAAAGTTCTAGGAACTCCAAAGGCTGGAGAAGACACAGATCAAAACACACATGGATAAGAGAGCTCGAGATATACATAAAAGGAATTGGAAAGACTGACCAGAGCTGAAACCGTCAGTCCATGACAGGAAAACGACGTGTGTGTGTTGAAGTCATATGCTTTGCAGGGAGTAGAAAAGTTTTGACAGGTTAATTGATTGACTATGTAAAACGACATATTTAGCACGTTATACTGGAAGGCACTATCTTTTACGCGACTAATTTAGTCTTATTTGTCTCACTCTGTTCGCTGCAAGAAAAACAAAGGCACATCTTGCACATCTTGATTAGAATAGTCGCAAACAGAGGGCAAGGTCTCCAAAAACGTTTCGAATCTCAATCTTTGTTACACGTGGTCAGTAAAGGCTTTCTCGTTGTTGAAATTGATGAGAATCTCACTTGTACTCGTTGTTCCTTCTATTGCAGTGGTTTTTAAACTGTTTTTGTGCACGTTACTCTTAGAAAAGAACAAGAATAGCACCACTCCCCCACAGAGAGCATGTCGTAATAATCGATTCACTGTGTGAAATGGCATAAAAATGGCCTTGGTAATGTGAATATTTGAACAGCAGCATAGCTAACGCATAACAAGCTGCGAGTCTACTTTGCTCTAGGGTTTTAGGTTTGAGTCTACTACGATGGACTCGTACATCGGTTAACAACCCTTCCCGGCAATTGTCCTAACGCAGGGGAGTAATAAGCTACTCGTGCCTAGTCCGTTAAGCAGGAAATCCTCCCCGACCTCCATCCAACTCACGCAAGAGAAGGGACCTGCATGGTGACATGTGCCCCTGAAGAACTACTAGTCGACTAGCATTAAGACTAACTATTCTTAGATAATTGTCACAACTGTCAATCAATCAATCAATGTATGTGACAGAGACACGGATATTACCATTGCCACAATGAAACTGCTCTTTAGGGTAGAAGATTTTTCAAGTCATGACTTTTGACACTTGCATTTCATATAGATCTAAAGCCTTTTTGGCATGAAAAAGCACTAATAACACCTCAAAAGACAATGCTAATAGAGAAACGACAGAGATAGACAGAGAAAGATCTTCAGACTCAGAACGGTACATTGCAGATTCAAGATCCACCTCGACAGAACGGGTCTCAGAGACACCGCCACGTGCGTTTGGGAGCACCCAAGCAAACACTAGAACATATCCTACAGGACTGTCCTAACTATGCAAATCAAAGAGAGACAGTCTGGCCCTGGGGAGAGTCTATTCTCGAAAAGATGTGGGGCACCAGTGAAAACCTGAAACACTTGGTCTTCTTCGTGAACCCCACCGTGCTAGAGGCATAGCATTAGTTGATCGAAGAAAAAGAAAAACAATATTAAAGTGCTTATAGTCATTAAATCTAGTCCACGGCATGTGGGTCCTTTGGTTATATAATCTTCTTTGGACTCACAAGACTAAACAAAAGTGTATGTATTCTGCCGCAACTCTAAGTCTCTAGAGTCCAAACCTCTGATTGACACATTCAAATACATCTGACCTTGTAATCATTGCTTTCGTCACTGTTAACTGTATTGGGTTTGCATAGTAGCGTGTATCTGTTATATGTGCTGTGTTTGAGGAGTGGCTTGTCTCTGTCAACTGGACTATGTTTGGGTGGTAGAATTATGTTTGGGTAACAGTTTGTCACTTTTATAGTTAAAGCTGGTTTGTGGATTGGACTGAGAGTTGTAAGGGAAGGAGGTGTGTATCCATCACCTGGCTGTTCTTATGGCAACAGTTGCAACTAACTCAGAACTGCACCACTTATATAACACATAAATAGCAAGGGACTAGTTTTCCAACGGATCAAAAGTTCTGGCCACGTATATAAATATAAACTGTGCTATATATAGTTACTCTTTCTGTTTAAAAATGAAGCTAAGTACACTCAACTTAGACTGTTTCAGAATATAAAAAACAGCTATCTATCACATTTTGTCAAACTGTTAAACTAATTCTATTATATGTGATCAGAAAAATACCTCATACAGTATATGTAGAAATATTTTGTGACATTTCTTTTGGCGCATCTGCTCGTTCTTGTGCACTGCACATTGTTCGAAGAATACTATTTTATCATAATAGTCACAAAATATTCACAAAATTAAAGGACCATATGTTAACCTAATGTAGTCTATCTCGTTCCCTTTTTTTAACTGTGTAATGAATTTTCTCATTGCTGTAGAATCTTGAAAGCTCTCACAGATGAACGTAACTTCATCTTTAATCACTAAATTGACCAATAGAAAGCGTCAGACATTGAAGAAACAAGTAGACAGGCCATTTCTAGACCTTGTTTTATCTGGTCAGCCGATTATCATCATTGACTGACCAACAGCAAACGCCATAAGTTAAAGCAAAAATAACCATTTAATCTGCCTCCTTGTTACATCTGGCATCGCACGTTTCTTTTTCATAATTAGCACCTACTATCTGACTTACTGACAAATAGAAAACGAAGAACGTTAAGAAAACATACCCAGCCAATCTCAGTCCTTGTTATATCTGGCCATTGTACGTTTCTCTAACAAAATGAACGTCTACTAACATGACTGACTGACCAATAGAGAACGAAAGAAGGTTAATAAAACAGATCCAGCCAATCTCAGTCTTTGTTACATCTGGCCAATGTACGTTTCTCGCCGTCCAAATCTATGAAACTCTCACAGGTACAAGTTGCCCCCTCGATCAGTACAGACTGGCCAATAGGAAGCGTCAGAAGTCCGATCTGACAGTTAGGACCTGAAATAAAAACATGCAATTTCTTCAGTTAATAAATGTCATTGTCTGAATACGTAATGAAATAAATGAAATAGATTGCAATGTAATAAATATGTAAGGTTATTATTCTTTTGTAATAAAGAACTATCATCAAGATGAGGAACATGTGGCCTAACGATGAAGGCGCCAACCTCTTGCCCAAGGGGTATAGGCCTAAACATCGACATGTCACTTGCATTTTTTTACGTCAGATCTAAAATACAAATCTTGCATGTACACTCCGAGACGGTTGCACAGATAAGGGGGCCTTTTTTCCTCATTCGTATAAATCCCTCTGGTGAACATTGACAATCCCAATAACAGAGGTAATGAAAGTTGTAAGTTTTGGTTTGGAAGAAACCTCGTTGTCTTTATAGCATTTTACAACAGATACTCCCAGACGTAAAAGTCAGATAATTAACATGAGAATGTGAAGCAACTGAGATTGTTGGTACTTGATACCAGTACTGAAAAGGGTAAGTGTAGTCCCAAGTCAGACACTGCGGTCACAGATGAAGGGGTAGAGATTAAATTATTCTACAACTTTTGTTTATTAATGAGGTGGAATAGTGAGTCCTCCTCCTATCTGTCCTGTCTTTCTTTACCTGGCAAAAAACACCTTATCCATGTATAGTTGTGTCGACTAAGGCGTATCGATACTAAGAATAGAACCTGTACATTCGCGGCTAGAAGCGAGAGCTCTTGCACTCTGCTACTCAGACATTCGAGAAATAGTATCTAAGAGAAACAAACATAATCATCGTGGATGCACAGAAGGGTGCTCAGGAAACAAAGACATGACTGTTATGGGCTTATGTTATTCTACGTTGCACTGTGTTTTGTAGTTATATTATGGTATTTTATGTAATACTAAATTATGCTATAGTATTGTATATTATGCAATGATATATTTGTTATTGTGTATTACTGCAAGCAATACTGGAATCCAATCTGTTAGATAAGTGCCATTTGCAAGGTGGCCAAGATCTATTCTTTGTCCTGCAGTCCATCTGGTCAGTCCTTTAATGTGCTATCACATGTCTTCCATGATTTCAAATTTGGATATTCATCTGGCTACTAGCAGTAAGTAAAGTGGGTTCCTTCCTGTGGCTTACTTCGCTAGGCGAAGGTGTAGTTTTGCGTATCCAAATCGCGAGTTTTTTTCCTGTGAACATTAACCTCCACAGCAGTATACGGCACTGCACTCTGACATTGTCTGTATTCGTAACTGTTAGCCTGTCATTACACGATGACATGCACCTGGAGGTTTCCAGCCACCACCTCTATGAGGTATGTCAACATGTAGGAATGTCTTATGTTACGTTTAGTCTATGATATGTTATATTAAACAGATCCGACATCCCAGCAAACCTATTTTCACACATTCTCTTCCAACCGACAGTAAAGGGTGGGGGATGTTTATGGTTAATGTAGCTCGCTTGTTGTAAGCACTCCTAATACGTCCAAACACTCCTCTATGCACAATCCTTGTTTAATTCCAAACTTATGTAACTTGAGAATCACGGATTCATTAGTTGATGTGTGCTCATCTGAAAGGAAGTCATTGCATGATGTGTGCTCATCTGAAAGGAAGTCATTGGATGATGTGTGCTCATCTGAAAGGAAGTCATTGGATGATCTGTGCTCATCTGAAAGGAAGTCATTGGATGATGTGTGCTCATCTGAAAGGAAGTCATTGGTTGATGTGTGCTCATCTGAAAGGAAGTCATTGGATGATATGTGCTAATCTGAAAGGAAGTCATTGGTTGATGTGTGCTCATCTAAAAAGGAAGTCATTGGTTGATTATGTATGTTCCCCTTTTTCATTTCAGTATCTAATTTTGGTCTGATAGTCAACACTAACGATGGTGCTCTTCCAGTGTTCTGCATGGAAGTCTTATAGACAGACTAATATCACTGTACATAACCAACGTATCCAAGCAGTCGAAATATTTCATTCGGTAAGCAGTCCTCTTACCAGTGTAGCAAATATCAAGACTGAGATCATTAAAAAACAGCATTGCCAAGAAAAGCGCTAGTTTGAAATATTACAAGCAATTATTTGAAATCAATAAGTAATCAATGTCGTCAAAAAGTTTGCAAGTGAATCGTGCTGTGGTCCTATGTGTTTCTTTCAAATGTAAGGGATTAGGGATCAAATCTGTGAAGGGCAAGGCGAAATAGAAAGGAAGATGCAGGGACAAATATATAAGATTTTCGTTCCAAGTTTCTACCTGTTGATAAGTTCAGAGTTGGTCACTTTGTTATGTCAGCTAATTATGAGTAGCCTGCGGAGACAGCACATTAAATCGTAGCATACACTATCCATGTTTAACATGATTGCAGAAGAGTGGTTAGAGCTACAGCACGGTGCACTTTGAAGTTGTTAATGGCACAGATTTCTTGATGAATCCAAACATTCGCTAGCAGTATTCTAAACGCAGCTTGGCAATCCTGTTATTGGCCTGTAGAATAAACATTGGCTTTTCTGACGAATTTATTGTCTAGGTAGGCTAAGCTATTAATTTCTTGGAGACGTACATTTTGTCTAGCAATGTTAGGCTTAATGTATGGCCTTACCTTCTAGGACGTAAGCTGGAATAATATCTCAAGTCTCTTTAGTGTTGATTGTCAAACCAAAATGAGTGCATGTCGCCGGGCACCTCTGCATGGTCGCCCGTATATCTTGTTATAAGCATTTGTCAAGAACACAGTCATCGGCAAAGAGGAGATCCAAGGTGATGGCTTTTCTTATCTTTGGGTAGGACTTTCGGCGTCTTGTAAAGATATTTCTGCTGACGTTTTGGGATGAAGTGTTGGAGATTTCATTGAACGAGATCTCAGTTTCTATTTGCTAGGTGTGGTTTCCAATTTCTTACCTTGTCATCTTGCTTGCCGTAACTGCAAGTCAGGTATGCATTTACATCCTGATAAACAAGAATACCGCAACCTGGAAGTTAACCCATGGCATTTGATGCACACGCTATAACTATTCAGACATTCCTTGCCTCTATTGTATTGTTTCAGTAATATAGTAATTCATTATACCCCTTGGTACTCAGTCAATTTCCGTAAATTGAGATGAGCGTAGATACTGATGGTTCTGTCAGCTGGTTATACACACTCCGCCTTCTCGCCCGCCCCTCTCTGCTGGATCCGCCTATGATTTTAAAAGTGTGTAATCTGTGCATTGCCAGTTCGTCGATTGTAGTGTCTTTATCTAAGAGGTGACCGTTAAACAGCATCCAGGTTTCATCTCTATCCATTTCTGAATGCCCCCACTACTAGTGCCCCAACGGGACTAGGCCAATTAATCCACACAATATTCAAATCGTTCTATGCCACTATGTCTGCAATCCACTTTTGTCAAAGCCTGCCATTATGTACTTTCGAAAACATTTAATAAATAGGTCGCAGAACTCCCTCCTCCTAATTGAGGTTACTGTAGCAACCATTTTTTTTACCATGTAGAACATGTCGATTGGTACACATTATATCTTCGAGTAAAGAACATATCGATCGGTATACATTACATTCTCAAGCGTAGAACATATCTATTGGTATAAATTACATCATCAAGCGTAGAACAAATCCATCGGCATACATTACATCCTCAAGTGTAAAACATATATATTTGTATCCATTACATCCTTAAACGTAGAACATATCGATTGGTATATATTAGATCTTGAAGTGAAGACCATATCCATCGGTATACATTACATTCTCAAGCGCAGAACATATCGATTGGTATAGATTGCAGCCTCAAGTGCTTATAGAGGTCATATTATCTTCTCCAACGGCACGTGCTTACTTTTCCGCTTAGCGACAGTGGTGGGGTAGAGGGCGGTGGGGGGAACAAGTAAGCTGAAACTGCCATTCTTGATCAAGTGTGTTGGATCGGTGGTTGTAAGCCCGTGTTGTTTTATAATTTCTGTTAGTTCATCTATTCGTCTGCCACGAAATATTCCTCGTGCCATGTAGTTAGAGCATCTAATGCTAGATGTGTACAGTGCTTGTTTTTCAGGTTGCATTTTTACGAGACCGCCGAACCATCATATTTTCAGTTCTTGCTATACATCCGTTGCTCTGGCAGTATGGGACAAATCAATTTTATGTTACAGCACGACACCTGTACCCAGAAGTACATCTTGTTTGAATGTCATTGTGGGTCGAAGTTAGTTTCTGAAGAGATGTGTATACCTGACTTCGTGATGGTGTTCCACCTGGGCATATAACGCTCTAAAATATCGCCTCGTTCATTCAACGTAACTTTCTCTGCATATAGCAATGTGCGTAACTTCTTCTGTTCTGGTGAGGCCACCGGCATCGTTCCTTGCTGGCTCTCTTGAGTTCTAGGTTTTTTGTAGTGAACAAAGGTTACATCTCCAGTAACAACTCTCGTTAGAAAACGTTTGCCATGTAGCCAAAATCTATTCTGCTTCAAAGCGCCGCCAAAGTGTTTGGCAAGCACCAACACGACATTGTATCAATTCTACAGTAAGCGTATGTGACACCCACCTTTCCGACACGGCGTGGAACTGGAGAACATCATGGTTGATATGGTGTGCTGAACCTTGACTGATGTCTTCAAGTGCGGCTATTTCATTCAGTCAGTCGGCCATTTTTCATCACGATGGGTTCAACTTCTGCAAATCGACTCTGAAAACACTAATGTGTATTTCTGACCCTATTGAGAACAATATGTTACATACCTTTCTAGTCTATTCGTATACTCTCTAGAGTGATATATTTATACACACACAACCACACCGAACTTTCTTTTGTCGCTAAATTTCAATAGGTTTCACTCTTTCGCTGAAGAAAAGAAATAACAGAGCGTTGCTCCTCTTTGATGAATGAAACAGCCATCTTTAAATGGCGACCATGACGGCTTGTGGTTCGTCTGAATCCTACTTAGCAACAGTGCCTCAAATTTACATGACAACGAAAAGGTATTACGAATTTATATCCTAATTTTAAGGTTTTCATTTGAAGTCCTCTGGTATCTCTCTCTGGAAAATGTGTGGTTCATCCTTCACATTTAATGTCACACGTTGTAAATGTCCTGTTTTGTTCTTTGTATACAAACCCCGTCTGACACTGGTAGCAAAGAGTTTGTATAAAGGTACTACATATCAGTTGCTGCATTGGCATCAAGTCGATCTTCATGTGTTCTCAATGTAGTCAGAACAATTGATAAGTTACGGCAGTGGCAATCTTGAATCAGGTCTTCCGTAAAACGTGTTTCTCAGGGGCTTGCCATCTAGGGTCTGTTTAAGTTTGATAGTGTTTACATGTATGCACAATTTTAAAATAATGATGATGAGGATGACAATGATGATTAGAAGAATAATGATGATGGTTGTCCGTCTCACCTTTTGGACACACGGGACAGCACACACCAGAAATATGAACCGGGTCAACACATTGGGACATGGGACAGGAAGTGACATCACACACTGGGGTTCCGCCCCCCAAAGGACAGTAACATCTGACACAAGCTTCGTTTCGGATGACCTCCCCCTGCTGAAATATCTGTCCATCTGTGGAATATACAATTTCATTTTTTTAAATCAAGGACTTTACAATGAGTATAATTGTGCTGCCTCTTTATCTTAAGTAAATGTTACGGTAAATATAAAGATAGTTCCATAACAGACACTGCTGCCGGGAATGGCGTGTTAGAGACTGTTATACGAGGCTTGCTTATGAAGAGGGATAGATAGCTCCCTTCCTCGCTAAAAGTCCATTCTCTTATAGTAAGTCATGTTCCCATTTACAGATGGATCGACAGATTTTGTATCGCGTACCGTTTGCTCCGAAAAGCGAGTGCTCTACTACTACTCTAGTCACAGGTTCTTGATTGCCATACAGCTCAAGTAATTTCAGTTAATTGCAGTAAATACCGATGCATATAAACTAATCAGTTATCTTAAATCATGAAAATAAAAAAATATATCATGTATATCAAACATTGAACTAATCGATACAAACGTTAATCAGTTATCTTAAACACTGAGCGATACAAATAAAATATATATTATAAGATAAATGATTGTCGCAGCACACATTCCTTCATACCACTAATAACTGCGCATGCAATTCATTACCCTTGTAATTGTTGGCCGGACAGCGGCTAACAACCGGCACTTTTTTATTTTCAACTGCCGTGTGCTATTTTATGTGCATATCGCGTGGAGGGGGCCTTCCGACTGTATCGTTCATCTTCCTTAGGACAAGACAGCTGGATCTCCCCAACCTTCATGCTATAAGCGCTTGAAATTTGCAGGACTCAAACACTGCTAAATTTCGCGTTGTCTTTTGTTTCTTGAGATGTGTGATCCTTACCTTTCAGCTATAGTGGCCTCTTCAAATTGCAGATAAAAAACCTTAAACACTAAGGAAATAGAAAGGAATATCTCTACACCTGGTATGAGAGGAGCGGGTACGACAAGTTGTGTATATATAGTCATATTTTAGACACGAAATCCACGAATCGATGTTTCTAGTTCCTCTTGTTACTTTATGGTGCAAACTGTTGCTATTCAGATAATATTATTTTATGTCGCCTTTTTTAGTTGTGTCTGAGCATGCAACTCCGATGGCTAGTCATTTTGCTACAGTAATTGGCCGTGTGTTTATTGATCTTAGCCAGATCTCAAGAAACGCCTGCATACAAATTGTTGTATATATACGGTTAAGTGTATCAGAGCACAAACAGTAACTGATAAATAAAATAGTTACTTTTCGATCCAGTTTTTCCGTTGGGATACTTGGAAAGCAGCAGTTTTTTAATACTTGGCCAAGTTCATCGCATGGGTTGTCGGGAGTCATTGTTTCAAGATCACTCTTATATCATCGTACACGTGCCATGCTTCCGCCTACTGGCCTGGTACTCACAAATATCAGCGCTATAAGACACTTTTGGAAGTTGATCAGAGTGCAATCTCAGAAACTGACCGAACCATCATGTATGTGACGGGACATGTATTCAGCTCAACGAGTAGTATCGACCAACTCGGGACGTCTTCATTCCGCAACCTATCTCTCCTCTTGACACTGATGACCTTTCTCAAATACGTCATTTTATAAGTCGGAATTATACGTTCCTGCGCCTTAGACATGGACCATGTTTGGCCCTTGCAGCACAGAATCGGCATAAATATACTGGACAATAACTATTGCCATGTAGATTGTCAATATGGTAATCCAATATAATAATTCTGACTGTTTGTCGATCACAGCAGTACGTTATCTTCAGCATACAATCATATCAAACCTGTAATTCTCGGCGTGGAAAATCTGTCAATCTTGAGGTCACTTGTTTGAACCCACTCGTGGGAATTTTTTATTTTTTTTGTTTTGTTTTTTTTGTTTTTTGTTTTGCGTTCGCCTTATTTCTCTAATCTCCCAAGGCGGTATGCGTTGCACTGTGGTTTTTATTTTGCGCCTGTCGGCCCAGTGCATCCGACTTCAGCATGTATTTTATTTAAGGGTCTGCCTCCTCCTGCATTTTCTAAGGGTTTGCATCCCCGGGGTAACGGCCGGTGCTGTGATGAGGATCGAACCCAGCACCTTTGGTTTGTGAGCCGTGCCACTTAACCACTAGGCCACGCCGTCCCCACTCGTGGGAATGATTTTAGTTGAAAGCTCGTTGACGAATAGCCTTCGCAAATTTTATTTTTATTTTGAAAACCATTATTAATTTCATAATTGCATTTTAAAATCAAATTAATTTTTTATTGAGTTTTTTGTAAGTCTTCAAAATGTGCAAGACAAGGTGAGTAAGAGTGACATCTAATAATTGAGTGGCAATATACATTTTAAAAGAATAGGCAATTCTCACTCATTTGTTAATGTTGCTATGCACGGCCAGCACTTTGTCGACCTTACCCGAGAAAAAAATCATGAAATCTTGAAAGTGGTTCTTTTTTAAAAACTATTTGACACTCAAAATATAGAAGTAGCAAATCTAGAAAGATTAGCATGACATGCAATAGTTTATTTGGTAGTACACAATCTGGAAATCCTTAGATCGCCGGTTCGAATCCGACTTGGGATAAAGATGCTGCAACCCACAGCTGACTGCTAGCATCAGGGCAGGCGAACTAGATAGTCGTGATGCTACTGAGAATCCTCACATCAGGTCCACCACTTCAGTATGACTCGGGATATAAGAAGGACCTTTAATAAAGAAATACCGTTAATGGTGAAACACTTCAGTTCCGTACAATTTAGTTTTTAGTGTTTGATCATTAGGCCGGTGAATCTAACTTAACTAGTCATGCATAGACCAGTCCTGTAATACATGCTCAACAGTTTGTCATCATGTCCATAGTGATGAAACAGATAGTTAAAGTTTATGTATGTGTTTGTTCAGTCTGGTCTGCCCAGTCCTGGGCCGAAGAGTGGTGATCTGTCCCTGCCCGTCAAGGGCGGTGTAGTCATATTGACTCTGTTCACCTGTGACTGTCTGGATAGCTCTTATTTTCTCAAAGAATCTTATTTAAATGTCTTCTTGCTCACAAATTTGTCCTTTTTTTTTTTTGCAATCATTTCTCCTTATTCCTCTTTATATCACTACTGAAGTGTGGTTTGCTTGCTGGCAGCTACCTTGCCATTTGGGAGTTTGTCCCCGTTTAGAGCTTACAGTACAGGCAGTGTATCTGTGAAGTCCTCATTTGGAATCTATTAAATGTGCAGCCACCTAAGTAGTACATCGGTTGTAAAGAATAGATCCACTATATACCTGGCAAGCAAGTTGTAAAATGACTTAATAGTGGTGTGCATTGGACTAGCAACCTTATCGGATAAAGTCTTTGGATAAAGGGAACGTCTGTAGAGGTGGCTCTATGCTTCACGTCATGGAGAAATGAGAATCAGTCAATCAAATACGCAGATGTTCATACCTGAATGTCGACATCCAAACTCCACGCATGCTGGGCAGCACTCAGATGTCGAGTTGGAAAACTTCAAACAATGCTGATCTGACAAGCAGTCTTCAACAGCACAGTTGGTAATACCCCCATAGTGTGGGCAGTGGCAGGTCATACATGGCGTGGGTGAAAACTTTGACGCTGCTGGAAACATTCTTCCTTCAAACTCGCAACCCTTTTCTGAATACCTGACGGAAGCACCGTCTGCAGACCCCAAAACGTCAAACAGAAAACAGAAGAATGGGAGCAACATCGTGTTTCTGCTGAAAAAGAAAAACAAATATCACAAATTTGAATTGAAAATGTTGTCAGCATATCTGTTCAACATGAAAGATCGTTTCTTTGAATTAGTGTTTCACTTGTTTTATTAGTGGTGTGCGTTAGCTCATTTCATAGCGAATAATTCGATATTTTCTGTGGTAACGGTGTGATTAGGTTCGAATCGCGTCCAGTGACTAAAAAAAAACCGTGTCGTGATTTTAATCGGAGACCGCTTCTCCAGTCAACCCAGCTGTAATTGGGCACCTGACGCATGAGATAGGGAAAGTAAAACCACCAAGGGAGGGCACTGGCCACCCCAGCTCTCACAGGCTGCGACTTAGAACAATGAAGTCTTCAAAAACTCAATTTTTAACCAGCGGTTAATTCTGCTGAATTTGCACTTTACTTTTTTACTCGTTAATTTCGTTGCAGCTGTTGTTGTTGTTGTTGATGATGAGGATGATGTTCCAAGCTACAATTGCTGAGTTAATTCTTGACAACGTTTCTTTGATAGCAGGTTACAGTGGCTCTACTTAAACTCCGAGGCGTACTTGAGAATATAGAGCCGGCTCCTCCTGACTGAGGTGCGATGCGATCAATAAGCTCATCATTAGCAGGATTACAGTATCGATACCCACCACATTCGTGGCATTGGCTAGACCGCCTGGACATATTGTGTGTCCAGCAGCACGATCAATACGTTTCATCTAATCCTGATGACTCTCTGCTCCCGATTTGCTTGTTTTTGAAAGTTTTTCTTACTTTTCGAGGAGGTACGTCCATGTCTACCCAGGACATAATCTTTGTGGTTATATCAGCTGCACATTACAGAGCTCCACACGAAATAAGGCTGTATATTATTACTATAAGGTGAAGAATAAATGCCACTTGTCTTTGCAGTTACCAGACTGTGTACACATTAGGTTCATTATTTGAATCCTGAGAGTAGCCCCACCACAAGTCCACGTCGTTAACTGGACAATTGGGTTGTGTTACAGAAACTGTGCAGCGGTTAGCGCGCTGGCTTCGCATCTGAGTGGTCCTGGGTTCATTCCCCAATTGAGGCGGTAATGTTTTTTCAGACCGCAATGGCTCCTGGGTCGACCCAGCCTTAAATGGGTACTGGTTCAGTCCCGGAAGTAAAAGCGGCGAGGGAGAGGAGATGGTTACCGTCCTTATAAAGCCGAGCCTTTGAAATGTGAGATCGCTAATACCTCACACCCCTACGACAGTAATGCTATGGGTTACTTTACAGAAACTGCCTAATAGGTGAAAAAGGTGGGGAAGGGAGGAAGGGGCGGGGGGTCACCACTATGATTCCATTGTGATAAGGATACCTCCCCATATTACAATACAGCCAGGAGGAACTAGGACCAGCACTTCAGTACGTCTTGTGATATAAGAAGAACTCCTTCTAACAGAAGTAGAACAACAACGTAGGATATGATAGTGAGCCCCATGCACATCCTCCTTAGTTACTTCTTACGACATTGCTGGCAGGTTACAAGGCTACTATTCTTCAATATCTTTTTGGACCCCGGTAACACGCGGAGGAAGATCTTATCTTTGTGTGGCACTGTTGTTTGTTGTTGTTATTATTATCAGTTACTCGTGTTGATTTAACTTTTGAGACGTTTTTATGACAACTGGTTACATTAGTTCTTTGCGAATTCCGAGATGTCCTTGAGAAAGTGGTCTAGCTTGTCTTGGCTGTAGTGCAATACGGAAACTACTAACCACTACTAGGATTCCAGTATTGATCCTCACCTTGTTGACCAGACTTCTGTGACATATCCCGTTTTCAGGAGCATGAACGAGATCGTCAGGTGTGGAAATTGATCACTATGTTTCACCTGACCCTGATTACTCTTCTCTCTCACCTTGATCACTATGTTTCACCTTACCCTGATTACTCTTCGTTGCCTTTTGTCACTATCAATCAATCAAGTACTTGGTCTTCCTACCGTTCACAAGCCATACTGCCTGGTGTTTAAGCTTGTGAGGTGGGTAGGTTTCAAGGTATTCTTGTCCTTAGTCAAAGTCATTAATTTCTCTTTGTGCGGAATCGTGAGCAAAGAAAAGTAACATTATAACCTTCCAGACATGTAGTAATTTCCACTTAAGTGAGGCGTATGGCGACACAAGTCCCTTTGCAGGAAGCATATTATCAAGTTTTCGGGTGGTAATTTCTTTAGCGAAGATTTTACATTATGAATTTGCAAGCCCCACTGGCAATCCGTTTTAGTCATCAATTACAACATGCATTGTCATCTACAGTGGATCTATTCTTTCCAAGTCAGGTACCACATGGATGAAGATATATATTACACAGCTACTGACTTTATATTGCATTTCATCGATTTCGCTCTCCTATCGCTCTTTTCCATCTCGACTTCTTCTATTTCTTCTTAAACATGTCAGGAAACATATTATACGGTCGTTGGTTTTATTTCTTTACTTAACGGTTTTGTGCAGGTTTATAAGACTCTGTAGATTCTGTATACAACCAGTTTCTTTTACATTCAATTTATTAAAAATTACCTATGCCCATTCAATCTATTCATGAATGTATTAACTAACCCTGCCTCCACCATTTCATTTTGTGAGTGTCTATGTTAGATCCTAACACACAGATGATATGTCTATATATATATCATATTCATATTATGTTCAATATAGTGTCAAATATTTTAACATGAACGCAGTGCTAAAATATCGTGCAGTTATCGTATTTGACATAAAACGAGACGTCTGCCAAAAATTGGCAGACGAAGCACCTGCCTTGCTCATCCTTGAAGGGTTTTCAGATATGAGTTTCTGCAGTTGTGCCTGCGATATACTTGGATATATCTACACCGAATGTCTTTTACCAGAAATGCCATGAAAATGTAATGTTTTTGGTAACTTGATGTACGGTTTTGGACGAGATAGATAGTGACGAGAAGAAACGAAAAAGCGAGATGAGAGGTGGAGAGAAAGAGAGGAAGAGGGAGAGAAAGAGTTAAAAAATCAATTTGAGGAAGTTGTGCGTGACAAAAAAAATTAGAGCAAATAGCAGACAGGGATTGAATTTGCGACAAAATTAAGAGAAATGAGAGAAAGGTAGTGATAGAGACAACGAGAAGGATAATGACAAGGATGGAGAAGGAGTGAGTGAGAGTGACAGATATATATATATATGGAGTGAGTGAAAGTGGCAGAGATAAGGAAAGAGAAAGCTAGCGAAAAAGAAAGAAAGCTGCAGAAAGTGAGAGAGATAGTTAGTTTTGAGGCGCGAGATCGAATAATAGTTTGTCAATTGTTTCCGTTGGTGGTGACAACAAAATAATTCTGGATACCACGCGGCACTGCATTAGCAAGCTGCCTTTATTTCTCGCTCTTGCTTCTCACTTCAAAGTTACGATATTGAATCAGGGTAAGCAAATACATACTGATCATGGTCATACCTAACTTCCTTACAGTACTCCTGAAAACAGACTATGCCACAGCCTACTAGTCAACGAGGTGGGGATTAACTGTAGTCCCCATGGTCTTGAACGAGCCTTGTATTGATCTAGAGGCAAAAGGACTCCGGTTCACCTGCTCAAATACGTTTCTAGATGTAAGAAGAGCCACTGTAACCCACTACTATCGTTGTTATGAGCTAACTAAGATTCAGATAAGAGCAGCTCAAAACAACAACAACAACGACTCTTTCAAGTCTACCAGGTAGTAAATTGGTATCTGACCATGGCTTCACAAACTCCCATCAAGGGCACATTAGTGATGGATAGAAGTGACACTTTGAAATCAATCAATGATCGCTTGCTGGATGAGGACATCGCAATAGAAGAAGCAGTAATCCACAGACTGCAAAGTTTTGACATTAAACAAGGTTCGAGCTGAGTGGGGCGCATGAGAGGACGGCGCAGGAGAGTGTACAACCAGCGAGATACAGGGACCATCAGCATCCAGACCTTCCGTCATTTGATGATGGAGACTGAGTACCTATGAGTATGCCCGGAGTGCACTGACGTCGATTCTTAGAAACGGAAACAGAATTAGTTATAGACAGTTATGCAGCAAGGAAGAGAATTGAGCTCCCCATCTAAAACAATTTGAGGCTTACTGATATGAAATCTCAACCACTTCATACCTGATTGCAGAACATGCTAAAAACAATCTTTACCTTGCATCCATAAATCATCCGGCCGATCCTGGGAATTGAAATAACACCATAATGACAGACTTGTCTCCCCTTCTGGTTAGCTGGTAATGCACGTCATGTTTGTGTGTGGCCTGGATGTTCTGTCTAGCTCCATTCTTGTTTATTCTGGAACATCCCCCCCCCCCATCCCTCCCCCAACCCCACCCCAATTTCAAGATTATCAGACTGGCTTCTTCGTTAGTTATTCTTGTGCCAGGTTAAGCCAGCTTTCACATCAAACTGAAGTGCACCAGCTAGTGTGAATGTCTCTGTGTCTGTATACGTTTGTCAATGTGCATCTACTGTCTATCTGTGTCTGTCTTTATCTATTGTATATATGTGTCTGTCTATATGCGTCTGTTTATATATGCCTCTGTCTAAATATGTATGTGTATATGCCTAGCCTATATGTGTATGTCTGCTTATACTTGTCTAAGTGGGTATCTGTTTATGTACATATGTCTATATGTTTCTGCCTATGTGTGTATTCGCCTATATGTGTCTGCCTGTATGGGTATGCCTGTATATGTGCTTTGTCTATAGATGCGTGTCTATGTGTTTGTCCAAATGTGCATGTCTACATGTATATATGCCTATACGTGTCTGTCTATATATGCGTGTAAGTGTATCTGTCTATAGATGTCTGTCTATGGCTGCTTGTCTATATGAGTCTGTTTATGTATGTCTAGAAGTGCAATAAATTAGTTTAGGTATCAACGAGATCGGTATTAATGCTTACAGCAACTCCTCATATGAACACGTCACTCCTCTCCTACACCCGGGCGTAAATCAAAGTATTCCCTTAATAACGACCTATAATATCTGCTTGATGAGATAGCCGACCTCACTCCTATCACCACCCTCCCCCCTAAATGTGGCCTTTATAACTACCTGACAAGTTTCAGGTACTATTATTGTTTCCCCTTTCGGATCTGGTAATACACATGTGTGCAGAAGATTTTACCTGGAGCAAACTGTTTATGCTTGAGCTGACGTCAAGGTAAATAAACCAGGGTCTAGCACATGTACAGATCAATCTAATCTAGAAAGGTTGCTTAATAAGCTGAGAGAAACGGTGTGTATGTGAAAATAGTTTGTTGTTTGTAGTCATATGTGGTGTTGTTTGAAGTCAGCTGTGTTGTTGTTTGTAGTCAGATTAGTAGGCAAACTTGACGAAAATTCCATGATAGCTAGTTTGTAATGAATGTATTTATATTTTTTATCATACTGAAGAAGATGTACACAAGTCTTCCTCGCTGTAGCTTCATCGTAGACGCACTTATATGTGGGAACTCACTATTTTTGCTATGTTTGATGTAACACAGTTTGTTTACATGTTCAATGTGGACGTGAGGTAGAGTCGTGGTGAATATCTTGCACATGACACTGGCGTTACTATTAGCACTTAGTTTTTGAAATGTATATATGACCAGAAACTTTACACAGAGTGATGGAACAAGATAGAACTGATAGATAGAAGCCCCTATTCAAGCAGGTGTTTATTGACGCTCTAAGGAAAAGTGGTCCACTTGGAGTAGATTTATCTAGACTAAGGATAGGTGTCCCACTTGGGTATAATTATCTAGGCTAAGGATAGGTGGCCCACTTATCGGGATTCCCTAGACTAAGTATAAAGCTCACTTGGGGCAGGATTCCCTAGACTAAGGATAAAGCTCACTTGGGGCAGTGTTCCCTAGATTAAAGATAAATAGCTCACTTGGGGCAGGATTTCCGACTAAGGATAGGTGACCTACTTGGGGCAGGATTCCCTAGACTAAAGATAGGTGACCTACTTGGGGCAGGATTCCCTAGACTTAGGATAGGTGACCTACTTGGGGCAGGATTTCCTAGACTAAGAATAAAGCTCACTTGGGGCAGGATTCCCTAGACTAAGGATAGGAGGCATACTTGGGGCAGGATTCCCTAGACTAAGGATAGGTGGCATACTTGGGGCAGGATTCCCTAGACTAAGGATAAAGCTCGCTTGAGGCAGGATTCCCTAGACTTAGGATAAAGCTCACTTGGGGCAGGATTCTCTAGACTAAGGATAGGTGACCTACTTGGGACAGGATTCCCTAGATTAAGGATAAAGCTAAGTTGGGGCAGGATTTCCTAGACTAAAGATAAATAGCTCACTTGGGGCAGGATTTCCGACTAAGGATAGGTGACCTACTTGGGGCAGGATTCCCTAGACTAAGGATATGTGACCTACTTGGGGCAGGATTCCCTAGACTAAGGATAGGTGGCCTACTTAGGGCAGGATTTCCGACTATGGATAGGGGACCTACTTGGGGCAGGATTCCTTAGACTAAGGATAGGTGGCCTACTTGGGGCAGGATTTCCGACTAAGGATAAAGCTCACTTGGGGCAGGATTCCCTAGACTAAGGATAGGTGGCCTACATGGGGCAGGATTTCCGACTAAGGATAGGTGACCTACTTGGGGCAGGATTTCCGACTAAGGATAAGTGACCTACTTGAGGCAGGATTTCCAACTAAGTATATGTGACCTACTTGGGGCAGGATTTCCAAGTAAGGATAGGTGACCTACTTGGGGCAGGATTCCATAGACTAAGAATAGGTGGCGAACTTGGATCATGCCTCCCTAGACAAGCTTTTCTTAACCTTTTTATCACGTAAGAACATGTGTATTAATAATAATGTCTCCTGAAACTTTTACATAACAATATTTATACAAAGGAGAGTCAAAATAAAAGTTCTATATGTTTTTTTTAACAGAACATAACACATGTCTGCTCCTATTTTCTACAGTGCAAAGTGGAATAATGTTTTCCACGAAAATGAACTCTATTTTCATACATTTCTGAATTCTAATGGACACCGAAGAAATCTTTCGTGAAACAGCAGGAAACATTTGGCGAAATCTCTAGACTTCTCGCGGAATCCACGGAGAGCTGTCGCAAACCTACTGAAGGCCTCTCAATGAAACCAAACACGGAGACTTCTCGTGGAATCCACTGTGACATCTCGCGGAACCCCTAGAGACATCTTGCTGAAACATTGAGATCCCCATTGGAAGCCATGTCATAGAGATATGAAGCCGGCAATCTCAAATTGTAATACAGTTTTCTAGATAAATCGTTTTGAACCGATAAGAATGCTTGTAAGAAGTCATCTCCAGTGGTTGCCTTATATTTCGTAGAAAGCGAAGTTGAAAGGAAGAAAAGAAGAAATAGAATCAAAAGGAGGAGGACGAGGAGAAGTAGAAAAAGTAGAGGAGAAGCAAACCAGAAGGAAGAAGAACCACCCATCTACAGAACAAATCCTCCAAATTATACAGGACAACATGAAACCGTATAAACTACTATGGCACGCTTGCTACGCCCGAAGATCTGGCTAAAAGGCACGGGTAGGATCGTGTGACATATGGGTATGTTACGTGGAAGATACCCTTTAACAACACGGGCCTACAACAATCAGCGCAACACAATTAGCCTTAAAAAGGAAACTTTAAGCTCCCCCACGTCTCCTGACCTCACACGTGAACAGAAAAATAAGTAATCATGAGAATCTACACGGTGTGTTTGACACCTAAACAGGCGAAAATTATAGCTACCCATAACCCATAGACATTTTTGCTTATCTACTTTTGCGAAGAAATGACGAACTCCCATGACTTGCATTTTGAGATCTTCCGAATGATAGCTGCGGTGTGGTTCAGCGTCAACCGTTTCAGCAGATGAAAAGCAACACAGTGAGAGCTCACACCTTCAATAGCCTGGTAATTCCAGCCATGGTGTCTGGTTGCGAAGTGTGGGACCTACGAAAAGGTGACATGGGGCGGCTTAAAGTTACTCAACGAATGATGAAGCGTAGAACACTATCACTTTCACTACGAGACCACATCCGGAACACCGCCATCAGGAGTCAAACCTGCTTCAAGGACGTCGCAGATACGGCGTTGATAAGAAAGTACAGATGGGCAGGCCGCATGGTACGCATGACTGACAATAGATGGACACATAAAGGGACGTGATGGTGGCCCTACACCTATAATCTTTGCCTGGGGATAGACCCGGATGTTCACCAATGGGATGGAGACATGGCCTTCGACAGGACCATGGTCCGGCGTGGTGCTTAGTGACAAAGGACAGAGATGAGTTTAGGTGACATTTGGCTACCTGGCATAAGGCACAAAGTGTGGCTGAGTGAACACCAGAATTGCAGCAGTACAGTATATACTATATATACTATATTGATAACAAACAACCAAGTGATGCCCCGGTTAACAACTGTAACCGGCCAAGAGAGTCGTAAAAGATGGTTAAACGGGTTGGTCACAGAGCTAGCATCCTCATCATGTAAAACCATTGCCACTGAAACAGTAAGAGCAAATAGCTGGATACACGTTCCCTATAACAGGTAACACCAGCTTCTGTTGCGTTGGCCTTATATTTCTTTTGGAGCGACAATTTGAATGACCATCATCCTCATTGCTGAAGAAACATAGTTTATTTACTGTAAATCAAATACTAGCTAAGAATACACGGTTTTAGAAATGTAAACTAACTTTGGCATATGAAAAGATGCCACTGAAAGGCAAAGTGAACGGCCAGTATATAATAGGAAAACAACACTATCTTCTAATTCCTGAAATTGAGAAAACATTAACATTTCTTTTTCATAACCTTTTTCGTTGCTCTTTTTCCGCACATGGATGTATGTGTTCTCACATTACCCTGGAACGTAAATGGCCTCACATTACCCTGGAACGTAAATGGCCTCATGTTACTCTGGAACGTAAATGGCCTCATGTTACTCTGGGAAGCAGATGTCCTCATGTTACCCTGGGAAGTAGATGTCCTCATGTTACCATGGGAAGCAGATGTCCTCATGTTACCCTGGGAAGTAGACGTCCTCATGTTTCCCTGGTTTGTAAATGTCCTCGTGTTACCCTGGGAAGTAGATGTCCTCATTTTACCCTGGTTTGTAAATGTTCTTATGTCACCCTGGGAAGTAGATCTCATGTTACCCTGGTAAGTAGATGTCCTTATGTTACCCGGGGACGTAGATGTCCTTATGTTTCCCTGAAATGTAAATGTCTTCATGTTAACCTGATATGTATATGTCCTCATGCTATGTTGGTATGTAGATGTCCTCAGTATATACGTGCAATCGATTTATACAGAAAAACCGATTATTTTTCTGTTATGTTCCTGTATGATTGGAGGTGGGGGTGGTGGTGAGGAAGAGGTGGGGGGTGGGGTGTTGAGGTGTTGCCTTCTTTAGGCCTTCAAACAGACCAAGGGGTAGGACTCCCTCAAATTTCCCACTAGCTTTTAACTTTTTGTACTTTTTTGTAATTTTTCAACGGAGATATTGTTCGCCTGATGTGGAAACAAATTCCCATTCATGAACGTCACTAGAAATAGGCGACTAGACATTTTTGGTGCCTTAAAAGAGTTTTAATTACTCCCGTATTTTATCTGCGTTTGGTTAAGTTTCATTACTTTGATATTCAGAGCACATGCCATACCTCATGTTCTGTCAGTATCGGTAATCCGTTGTTGTCGGTCACAAACACGATTAGAGAGATAAACCATTAGCGAAACGGCTGTTGTTAAGAGCAATAATGCCTGACTATATTGCACCTGTGATTGAGAGCTTCTAAACATACATATACACACATAGTGCCTGGTCTGGCAAACATGACACGAACAAACGCAGTCTCGTTCTTTTGCTGGGAAGATCGGCTTGCGGCAAGATCAGCACACACACAGCCGTTCGAAAGTAAGAGCTTTTCTCAATCACTGAAACTGCGGCAATCGATTTTGGAGATTAATGCTCCTTATTCCGTTATAATATATAGGGCATTGTTTCTAGAACTTTCTATCATACAAAGATGAGAAAGACAAATTAAATATAGCTGGGTGCGCAGTGACATAAGTTGGATAGTCTCTACCCTATAGTGGTAACATCGCACTTTCAGTCCCATTTTACGACATGTTCTGTTGGTCAGGTCAGATCAGGTCACCCCGTAGCCGGTGAGATCGTTGGGGCACACATAAAGACATCCTCACAGCCCCATGCCACCCTTCTATGTCAGCGGCCGCTGCCTGTGCCGCTTCTGGTCGGAGATTGGTCCATTCTTTTATGTTGTCCTCCCATCTCTTTTTGGACCGGCCACTTCGTCGTCTGCATTGCACCTTTCCTTGGAGGATCGTATTTGCAAGACCATTTGATCTCGATTTGTGACCGTACCAAGCGAGTTTCTTTCTTTTGACAGTTGTCAAGAGGTCTTCAAAAGACCCTATTGCTGTTGTAATTATATCTCGTATTTCCTCATTTGTTACTCGATCTTTGTTCGGGACGTTTAAAAGTCTTCGGAAACATCTCATCTCCAAGGCCTGTATCTTTCGCTGAAGGTCAGCTGTAAATGTCCATGTCTCACAGGCATAGAGGAATATTGACAAGACCAGTGTACGCATTAGTCTGATTTTCGTGGATAGTGCTAACCGTTTATCTTTCTAAATAAACTGTTGCCTCGGTGACATAATTATACATGTCATACAGTTACATTCTCAAGTTTCGTATGTTACCAGGATTGGTTTAAGAGAGTAAATATTATTGAGATATGATCTGCGAGACCGTTGTAAGACGTGGATAAAGAAGGTTTAGCATGCGGCTGGCTACACCCTTCAGTAGAAACTACAGACCACAAGCAACAGATACGATCTCGATATTCCCATGAAGAAAAAGAGCTACTAAAGCAAGCAATATGTACATGAGAGTTGAGAATCTATTAGAGCACTTGTTTACAAACCTCTCATATCTTAATCATTTCTCTTATCAGCATTGTGTTTTTTCTTACTTTTGATCTCAATCGTTTTTTTTCTTTCTAGATATCACGATTGTTTTCGCCTTTGTTATCATTTTTGATAATTTTCTTACAGGATATTACCATTGTTTGTTTCCATACTTGCATTTGTGTTTTTTTCTTACTTGTTATCGCCATTGTTTGGTTGTGTGTATGTGTTCACAACTGTTTTCTAATTTGATATCACCAATGTTTTCTTTTTTGATATCATCAGCATTTTACATGTTGCCCTAACCATTGTTTTTCTCTTGTTCTCGTTGTTTTTTCTGTTGTTATCACCCGTTGTTTATTTGTTTAAAATATGTTCCATTTTGATTTCACCAGTTTTTAAATTTTGTTATCACTGTTTAAAAAAAACTCATGTTGTTATTATAATGGTTGTTTTAATGTTTTGTTTTAAACATATTTTTTCCTATGGAATCATTCACTCAGTGATTTAAAAATAATTCATGTTTTTCCTTCAAACCTTGATTATCTAGTCTCCTACGTGTATACGGCTGTGAGAAAGGTTTAAGTCTAATACTGGTTTGTGTGTTTAAAACATACACCTATTAAATAGGTAATCACACAGAAGATATTGCTGTTGTGGAAGAAATGTTTTATCTTGTACTTTATCTTATTTTTCAGTACAACCGACTACAAGAATAAAAGGGCAGAGCTTCAAGTTGTTTAAAGACAGGTCAAGATTGGATATTAGGAAATATTTCTTTAGTCAGAGAATGGTGAATTTGTGGATGCTTCGGTGTGTGGTGGAGGCAGGGTCAGTTAATGCATTCAAAAATAAATTGGATTCTCAGTTTTTTTTAGTATTGATGAAGTGGAAAAAATTGGTTGTATACAGACTCTGTAGAGCCTTCTAAACCAGTAAAATGAAGTTAAGTACAGTCAGTTCACTTCCTCTGTGTCTTTCATTCCCTAGCTGCAAGTTAATTAACAATTTACGGCTGGATCGACTGGAGTATGTCGAGGAAGCGGATCGAGCCCGATATCTTTGGCGTGACTAACTCTACCATGCTCCACACAGAAGTTCAAAATTACATCGTTTCAGCAACATCTGAAAACAATAGAAGCACTTAAGTGAACATTCCACCCAATCCCAGGTTAAATCTAGGTCAAGCCAAGGTTAACTCGCTTGTACGGGAATTTCCCCCATTGACACATGTTAAGTTGGTAAAGAGGCTTTCCATTGTGCAATGTCTTTATAAATGGTGGAAACCTTTTTTGAGGTGGGTTTTTGTTGTAATTGCTGAGAATTCAGTGGTGTTTTGGGAAAGAGAGGTGGCTTATTGTGTATGAATTTCATTATCTTCCCAATAATTGTTCGCGGACAGACTAATAACCTGATCTTTTCCACTGCAAAGAGTTATTTCATTTGCTCAACGTGTACATGGGACCTCCTATTGTATCACACGTCGACGATACCACTAAGAGCTTGATCTAATTTTCCTTTCAACCTTGTGCTTGATCTAATTTTCCTTTCAAACTTATGCTTGATCTAATCTTCCTTCCAAACTTTCTGGATTCAAATGTTTACCGTTTCGTTCTTTTTTTTTCGTGCTTTTGTTTGCTCTTTGACCGGCGAGCGCCTTGCCTTTCATCTATTACCATTGTGAAACATGATCACCATTTAAAAAATACTAGCAACAACCAAATAGGTACTGGTTTTTATTAACCGATGCTTGCTGCAAAACATATGGATTTAAATAGTTATTGATTGATTGATTTGTCCTTTCCCTACAAGTGAACTACAAAGTCACCACAACAGCTATCATCTTTAAAGGATCCTGTATCCTAGTTTTTGCAAATGCCAGTTTTCAAAAGAAATTAGTCTACACGATGAAGTGGTTAACCCCCTACACAACCTTTCTCAGTAGCCTATTAAATCATGTTTGAAAGGTTACCGTCGAATCACTATAACTGAACTGTTGACGAGAACCCAGAACATACAACTGTTGAACGGGAGCATGAGAAGACGAATGGCGTTGGATAGGACACACATGGAAAAAAACGTTTTCCTCCTTCGTCTTTATGCCTCGACTTCAATCAGTCCAACGAAGGCAACAGTCGACTTGAGGTTCCTTGCACTTTCGTACAGCTTCTCGTGAAAGGACACTGTCTGTTGCCAAAATTCTACTTCTTTTGGCGGTATTCGACGGGCAGGACATTTAAAATGTGTTCTGCTGTCACGGGGGCTGTGCAGACGGTACAAAGATCTGTATTGCCAATCTTAAACTTATTGTATAAATGACATCTCAGTCTGTTGTATCCCGTGCGTATCCGGAGAATGATTGATCACATGATCTCTTCTTGAGAATTGGTGGTAGGCATCCCTTTCTACGTGGACTGGGTGGTCTTTCTTCTATTGTGTACGTTGCCCCGATGGCTGCTTTTGTCTCATCGTATGTAGTTGCTGTATCACTCTGCTGCAGTGTTTCAAATAGTTCTAGCGAGTCTGTACGTCTTCTTGTTTTCTGGATTGTTGTAGTGGGCTGGTATGCCTTTATGATGCACTCCTTCTCTCTATATTCATCTATCCTCTTGTGCTTGTCTTTACACCTATTTCTGTGTTTCCCTCTGTCAATCTCTCTACGTCTCCATGTCTTCCTATCGGAAGCGAAAAGTAATCAGTGTACGGTGAATCAAATTCTCCAATTCTCACTTGTGGTTCTGGAAACATGTTGAGTCACATCGGTCTGGCCAAAAGATGGGGGTATTAACACTGCGATCACCATAGCGGTGAGCTTACTGAGAAAGCTCGCATTGCATTATATACAGGGGTACTCGGTTCACCGTCTCAACTACGCCTCGAAATGTAAGAACAGTCAATGCACCCGCAAAGAAAGCAACGTTATCAAATGGCTACTATCATCAGTACAAGTAGCTTCAGACACAAAAATATAGTTGCTTCTCAAAACTACCTAACTCTGGGTACCTTTTCCAAGAATACATAATTATGGTTACCTCTCCCAAACCTACTTAAATATGGGCACCTCTACCAAGCCTACCTAATTATGGGTATCTCTTCCAAGCTTACCTAATCATGGGTATCTCTTCCAAGCCTACCTAATCATGGGTATCTCTTCCAAGCCTACCTAATTCAGAGTACCTCTCCCAAACCTACTTAATTATGGGTCCTGCTCCCAAAAATTCATGTCTTGGTACCTCTTCCATTGAAACCAACATGATTCTGGGTATCTTTCCTAATCCTATCTAAGTCTGGACACTTATGCCAAGTCTACCTATTTTTGAGTACCTCCCAAAACTACCTAATTCTGAGTTTTTCTTCCAAGCATACCTATTTCCGAATACCTGATAATGATGAGAAAATATGTACATGTAGGAGATCAATGTGTTACACCAGCTCACTAAACCGGACATGACGTACAATGCAATCTCTAGCATCTCTTTTTCCCCCAATAAATCACAGAGGACTATCTGAAGGTCATGTAAGTCCAGTCACAGGAACTGTCTTCTGGGATGAAGTATTCGATTTCAAGATAATAGTCCTCATATTTCATGATACTCTTCCTCAGATTTCATGAAACTAGTCCTCAGATTTCATGATACTAGTCCTCAGATTCAATGATACTAGTCCTCATATTTCATGATACTAGTCCTCAGATTCAATGATACTAGTCCTCATATTTCATGATACTAGTCCTCAGATTTCATGATACTAGTCCTCAGATTTCATTATACTAGTCCTCAGATTTCATGATACTAGTCCTCAGATTTGTAAAATGTGTGCTGACCAATCCCAATCTTCGCTGTTTACACTTTCTTTAACAGTAATGCATGTACCAGTTTACAACTGGATCAACTGGTACGAAAAGTGTACCTGTGTATTGAGAAGCGATTGTTCTACCTTTGTGTTTTTCGGTCATGTCTAATAGCATATATATGTGCACGTGTGTGTCTGTGTGTGTGTGTATGTGTGCGTGCTTTCGTGCTTGTGTGTGTACACATATATCTGTATGAGGTCTGGGAAGATTATAGTGTGAAAAGAAACATAGAGAAAATCGAAATTATGAAGATTGCAAGAAATTAAATGGAAACAACAATATTCTAATATTCATACAAAACCAACAAGTAAAACAGCTGAAAAATTTATTTCACCACTCTGGGTAACATAACCTCAGTAGATGGCAAAGCGTTACCGAAATCCAAACAAATGTAATAATTCAAGTGAAATCTCTGAGCAAATATCCCCGATATTACTATGTAAAAACGTGACAATGGATACAAAAAGAACACTATACAACACAATATTTCTACCCATATTGTGCTATCAGTGCCAGAATTTGACACTAACAAACAAAGATTTAAAAAAAACCATCCAAACAACATATGAAATGCCTACGCAGAATGTTTAGAGTAACACGATTTGATAGAATTCGAATCGAAGATATTAGGAGGCAAGTAGGTACAACACCAGTGCTAGACCGCATCATGAGACAGCAAATCAAATGGTTCGACCACATGACACGTCAAACACCAGTGCTAGACCTCATCATGAGACAGCAAACCAAATAGTTCGGCCACATGACACGTCAAACACCAGTGCTAGACCTCATCATGAGACAGCAAACCAAATGGTTCTGCCACATGACACGTCAAACACCAGTGCTAGACCTCATCATGAGACAGCAAACCAAATGGTTCGGCCCCATGACACGTCAAACACCAGTGCTAGACCTCATCATGAGACAGCAAACCAAATGGTTCGACCACATGACACTTCAAACACCAGTGCTAGACCTCATCATGAGACAGCAAACCAAATGGTTCGACAACATGACACGCCAAACACCAGTGCTAGACCTCATCATGAGACAGCAAACCAAATGGTTCGACAACATGACACGTCAAACACCGGTGCTAGACCTCATCATGAGACAGCAAACCAAATGGTTCGGCCACATGACACGTCAAACACCAGTGCTAGACCTCATCATGAGACAGCAAACCAAATGGTTCGGCCACATGACACGTCAAACACCAGTGCTAGACCTCATCATGAGACAGCAAACCAAATGGTTCGGCCACATGACACGCCAAACACCAGTGCTAGACCTCATCATGAGACAGCTAACCAAATGGTTCGACCACATGACACGTCAAACACCGGTGCTAGACCTCATCATGAGACAGCTAACCAAATGGTTCGGCCACATGACACGTCAAACACCAGTGCTAGACCTCATCATGAGACAGTAAACCAAATGGTTCGACAACATGACACGTCAAACACCAGTGCTAGACCTCATCATGAGACAGCAAACCAAATGGTTCGGCCACATGACACGCCAAACACCAGTGCTAGACCTCATCATGAGACAGCAAACCAAATGGTTCGGCCACGTGACACGTCAAACACCAGATAGTCTCCGTTAGAAAGCGGTGCCACACAGATACAATTGATACAAAGCCAAGGACCGACCACGTAAAAAAGGGATAGCAGAAATAACAGAAGCAGTAAAGTTCACTGTGTACGAAGCACAAACCAGGGCCCGGTCAAGAAACCTCTTCTTAACCTGACGCTTAAAGGCACAAGCAGGACAAAAAGCGAAAATAATAAAGAAGAAAGGAAGATATATATATATATATATATATATATATATATATATATATATATATATATATATATATATATTGTTATATGTCTATTCTCTGATACCCATCATTGTTTCTGTTCTTCGCACTAACGGATATCCAAAGTTTGATACTGCCATAGGCTGGAACATGTCTACATCCTTATTCTAAACAACACCAACTACTACTACATCTAAGACTAAGTACTCACCACATTCTAGAAAATAGCATCTCTTGCTTAGGTTTCCGTCAGAATTTCTGTGAATGTACGTACATCCAACTCACTGGAGGCACGACCGTCTAGTGAACGCAGGGCAGCCCCGCGTCTAAAAGTTCAGCCCGATTCGTTTGAAAGAAATGAAAATTCATGTTAAGAGAATATTTTCTTCTGCAACTCAAATTCTGTTTCCCTTTTTTTTTACATGTAAAAAATAAGTTTGCAGCAGATTTCTCCACTTTCCAATTATTCTTATTTCTGTTTGGACAGCTTCGTTCTTTTTTAAATATCAAAGTAAAACCCTCTAGGGCAGATATCACAAAGATAGCACTGTACGCTCTGTCGGTGCCATAAGCCTAGATGAGTTTAAAGCTGTAGACACTCACGTGTACACATATTTTATGATACGCGTATTAATACTTGCTTTTCCCCAAATTCTGTTTTTAAAACCTTAAAAGAGAAGCAAAAAACGTTTCCTCAAATTTCACAACTCATTTTGTAATAAATTGTTACACTTTTTCTGCGTCCTCCATATTTTATATTTAAATAGCAATGTAAACGACTTTTATGTTAAAGGCGTTGTACACTCTTCGATGGGGACGATAAAATATTGATTTGAAATATAGTTATGCGAACATCTTTACAAATGTTATAGTTGCACAGTACAGAAAACGCATGAAAGAATAACTAGATCTTCACTATGGCTATAGAATTCTAAAGAATAAGAAATAGAGAAAGGAACCTATGGAACAGAGCGCCCCCATATTTCTCTTTCATTGCTGAAAGTCCCGACGACAGAAAACAAACTCCACAACTACTGCGGCGGCTTCAACATTTCCCCCCGACTTCGTCATGTATCTATATACAGCTGAGACGACTAGGAGAACCGAGCATCCAATGAAACATTCCATGACGTGACCGAACTGTGCACAACGGAATTTGAACTAGGTAAATTGAGATTGTAAGTAAACAGCACAACCACTAGGCCACACGTATTTTGCAGAAGAATAAAGACACGATATAATAGTTATTTAAGATGCTGGTGTAGAAGCTACCAGCAGCTGTGTTACTCATTCTTAACGATTTGTTTCTGGTAGTATTGCTGTGGTTCTTCTTAAATCCAGGGACGTACCGAAGAATGTGGGCGTCAGTTCTCATTGCTGAAGTAGAAGTCTAGAAGTAGTAGTAGTAGAACCTTTATGCGTATCACAGTGTCGATTCCTACCAGGTCGGCTTGGCTGCTGTTACACAGCATGACTTCATGAGCGTGGACATGGTGTGTGGATTTGATCAGTTTGTTGCACCTGACCCTGACGCCAAGTGAGATTTGGTCAGTATTTTGCCCTGAATTTGGCACGAGGTGTGTCCTAGTCATTCTATTGCACCTGACCCTGGTGTGAGATGGGACCTTTGGTAATATATTGCACCAGACCCTGGTGTGAGATGGGACCTTGGTTAATATATTGCACCTGACCTTTGTGTGATATAGGACCTTGCTTAATATATTGCACCTGACTGGTGTGAGATGTTGTTTTATTTAATATAGTCCACCTGGCCCCGAGAGGTTGACCCTATTATGAGATGGGATCTTGGTTAATATATTGCACCTCACACTGGTTTGAGATAGGACCTTGGTTAATATATTGCACCTGGCTGGTGTGAGATGTTGTTTTATTTAATATAGTGCACCTGGCCCCGAGAGGAGCGACTTGGTGTATATTTATATTACAAGAGTGAATGCTCAGAAATACAAGTTTCATCACCTACCAGCGCCAAGAAAAAAAAGGTGAATATGAAGAACACTAATGTTGCTAGAAAATCTTCCTCATTTTGCTATTTCATATTCTTCTTCTTCTTCCTTTTGTTACTATTTGTGAACCTACAAAAACGTATGTCCAACACTCGTGTTAACCTCTTGACACTGAGCCTAACACCTGGCACGTCGCGCTTATTACATGACCTCTGTAGTAATGTGTTTTCCCTTACGAGTCTACCAGGTCGGTGCCCAACCCGCCTTAATCTGGTTTAGCGTAGAAATGTGAATATTACACTGATGCTAATCTTTGCTTGTGGTTTCCACAAGAGCGTATGAGTGCTAGTTCTTACATCTTATCAGTGAAAATCGCATTTTTTTAAATGTATGAAGATAACTTTTATATTTGAACGTCTGTCTCCGATCAGGATTTCATAAAAAATAACCAGCAGGTGCAAACATGTACATTTTATATTTCTGAGGGAATCGGCGAAACAGCACACACAAAGAGGTTGTAAAAATGGGTTGAATGCAATTTTCAATAAACACAGTAGATGTGTGGGGAGTATTATATAGCACACTACTATCGGGGATGACGTGTATATTGTTTTAGGTCTTTGATTTCCTGAGGTGCGGTAAACAGTTCTACTCACCACATTCTAGAAAATAGTATCCCTTGCTTAGATTTCCTTAACGATCTCGCTTAGTGTACGTACATATATCTCACTGGAAGCACGATCCTCTTCTGAAAGCTAGATCATTCTGTTTACCTGTGCCACAGATCAGTAAAATTAGAACGATTCGTCTTGTAAAAATGGTAATACATGTTACAGATTTTTTTGTTGTAAATACCAATTTATGTTAGCTTTGTTTTGTTTCATTGTGTTCTTTTTGGCAAATCAAGAAGCTTTACCTCCGATTTCTCCAATTTATGTGTTTCCGTCACTTAAATTGCATCGTTATTTATTTTAAAAAAAATACTAATAGCAATAATAATAGTTGTCCATTGCAAGCAAAGATGGCGATGGTATCAGACTATTGGTGCGAAATATGTTCTCTGATGGCTGTAAACACCAATCCTGGAACAGCACACTCTGCCAAATATAGAGCACACATGTGTGGAGCCGGCTGTCGAATCATTACATGAAATAAACTACTTTAGAGCAGATTACACTGCACACTCTAACGAAGCCATTTGCGAACTGGATTTGAAGATTAGAAATAACGTTCTAGGAACAGTTGCCTACAAATATTTTCTGATACTTCAATTAACAAACCCGCTTTTTCCAATTTTTTGCTTTAAAAACAACATGGAAGCAACAATCATTTATTCAGATTTCTCAGTTTATAAAAAAATATTGTCTTTGCTTAAACTACTTCCTCTGTTTCAGTTTATATGTATCCAATGGAACACCACTGACGTAAAAGGTATTGTACACAGTATGATGGGGAGTATATCATACTTGATTTGAAAGAAAGTACCTTGTTTAAGGTTTGGGGAGAAAATGTGTCATTACAAGTAATCGACACACAAATAGTTTAAGCTAGGTACATTAAAGTCTCTAAGACTTCATGCCAGACAGTAGTGTCTATTATTGGACCGTCTGTAGTTACTAGTGGGTCGGAGTGAAGAGAACATTAGGGTCGGAGAAAAGAGCAGTATCAGGGTTGGAGGGAAAAGCAACATCAGGGTCAGAGCGAAATGCAACATCAGGGTCAGATCGAAGAGCAACATTAGGGTTAGATCGAAGAGCAACATTAGGGTTAGATCGAAGAGCAACATTAGGGTCAGAATGAAGAATAACATCAGGGTCAGAAAGAAGAATAACATTTGGGTCAGAGCGAAGAGCAACATTAGGATCAGAGCGAAAAGCAACATTAGGGTTAGATCGAAGAGCAACATTAGGGTTAGATCGAAGAGCAACATTAGGGTCAGAATGAAGAATAACATCAGGGTCAGAAAGAAGAACAACATTTGGGTCAGAGCGAAGAGCAACATTAGGATCAGAGCGAAGAGTAACATTAGGGTCAGAGCGAAGAGCAACATTAGGGTCAGAGCGAAAAGCAACATTAGGGTTAGATCGAAGAGCAACATTAGGGTTAGATCGAAGAGCAACATTAGGGTCAGAATGAAGAACAACATCAGGATCAGAAAGAAGAATAACATTTGGGTCAGAGCGAAGAGCAACATTAGGGTCCGAATGAAGAACAACATTTGGGTCAGAGCGAAGAGCAACATTAGGGTTAGATCGAAGAGCAACATTAGGGTCAGAATGAAGAACAACATCAGGATCAGAAAGAAGAACAACATTTGGGTCAGAGCGAAGAGCAACATTAGGGTCCGAATGAAGAACAACATTAGGGTCAGAGCGAAGAGTAACATTAGGGTCAGAGCGAAGAGTAACATTAGGGTCCGAATGAAGAACAACATTTGGGTCAGAGCGAAGAGCAACATTAGGGTCCGAATGAAGAACAACATTAGGGTCAGAGCGAAGAGTAACATTAGGGTCAGAGCGAAGAGTAACATTAGGGTCAGAGCGAAGAGCAACATTAGGGTCCGAATGAAGAACAACATTAGGGTCAGAGCGAAGAGCAACATTAGGGTCAGAGTGAAATGCAACATCAGGGTCAGAATGAAGAACAACATCAGGGTTAGATGGAAGAGTAACATTAGGATCAGAGCGAAGAGCAACATTAGGGTCAGATCGAAGAGCAACATTACGGTCAGAGTAAAGAGCAACATTAGGGTCAGAGGGAAGAGCAACATTAGGGTCAGAGCGAAGAGCAGCATTAGGGTAAGATCGAAGAGCAACATCAGGGTCAGAGTAAAGAGCAACATTAGGGTCAGATCGAAGAGCAACATTAGGGTCAGAGCGAAGAGCAACATCAGGGTCAGAGTGAAGAGCAGCATCAGGGTCAGAGGGAAGAGCAACATCATGGTCGGAGCGATGAGCACCATTGGGGTTGGGTGAAACATGTTTGTGCAGACCTCGCCTCATGTCCAAGTCACGCTTCTGGAAATTGGCCGTGTCACAGAAGTCTAGTCCACGAGGTGGAGACTTGGCGCTGTGATCCTCAAAATGATGAGTTTGCTGATGTACCCCACAGCGCACTACATATAGGAGGAATCCGGTGTACCTTCAAAAGTGCGCTTCTGGATGTAAGAAGACCCATTGTAACCCGTTACCAAATAAAATGTCCTCCATATTTGAGATTAACTCAGTAAGAATGGCTTCCAACAACTTACTGTTAGGTAAACCAAGGCAACGAAGAATGGACCTTCGCTCCACCTCAGAAATGGACTGAGATCAACTACAATGAAGTCTCAAACCTTGTATCCCCCTACTGCAGCACATGTTAAGCAAATCAGTTTACTTTTCTTTTAGCTTGTGAAATGCACAGTTTAATACGCCTGCCCAAGCCGCAGAAAAAGATGAGCTGTACAGGTGAGCAATTGAAAAAAAATAAAGTTAAAATTATCAGTTTCCCAGCAATTACTGATCCCTGCAGCGGTTTACGTGTGCTTGCACTTGGTAATGGCATTTGAGTGTATTTAACGTACTCAATTTAGCCCATGCACGCTTTACGCAGTCTTACAGTAAACATAGCGCCCAAGTGGCAGAGCGGTGAGCGATCTTATTTCAAGTGACAAAGGGTCTCGGCTTCGATGCTCTCCATCCCCTCCCTCCCCCGTCTATAAACGATCGTCTATCAAGTAGTATATTGGTCGCTGGCTTTCTGTTAGAACAAGAAAATTGGCGTACGAGGGTATAGGTCAGTCCCCCTACCCACCTGAAGAATCTGAGACCTAATGCAATGTAGTCTCTAACACTTCATCCTCGCCGGAGTAATAGCCTTGTGGACACCCTTCATCTTTTATTTCCCAATAAACATGAATATAGCGTCACCTATCCCTCTATTAAAACATTAAAGCCATGACTGGCCATGTTCTCATTGAATTAGCCCTGCGCCAAAGCCACGATGTGCAAACGAAGTGACAATTTCTCTAGAACTGTCCTTTACGTGACCAGGTTGCCAACCCTTCCTCCATGCTCCCTGGGCGCTAAAAACAAACAACAACAAAATGAAATGGAAACAACAACAGAATCTTAACATGGTTATGTTGTTGTTGTTAAATGCTAATAATGAGTGTGTTTACTATTTTGTGCTACCTGAAAATGGCGTTAAAATAGTTGTAGTAGCTTTTCTCACATCCCGAGCGTTCTAATGAAGGTGGACCGAGATCCTCCAGGTGGTTGTGCTATGCTTGATTTGATTTGCATGAGGCTCACTACTAGGGGGAATCACGTCATTTCACATCTCGTAAGCCAGACTGTGTTGAAAACAGCCGGTTTCCAGGGAACGCTACATGGAAGAGCGAATGTTGTCTTGGTCATAATGGTGTGCCTGACCGAACTATAGTCTCACATGGCACACTTGAGATTATAGAAAAGCTAGGATTAACACGGTGTAAGTTGATCTGGGTGACAAAGAGATATATTCCATAGTTGCAATAGTATTCGAGAAAGGGTAGGTCAATGATCAGTTATTTTGTAGAATGCTAGAATCGCCTTACGCTTGTGACTCTTGCATTTCATGTGCATTCATTATTAGGACGTTTGCGATTTTAGTTCGTATTGCGTTGGTATTCAATGTATGTACAATACCTGCCTCCTAATCTTTTAACACATTCAATGTAGGCACAATACATATGTCTCCTAATCTATTACCCCATTCAATGTAGATATAATACCTGTCTGCTAACCTATTACCTCATTCAATGTAGGTACAATACTTGTCTCCTAACCCCATACCTCATTCAATGTAGGTACAATACCTGTCTGCTAACCTATTACCTCATTGAATGTAGGTACAATACCTTTCTCCTAACCTATTACCTCATTAAATATATAATTTAATTAGTTTATACTTCCAGAGGTTTTTGTGGGAAGCTACTCGTGCTGAGTTGAAACAGCTCTTCTTGACGTTGCATTTGGCAGCGAGTTGCAGGGTTCTATTTATATCACAAGACACACTTGAGAAGGCTGTAGGACAGTGCGATGCTTTTCAGTAAGCTCATCATTATGGGGATTACAGTGCCAATTCTCACCTAGTTGGCCAGAACACTATGATACATACTATTTCCATGAACACAACGAGGACATGAGGTGGTGTTGTGATTATAATGGTTCACTAGACCTTGGTTAAGCTTCCCTCTTGTTATAGTTGAGAAAAAGATGAACCAGGAAAAGCCTGTCAGATTTCACCATCATAGCAAGAGGAGGTGGAAGTTAAAGATCATGAACCTTCAATGTGGAGAAGATAATTGAAACGAAATTAAACTGTCGTTGACTCTCTATACATTATTATCTCATGTAATGTCTTTTGAAACCACAGCCGACCCCGTATCTTCGTCAAATTATTAACTAGAGCATAAGCGTATAACTAAAATAGGCTCAATGCGAAGGGTTGCGTTTATTTAGTTTGCAAAGGCATTGACCACTGATTGACATATTGAACGCATTTTATCCCCTTCAAGTACGCGTGATAGCTAAATAAATACAAATAAACAATAGCTTACCTTTAAACATAAAAACTGCAGAACTACAATGAAACTTATTTGTTCTTTAATTGAAAGAGGTCCTTCGTCTTTTGAAAATTAATGGTATTATTTCTAGCTGTTCTTGCATTGCGAAACTTATGAGTTATTTAAACTATTTCACTAAAGTTAGAATCATTTTGCGTATTATAATCACAAACATCAGAATGAGTACACTGCATTGTAAGCAAACATACAAAGACGCAGTACGCACACTTTATAAGAGATCCACTCCAAACAGCTTCCGAAAACACTCTGATCTAAAAACAAAGCGAGTTGGCTGCCGGAAGAGTTGGTGTCGAAGTCGAAATTTAATGAAATAGCAAACCACGCGGGCAGTGGCTAACAACTTGCTCTTTGCTTTATCCAGCTGTCAAAGGTTCTTTCAATTTACACGGCTTGTACACATGACACTCGAGTTTATTGTCCGTTCCCGAAATGACTGAAAGCCAATCTCACATTCCTTAGGAACTGGAGACTCTTGAAATGATCGAGATTCGAGAACATACGGTTTTACGGATTCGATAGTTCGTTTCATACGAGGCGAGCGATTACCTCTCAGCTATAAGCGATCCCTTTGGCGTTATTTAGAGAGATAAAATAACCTTAGAAATACATTGAGAACATATCACAACAACAACAAAAACACGACGGTGTGGTCATCTCACCATCTACCCCTGCACACTTACAACGCAAGAAAATCTGGATACAAGGTACGAGGATGACCGTGGGGAGTATGGATAGATGAGAAAGGATAAATTGCACAACACGGGTTTACAACAACCGATGTAACACAGCCTTGGAAAAGCAACTTGCTCTCTCCCACGTAACTTAACCCTATATGTGGATTGATTTGTAAGTCTGAAGAGAATTGGATGTAACAAATGAATTAGTTAGTTAATTAATTAACTACTGATTTATAAAAAAAAAAAGATTAATTGTTGTGCTGGGTAAGAAAATAGAATTATTGATTATTTTCCCATTGCTATGGTCACACTATGAATTCAAACGCCTGAGTAATATAAGCAACTTGTGGAGACAGAGGCCACGCAGTGCGCATCTGCTGCTTTTGTCGTCTGACTTTCTATCGGGTTGTAGCCCAGTGTCGTGGCATGTAATTGTCTTTTGCCTCTCTCGTGGCTCGAGTAACATTTTCCCCCATTTTAAGACAGATCTGTTTTACGCTGTCTATCCACCTTTTCCTCGGTCTACATCTAGCCCTTCTTCATGATGTTCTCCTGTAGAAGGTTGCATGGACAATATGATCTGGTTGCATTCTCACAATGTGACCAAACCAATTCATTCTCTGCTGCTCCATGTACTCTAGGCAGGGAATTGTTCCAACCTTCTCCCAAATACTCGTATTTGTGATTCTGTCTCTTCTGGTGTTGTTAGTTATCTTTCGTAGGCATTATTCAATGCCAATATATGGCACTGGTAGGTAACACAGGGTTGGGATGAAGAAACTATTCAGTATCTGCTTTTTTGCTTGGAGGGAAATCTTGGAGTACGTTAGTAGTGGAGACAGGTGGTAAGTGACAGCGTTTGCCATCTGCGCTCTCGTCTCTATCTCCTTGTCGAGTCATCCATCCTCAGTAAAAACAGCTCCAAAATACGTACATTCTTGTAACTGCTTTATTTTTGTTTCATTCACATGAATATCAAGCGTGGTGCGCTTTCTACCTATATTCATTGCCTTTGTTGTTGATGTATTGATATTCATATCGTACTTTTGACTGCTCAAGTAGAGTGAGTCAATTTGACTTTGTAGGTTTCGTTCATTGGAGTGGATAGGACATTGGTCGTCTGCAAAGAGAAATTCATTGGTACTTTCCTGTTCTGTATTTTCCTCCTGGGCGATTTTATTTAAATAAGTGACAAAGAGAAGTGGTGACAGAACACAACCCTGTCTGACGCCTGATGAAATCTGGAACCGTTCCGACATACTCTCCGTTTTTCTTACTGCATTCTGGCTGTCCTAATATAGGGCTCTGATGTTACTAAGTAGAGAACCTTACAGTCCATAATCTGTCAGGATCTCCCATAGTTTACTTCTGTTGACTCTATCGAACGCCTTTTCTTGATCTATGAATATAAGGCTGTTGTTTCCATCGCATTCTATCGACTTTTCGTATATTTGTCCCAAACTGATTATTTCCTAGTTGGGCTTCCAGTATCGGTCTTGTTCTTTTTTTCTAGTATCTTTCCATAAATCTTGTCTATGTGGATTAGAAGAGAGATTCCTCTATACGTTTCGCACTCTCGCTTGTCGCCTTTATTTTTGGAAATAGAAACGATGATTGCTCGTTGCCAGTCTGTCGGTACCTTTCTTGACGCACAAGCCATGAAACTTCTGATATTTTACTTTACAGAATTAAAAAACCTACATCCAAATCAAGTTTTGATCTCCTGTCCTTCTGACTAGAAGATCGGCCTCCTGCTTTTTTCGCTTCTCTCGGTTTTTCTCTTCATAAATTAAATATATATATATGAACCACATCAAGATGGCGCCTGACTATTCCTGAGTTGGGATTGCGCTAAATTTTTGCACTATTTCGTCATTAATCTTCCATTAGGTGGTAAAACTCATCCTACACAATGGGGTATTTTTAAGCCCATTGTTCATAAGTTGTGATATGGTCCTCATGAGAGAGATGGTTATATTTCTTCAGTAAATGTCTTTGCTAAACGTTTGTGGATCGTCGTTCTTTTGAAATAGCTGAGGTCACAGAGATGGACACCATTTGAATATATTAGGAATCTTTCTCCATATTTATCTTCGTTGCTGAGATTCTTCGTTCAGTGTGTTAGATGTATTGATTTATGTACTAGATATATTTTCATGTTTCACGCCGGAGATTGGACACATGTTACTGATGTGTCGGACGGCTAGAAACGTATTTTGAACAGTTGCTGAGAATTTAAGACCTATCAACCCCTTGACCCTAAGAGCTATGCCAGCCACACATTAGGTGTTGCAGGTGGCATTCACACAACAATCAACAGGTTATTCAATTGTCAATTCCGTTGAGAAAAACTTGTGTCTAATAATTTTGCTACGTGTACAACGTCTCATTTTGGCCGGAATACATACTTTTGCCTCCAGTAAGTCACAGGAACGCCGGGCTAAGTAAAGTCGCTTTGTGGGTACTTTGACTTTCGCTATGTGGCAATACTTTGTGTGTGACTTTGACTGTCGCTATGTGACATCACTTTGTGTGTGATTTTGACTGTCGCTATGTGGCAACACTTTGTGTGTGACTGTGACTGTCGCTATTTGACATCACTTTATGTGTGACTTTGACTGTCGCTATGTGGCAACACTTTGTGTGTGACTTTGACTATCGCTATGTGGCAAAACTTTGTGTGTGACTTTGACTATCGTAATGTGACATCACTTTGTGGGTGACTTGGACTTTCACTATGTGGCAACATTTTGTGTGTGACTTTGACTCGCTATGTGACATCACTTTGTGGGTACTTTGACTTTCGCTATGTGACATCACTTTGTGTGTAACTTTGACTGTCGCTATGTGACATCACTTTGTGGGTGACTGACTGTCGCTATGTGGCATCACTTTGTGAAAGTCTAGAACACTAATTTAAACATAATGTGTTGAGTTATATCTAACTTTTCACTTACACATATATATATATTGAATATTTGTATATATGTACGAATGTGTGTACGTAGATATATTACATGTATGATTGTATTATGTATTGTTATAATATGTCTGGGTGACCATGTCTGTGTCTGACCGCAACCTTGTGGGTCACATGTACACGGGAAATACTATAGGAGTAAACGCTGAGGAAAAATCTTGATTACGTCGTACTACTGGATTAAAGAAACATGAGAAGAGAGAGTGGGATTGGCATCCAAAGCTTTACCACTTCCATTAATTAATACGACAGCTACAGCATCAGCCGAAAATCTGTGTGAATGAAGGGTTTTATCTTCGGTTCCTTGAACCTATGCACCCTGCTAGACATTACAAGGGCGGACAGGCCGATATGAAGGATATACATAGACAGATAGCTTTCTCGCTACCAGGTGAACGTGACTGCCCTTAGTGAGACTAGATTATCCGAAGTTTGCCAGCTTACAGAGGCTGGGGACAGTTACATATTTTTCTGGAGTTGCCGTGCCTGCAGTGAAAGACGCGAGTCTGGTGTTGAATTCGGTGTCCAACCCCGCTTGGTCCGAGAGCTAACTGTGCTCCCAAGGGCGTCTATGATTCGTTAATGTCTCTTCGGATCTCATTGAGTTGAGGGCGCTATGCTACGTTGATCACTGCAAATACCCCGACAATGACCAACTCTGAGGTGGCATATGAGTCTTTCTACGAGAATTTTCCCATCCTTTTTCTGTGCGGCACCCAGCCCGACAAGCTCATAATCCATGGGTATTTCAATGCTAGAGTAGGTTCTGCACATATACCTAGAGGTGAGGGTGGAAGAGGGAGGGGAGGGGAGGGTACTTGGGCCACATGGCATAGGAAAGTGCAACAATAATGGCCAATTATTGTTGAGCCTCTGAGCCCTGCATGACCTCTCCATCACTAATACCACGTTTCGTCTGCTCACCCTATAAATCCCATTGTGGTTGCACCCTCGATCTAAGCAGTGGCGTCCCGTCGATTATATTATCACTCGACGGAGGGATAGACGGATCGTGCGTAGTGCTGAGTGCTGCACAGACCACATGCTTATTGTCTCTAAGTACAACATTTATGTGATGGTTCATAGTCTGACTATTGTCACTTCTGTTCTTGGAAATTTGTAGTACGTGACTTGTTGTGACAGACTTTAAATTATCTTTTGTGCTAATTTAGCACTTCCTGTTTTCATATTATAATCCTTGCTTCTCCATATGATGCTTATTCTTATTGAGGGGTTTTGCATCTTCTTTTGTTAGTCTATCTGCTTCCTTGTACAGTGAGAAGGAATTCATTGTATTTTCACGATGTTCAAATTGTAGATGTTCTCTGTGAGTGTTTCTGTCAGGCTGCCTAGTTATCTGATTTAAAAAGGAAAATGCAGTCCAATAACAGACACTGCTGCCGGGTTTGATTGTATGGTTCCAGAAATGTAACCTTTCATACACAATCAAGACATAGAAGCGGTAGTGAGAATTTATAAAAAATTTAGTGATGCATGGAAATGTAAGAGCATGGGAAGTAATATCAGATGTTTAAAAAATGTAAGAATATGTTGGTTGTTTCCCTTCCACGACCGAGCGCGCCGGTCACATAAATATCTTTTTTTTAGAAATGTTGTTCGGGAAGTTACTCGTACTGAGTTAATTCAAATCTAGACTACGTTTGTGGGGATGAAGACTAGCATCTGGTCAGGCACAACATACTGATCAGACATGTTAGTCAGGGTCAGGTAAAATACACTGGTCAAAGACCCTCACCTCGGCTCCCTAGTTGGCATTCCTGCTGGGAATGGGCTGTTCTAATGGTGGCCTGACTAGCGGGATGAGGGATCGACGTGATCCCCGTAGTAGTGATTGAGACGCAGATGAAGCCAAGCATATCACAACCACCTGTAGGACCCGGTTCACCTTCATGAGCACGCTCGGGATATGAGGAACGCTACTGCAACCCACCACTTTCCCATCCTTTTCATGGCGCACACAAAAAGTGAACCTACTGATTGTGGACATTCGAAACAACAGACTACGTATCTTTGGTAGCATGTTAAACCGGCTGTTCTTATATTTCAGAACGTGGAAATGTATGCTTCTGGCTGTATTGCAGTGCGATGCTCCTTAGTAAGCTCACTGGTCTGGTCACCACCTCGTTAGCCAGTTTGCTGTAATACAGCCAGTTTCCAGGAAGCTTGAAGTAAACGTGAAGTTGGATCTTGATCAGGACGTTACTCTTTGCCCAATTTTATAATAAAATGTATAGATAGTCTCCTATCAAACACGGCTGTCGATGATGAAGTTGTTTGTTTGTTTTTTTGCGGTCGCCTTATTTCTTTAATACCCAAGACGGTGTGCGTTGCACTGTGCTTTTTTATTTTGCCCCTGTCGGTCCAGTGCATCCGACTTCAGCATGCATTTTATGTAAGGGTCTGTTTCCTCCTGCATTTTCTAAGGGTTTGCTTCCCCTGGGTAACGGCCGGTGCTGTGATGAGTATCGAACCCAGCACCCTCGAGTTGTGAGCTGTGCCACTTAACCACTAGGCCACGCCGTCCCCCGGATGAAGTGTTTGAAACTACATTGAACTATGCCGAAATGTGTTTGTGAGGTAGAGAGCCAAGTTCTCTTATAGGCTGCATTTTTTCAATTTCATTTAAATCAGATAGCAATTTACAGCTGTGTGGACTGGAGCGTGTCCAAAGTGGGAATCGAGTCTGGTATTTTTTGCTGTCAGAAGCACGATACTCTACTTCTCTTTTCCTGAGACTGAAGGGCAGACACGTCCACCTGTTCAGCTGAATGTCCCAAATATGTCAATGTCGCAGCCATCTTTATTATCCACACTGCACATATACTAGCATAGTCATATTAACTTAGGGGCTAAAATAAACGTTAACAAATATAAACACATTATTGAAACACGGCCGTAGTGATGTCGCGACGGGGGAAGGGGAAATGGTAACAATGTAACAAGCAAGCCATATTATAAGAGATGTCTACAAAGGGTTGAACAGACGCTTGTCACCTTATCATATAGAAACTCCAGTCACTGAAACTTCGTCAAATGTAGACAAATCAGTCAAAAGGAATAACATATCTCTACCATCCAAAATAGAAGACGATCTCTTGTCAGGGAGGATATGTGGAGAGCTGCAGCAGATGGTCAAGGATGGTAGAACTTACAATGCATTTATTTAGGACTTGTGCTCCCCAGTTCGGTGACTTTGTTTTTATTGATGTTTTACAATAAACTAAAATGTATTTCCAACATCTAAACACCTCTGTCAAGATGGCTAATGATGCAGGACAGACAGAACCGACATAAATCGGGTCTGCTGATAAGACATAATGAAAGGAGCATGGGATGGTGGACTGATACCTTGAAAGAAGGGTACAGGCTTGAAGATTTGCCATGCATTTATTTATGAAATGTGCTCCGCTGAAAACAGAGAGTTACATGAATATGACTGGTGACGTCGTCGCGTCGATGTAAAATTGATTATATTGTGTTAATATAATTTGTAATGTGTATATTGCGTTGTATTAAGGTAATAATTAACTTGTACATTACATTGCATCAATATATTATTTACATTTTACATTACATTGTATTAAATAAATAAGTTTCACTTTTATAATATATTGCAATAATATGATATTTTATGTTTATGTTACATTGTGTTATGCCATGTCACACAGTTTGTCGCCTTTTACTACATACTCTGTGAGGCAGTGGTGCTATTCTTGTTCTTATCATATATAAAGACCCCAGCAGACCACTCTTGTATTATTATAATATTTAACTTGTTTTACTGTAATATTTAACTTGTACATTCATTCATTCATTTATAGACATCTTAGTCTTTGCAGACCACACGCGTGGCACCCTGTGAGTAGCCTATCAGGGCGCTGAAGATGGAGACCCTGGGCTGCCTAAACTGCAGGATGTCTCTCTCGCGCTTCGCTGGTGTAATCCAAAGGAAGGCAAAGCATCACATTTTGGCACCAACTCAGCTACAGGAGCTGCCGGAATAAGTCCGCAATTGTGAAACCATCCGCCTTAGATACTACCACTCTGGATTTTCTGTCTGAGTTTACTTCTGTAGTCCTCCCCTCTCCTGAGGTTTCCACAAGGCAGGGGAGTCGTTGCCCGCAGATGCTAGTTACTCGAGACATCCGATGATACTTTCATCGTCCCAAGACTAGCCAGCACTCTCTGGGACTTGTGGGTTTAAAATCAGAGTCCCTCCTCTCCTAAGCGAACATTGTATTATTATTTAACTGTTATAGTCTAGCATCATTATTACAGCAATTGTTCTCATTGATGAAATCCACTGAAAGAATGTAGAGGGTAAGGCTTCAGTCATCACGCACTGTAAAAACGATGTTTTTGTTTAACCTCCGATAGAGAAAAACATAAAGGTTTTGAACTTATGTCCTCGTGGTCAGAAGACTGACATCCAAACCGACCGGCCAGCTGTATCTCAACTTATACAATACATTGTAATAATATAATATTTATCTTTTACATTCGGCTTCTTCTTTCTTGCACTCCATATGGCTGAGTATAGGTACAACACTCCATATGGCTGAGTATAGGTACAACACTCCATATGGCTGAGTATAGGTACAACACTCCATATGGCTGAGTATAGGTACAACACTCCATATGGCTGAGTATAGGTACAACACTCCATATGGCTGAGTATAGGTACAACACTCCATATGGCTGAGTATAGGTACAGCACTTCATATGGCTGAGTATAGGTACAACACTCCATATGGCTGAGTATAGGTACAACACTCCATAAGGCTGAGTATAGGTACAACACTTCATATGGCTGAGTATAGGTACAACACTTCATATGGCTGAGTATAGGTATAACACTTCATATGGCTGAGTATAGGTATAACACTTCATATGGCTGAGTATAGGTACAACACTCCATATGGCTGAGTATAGGTACAACACTTCATATGGCTGATCATGACTAGCTTTTAGGGAAGCCAGAGTGCAGTTATTTGCTTTGATGTTTCAATAGCTTTGGTTTTTGTAAATCGCGAGGTTGTCAGCGTCATGAAAATAACTTCCTTAACCACCTCTTTACAGCATGCGTGAAAGGAAACAGCAACCATATTATAACCATGTGGTTAAGTAAGTACGTAATTCGATTTTAACACAGTGAAGACATCACATTTGTTAGTGTGTGTGTGTGTGTATATATATATACATATGACTGATATATACATAGATACATATGTGTGCATGTGTGTGTGTGTGTGTTTGTGTGTGTGTATGGTGCGATGGTGGTGGTGGGGGTGGTAGTGGTGGTGGGGGGGGGAGGTGTTGTGGTGGTAGTGGTGGTGATAGTGTGTTTTGTCGTCCATCATAATCGATTAGGACCACTTTGTCAGCATTCACTGTTCGAAAATGGCTAAATAAGCCAATCTGAGCCTTGAATTGTTTGCTGCATTTAGTACAGGAAAATAAGCCACCCCATCCTCCCCCACCCCCTTGCACCAAGGTTGAAGAAATGTTGATGTGAGCAGATCGTATCTGGATACCCTGTTTACTATTGATGTCTCATGTCTCTGAACACTCTGCGCAATAGTGCTGCGCGAGTCTGTGCGATTGGTGGTGATTCTTTCCCACTGATCATCGTTAATACCGCACTGGATCAGTGATCTATTAAGCTACTTAGTTAGTTAGTTGTCGGATAATCTTCATTGCAATCGGGACCAGTCCATACGTGCTCAGATCTTATACACATTACGTCTGCCAGCACGGGAGGACTGACAGTTGGTCCGGCCCTGTGCTAATTAATTAGACGTCTTTGGATCCCCGTGTGGAGTTCTTTCATCGTCGTTCTTCGTTTCACACCAAATTCAACCAGTCGTGCCAAGGACGCATTCTATTAAGTGTGCTCTTGTAACTTTTCCACTGCAACCGCTTGCTGGCTTGCCATATCACCAGAGATCAGGTCCTGTGGTAGATGCTGTTCCTGATATATTTATATATATTAATGGAGTGGAATTTATGACTGTAATTAGTAAATAAATATGATGCACAACAGTTTTACATAAGTTGTAGTTGATGTTGAAGAAGAGAACGGCGCTAAAAGCTTTATCTGTAGAGATCATCACTGATAAGAGGAAGCAGTTAGACAGATGGGTAGAGCACTATCTTGAACTCTACTTAAGTGAGACAGAGCTAACAGAAGATGCCCCCAATGCCATTGAGGTCATGCCAACTCTGGACCATCTGAACTCGCTGCCAACCATGGCAGAAGTTAACTCGAATATTGCTGACCTTGCTTCTGGCAAGGCTCCAGGAAAGGATGGAATCCAAATAGAGATCATTAGGAGTGGGAAAGGACATACTTGCTCCACAGATGCACCATACAATAACATTATGCTGGCAGGAAGGACAGGTCCCGCAAGATTTCAAAAATTCGAAGATTGAATGCTGGTACAAGAACAATGGGTCCGGAGTGACTGCAATAACAGCATGGGGAATTTGGCTTCTGTGTAACGTTGGAAAGATACTTGCTAGAATTGTTCTGTGCAGACTCCAGGTCCTAGGTTTTACCAGAGTCACAGTGAGGTTTTCGTGGGAATAGGTCTACCACAGATATGATATTCTCATTACGACAGTTGCAAGAGAAATGCATAGAACAAAAGCAACCATTGTAGATTTCCTTCATAGATCTCACAAAGGCATTTAACTTGACCAGTCGTGTGGGTCTGTTCAAAGTGTTCGGGAGTATTGGTTGCCCACCGATTATTCTGAGCACCATCGAGTCGTTCCACACTGACATGAAAGGCCCCCATCAACTTTGACTGTTCGTCCTCAGAGGAGTTTGCATTCAAGTGCGGAGTAAAATAAGGCTGTGTACATGCTCCAACCCTCTGTAGAATATATTTCTCACTTCTTTTGAGGCATGCATTTCGTGACCAGGAAGGTGGTATCTTCATTCATTCTCGCACAGATGCTGGCCTATTCAATTCCAAAAGGCTGAACACCAAGACCAAAATAAACAGGGTGCTGATGAGAGAACTACTTTCTGCGTATGATGTCGCAATTATTACGCTCTCAGAGGAGGAACTGCATTTTCGGATGTCTGCTGTGAGCTCAGGTTAACAATCAGGTAAACGAAAACACAAGTTATGGTCCAGGGTGCAAACAAACTAATAGTAATCTCAATTGATGATGAGGTTCTCGAGGTAGCGAATCATTTTACGTACTTGGAATCCTCAGTCAATAATAAACTTTCCCTGGACCAAGATATCAATATCAGGATAGGCAAAGCAGCAACAACAATGAGCAGATTAACAAAAAAAAAGAGTCTGGGAAAACAAGAAGCTCACTGTTAAAACAAAAACACTTGTTTACCACACCTGTGTTGTCAGCACTCTTCTTTATGGTAGTGAGCGATGGTCGACCTACGTGCACCAGAAGATGCGGCTAAACAGTTATCACGTGAGGTACCTGCGTAGAAGCCTGTGGGTTGTGTGGCAGGAGAGAACAGGCACTGTCACAATCTTTTCCATGCTTAGTCTTCGAAGGCTCTGATGGCTGGGACACATTCGGGGGATGGATGATGGCAGAATACCAAAATATCTTCTCTATAGGAAATTACAGGGGAAAAGGGCTGGCCACTGCTTCGGTACAAGGATGTATGCAAACGGGATATGAATTATGCAGGCATCGATTTGGAATCATGGGAACATGGCACCATGGAATGTGTTACATGGAGGGGCAGGACTAAGCATGAAATACAGACAAAGGAGATACTGATTGCAGATAGGCTAAAGACTCAGCATTTGAGAAGACACGTACATCATGCGATGCCGTAAACGGTCCTGACTTTCCTTGCACACACTGTGGAAGACACTTCTCTGTCCGGATTGGTCTTCCAAGTCACATTCGTTACCGTCATAGACTGTAGTTACATTCTTTTTTTCAAAGCACAATTACTGTCGTCTGACAAGACGGAAAGAGCTAATGAATGATGATGTTGATTAGCTAGGAGCTGTCACTCTTTCGAAGCCAATGGCAAGTTGAAGAACATGCAGGTGTTCCGTAGCTTGTGAATGGATGGGGCTGTGTAAGGTGTTAGTGATTGTTAGGTTGCCCCGTGATAACGTTTCTGTTTTTGTGACAAGCCCTGAGCAAGTGATCCGCATAAGTTGCAATGTCTCATATTAACCGGTTCAGTCGCCACATTTAAGTTCTTGTGTAGGGTTTTATTTGTTAATCTATTTCTTAATTTGGAGGATTTTGCTCTCTCTTTCTCTCTCTGTCTCTCTCTCTCTGTTGTCTTCGAACAGCTTATTGATTTTGCATTCATTTTTGCTTGGGTATATGATTTCTTTATACGCGGCACGTCCAAGTATACCTTTCTACCAATCTGGTCAGTTATTCCTCTTTGAAGTTGTTTTGAAGTATGTGTGTTGCTGTCTATATGTTGGCTAATGTGTTTTTTGAACCATGCTTGATTCTAGTCTTGCAAGTATGTCTGCTTTCTCATTTCCTTATATGTCAATATGTTTTGATATTTACTGAAGATCACAATATAAGATGGTTTTTGCTTTTTATGTTGAGACGGCTTGAATATCACCTTGACAGTAATGTTTATTGCTGTAATTTCTACTTGGTGGTTACTTCAGTATTCTCTACATGATTCACACAGTTCTAGTGTAGTCCTATTTGTGGTTACTTTAATAAAGCTCTAAGTCATCAGTTTAAAGTACATAGTAATAGACAACGCAAAATTATATGGAAATAATCTTCGTCAATTGCTTGTGCAGATTTTTCACTCTGCAGCTTCAAGGGCATCGACATTATCTTCATGAGAGCATTCCTTCATTAACTTACCTTCACGTGGCCTTCGTCGTGGTTTTAGCTTGAGAACTCTACTAAAGCGGAAGTTGGGGTCACCTTGCTCTGTGCTCCTAAAAAGTATTTGTCTGCCTCTTCTGGCGAGATCTCGTGATTTCCTTGCGTCATAAGACAAGTAGTAGCAGGAATGCGATAAAGATGCTAATATTGTAGCGATAACTTCATGAAAGTTATCAACTATAAATTCCATAAATTTGCTTCTAGCGTATTTGGGTCCCTATACGCATAAAGAGCGGTTTAATAAATTGGACTTGACCTTGTAGGGCAGAAGACTCTTTTGGGTTTGCACATCTTAACATTCACAGAGACCAAAAAAGCCTGTTAAATGCGGAGCAGCCTGTATGGTTTAAAAGAAAGCTCTAGAAGTAATACCTCATCGATTAAACAAAAGAATTAAACCCTTTTCGCCAGAGATCGAGAGACGAAGAAGAAGAAACAGACAAAGAAGAAATAAACTGTATGATATACTCTCATTTTCTGATTTGATCCAGCAGAGGCACGATATCTGCACCAAACGGAAAAACTATTGTGAACGTCTTGAATGAAATATAAGGCAACTAGTTCGGCTGATCTGTTGAAGGGAAGTCTGTAACAGCGCACTAACTCTGCGATCTTGCATTGGGGGTGCCTAAAAATCGAGTTAATCACACTTTTATTCATGCACGATATATTGAACGATAGGAGGTTCCAATCGCCAGGCAGGCAGGTCTCTTTAATAATTAGTTTAATGTCTCTGATTCTCAAGAATTGCTTTAGAAGTCACAAAATGACTGGCTTTGAAATGAACGGATAACCCACATTGGGATCTTGCTGATCATGCTGGGATTTTCTGGGCCAAATAGAACTAACAATAGTGGGGATATTGGCAATGGATAAAATGGATCAACTACCACAATATGTGGATACTTTAACAAATCAATGATCGCCTGCTAGATGAAATAAAGAAAGTGTAATCTAGTGGAAGACACTGTTGTCGAATATGTAAGACACTTCTCTGTAGTAGGCCTCAGCTTGTGTATGAAATGGGGTGATCAGTTCCCTTAAACGCTGTCTTTCTTTCCTTAACTAAGTGCTCTATACATCTGCTACTGAGATACATGTTAGGTACTGGTAGATCAATAAATGAATCAGGTATACATAAATAGCTGGAATGTGAAGAGGGAGGGGGTTGAAATCCAACCAATAATGGCTCTTTCGATGACAGATCGAGAATGTGTAGTAGCTGTACAACTCAGCACTGCTTATATATATATTGTTTCTTCAACTGGTAAAAAACACTGAGCTCCTTTAAATCAACCTGGAGGGTCATGATGATGGACATGCTCAATATAACACACGTATATGTTAGTTAACTAGTAGACTCAATATGGGGTGGTGTTTGGGGGAGGGTGTTGGGGGGAGGGGGGAGCAGCTGTCTCGAAGTTTAGAAGTAGTTATTGACATGGCATTACAATTCGTGCAGGATTTGGATTCACTTTACAAAATAACACTACAAAGTATTAGAATAGAAGAGCAGAAGAAACAAAAATAATGTATCTTTCTTTAAAGATTGTTATCTCAATCTTGTTGTTTTCCTTCATTATACGGCTTGTATTTCTCCACTTCATTCTTCATGTACATTATCAAGAGCGTCTGATATGTTTCATGGTTACATAACTGAGTTATGAGCGTCTGATATATTTCATGGTTACGTAACTGAATTATGAGCATCTGATATGTTTCATGGTTACGTAACTGAGTTATGAGCGTCTGATATGTTTCATGGTTACGTAACTGAGTTAAGAGCGTCTGATGACAACATGGTATAGCCGTTCTTCATTAAGATATTTAAACCAGGTTCGATTTATGATATCGACACGTTCTAGTCGATCTGGCTTTAAATATAATTCCGGTATACTGTTAGGAAAAAAAGATAACGAGCGAAAGAATAACCCACCCTATTTCATAAGTATCGGAGGTACAGTGTCATGAGGCCTCTCACATGTTATCTTCGACATCAGTGTATGATAAGATTACCTTGATCTTTGTCTCTATTATGTGTCTTTTTTGTCTTAACACCTACCTCATTCTTGGATTCTCCGGCCAATTCTAAGAATGGGCCTACAGTTTGTAATTTCCATATTTGGCATTGCCGGATTGACTTGTCTGGGGATTTCCTTGCCACCGCAGGCAATAACCTGAAATATACTTTTAAAACACAAATTAATTCAGAGTGTGTATTATAAAGCAACGCTCCAGGGTACCGAGCCCAAGCTAAGGTTCACTGTGTTATAGTTTGTTTAGAAATTAGTCTATGTAATCAGCTTTAAACGGTCAATAACCTGAAGATTTTCTTATCAATAAATGCAAAAGAAAACGTAGACTTAGAACAGTCGCGTAAATCATATATATTTTAACAAAAATTATTAAACAGTATGACGTAAACATTACATTTTACAATACAACAAAGCCGAATGTGTATCCTTACCACGTTGAGAAGAGTGCAAACATTGTATGTAACGCATCAATCCGAGAGGAATCGCAGATCTCAGACTCTTGGTCCACGTGCCTGGCTGATAAGCTAATGGTGCGAGGCTACCATCGGAGGGATTACGGCCAAACACCTCTAAGCCGGAATCCCGCCCTGAATCTCAGCACCACTGCGACGGGAGGCAACGATAGGGTTGGGACTTGGGGCTCGCGTCTCAGCCCGACCCGGTCGAGCCGCAGAAAGAGGTCTCTGCCGTCCCGCCGATCGAAACGGGAGGGGAGCTGCTTGATATTCACCCCATACGGCGTTGAGGTGTGAAACCAATAGTAGAAGACTTAGTTCTCGGTTGGAGTGTCGTAAGCAGTAGAGCAGCCACCTCACTGCGAACTGTTGAGACTCAACCCTTGATCATGAGATATGTCCGCACACCAGGCGAACAACATCTCCGTGCCATGACCAGGCTTGTCCCCTGGTTAAATGCACTCCTGCCTTGCTCTTTACCTCTGTCTGCTATCAGTCATCCCAATGGACGCAGAAGAGATGCAGGCCAGCGGACATTGCACCTCTGCCCTATTGTGACAACCTCCCAGGTGGTGGGGAATGCTAGGCGTACCATCACTGCAGAGGAGCCGAGAAAATAAAGGGAGCAAGGAGATACCCCACTCACATGCATATGCTACTTTTCTGGCAGGACCTGACGATCCTGGGACACAGACACACTGGACTGCCTCTCTTCCGGGATAGTACAAACTAGTACATAGTCCATCATACCATATCATTACCACACCCTATAGACACGAGTGGTGAAGACTCGATAGTCCTGCAAGACAACTTCCCTAAGAGAGACAACTCTGACCACAAACAACTGCTGCCTTGCAGATAGGCCTGGGACAGCCAAAGGCTAAAGAGGGCATCCCTACAGAAACGCCTGTTGAAATCGGATGCACTGGGCCATATGCTTAACTAAACAGTGCAACGTATATCGCTGTATGATGACGGTACAACCTAACAGAAAAATGTGTGGCGCTCATCCTGTGGAGTCCCGCCAGGCAGCGAGAATGCCGGGCCTCAAGCCTCGAAGGGGCCCCCCCAATGTTACTGGTGGTCACCCACCCATGTGCTATGGAGTCAAGGCACAAGCTGATTGGGCAAAAACTATTGACCAAAAACCCAAGACCTTCAGAATACTACAGTGGAATGCGGAGGGAGTTATTAACAAAAAGCTTTCCCTAACACATCACCTGCATTAAGGTAAGATTGACGTAGCATGTATCCAAGAAACGCACCTCAACATCAACCACTAATTCTCAATCAGAGGATACCAGACCTTCCGTCTTGATAGGGAAGGTCACAAGGGAGAAGTTCTGATATGACACATAACTGCATACCGAGTAGCGCGGTAGCTGTCAATCACACAGGGCATGCAGAAATTGTAGGAGTCGACATAATGACACAAGAAACGAAGATCCGCATCTTCAACCTGTATGGCCCACCCAAAAAAGACCTATCGCTCTCGAGTATAGAAATCAAGGACTCCAGCTGTCTAGTAGTTGGAGACTTCAACAGCCACTCGGAGAGATGGGGATATTTGGACACAGACAACAGAGGTGATGAAGTGGAAGACTGGGAGATAGACACAAATCTCTATCTTATCAAAAGGCCGGAGGACATCCATAGCTTCTATTCTAGAACATGGCATACCACCTCTACTCCAGACTTGGCCTTTTCCACTTTGGACATTCACCACAAAATAGACCGCCAGGTGCTAAACCAATTGGCAGGTAGCGACCACAGGCCAATTAGGCTAGAAGTTGATATGGAAGTAGGCCCACAAAAAATAAAACCGCTCCCCCGTTGGAACTATAAACGAGCCGACTGGGACAGATTTGCACTGCTGACAGATGGGCTTTGTGAAACCATCAACACACGGAATAACAATATGAAACCTATGGTGGAAAGCCTAAGCAAAGCAATAATGCAAGCAGCCACCGAAACCATCCCAAGAGGGGCAAGGAAAAACTACAAGCCATATTGGAATGATGAATTGCAAAACGCGGAAGACGAAGTCTCAAATGCTAGGACCATGGCAGAGAGAGAGGGAAATCTACTGAGGCAAATATCGCTTTCAAGGCCATCACGGCGAAATACAAAAAGAACACTAAACCAAATAACAAGAGACAGCTCGAAAAACAAAAACAGAAAGCCTCAATTTAGATAAAGAAGGATTTGACTCAACACGGCCAACATTGAAATGACTGTCATGCCGAGACCAATTTCGTTGGGTCTAATATTGAACGGGTGCTGGAAATAGACCCTCGGAAGACAGGTCAGTTTTACCCTACTAATGACAGGGCGTTGCTACGGTAGTCCTGCTCAACTCGAGAGGAGCCGCTGACATTTGGTTCACGTACTAGGCTGATAAGCCAACGGCGCGAGGCTACAAGGTGAGGGATTACGGCCGAACGCCTCTAAGCCAAAATCCCGCACAAAAGCTCAGCACGATTGCAAAGGGAGGCTTCGACAGGGTGGGGACATGGGGCTCCCGCTCCAGCACCGCCCGGTCGAGCCGCAGAAAGAGGTCTCTGCCGTCCGCCGATCAAAGCGGGCGGGAAGCTGCTCGATATTCACCCAATACGGCGATGAGGTATGAAACCATTTGTAGAAGACTTAGTTCTCGGTCGGGGTGTCCTATGCAGTAGATCAGCTACCTCACTGCGAACTGCTGAAACTCAACCCTTGACCATGAGATATGTCCGCACACCACGCGAACACCATCTCCGTGCCGTGACCAGGCTTGTCCCCTGGTCAAATGCACTCCTTCGAGAAAAATCACAGGTCGCTGACATTTGGTCCACGTGCTTGGCTGATAAGCCAATGGTGCGAAGCTACCATCTGAGGGACTACGGCCGAACGCCTCTAAGCCAGAACCCCTTCCTAAATCTCAGCACCGCTGTGATGGGAGGCTACGACATTGCTGGGACCTGGGGCTTGCGTCTCAGCCCGTCCCGGTCGAGCCGCAGAAATGCACCTGGATAAATGCACTCCTGCCTTGCTCTTTACCTCGGTCTGCTATCAGTCATCCCAATGGACGCAGAAGAGATGCAGTCCAGCGGACATTGCACCCTCTGCCCTATTGTGACAACCTCCCAGGTGGCGGAGAATGCTAGGCGTACCATCACTGCAGATGAGCCGAGAAAATACAAGGAGCAAAGAGATACCTCAGTCACATGCATATGCCAAGTTTCTGGCAGGACGTGACGATCCTGGGACACAGTCACACTGGACTGCCTCTAGTACATAGTCCATAATATCATAATACCACAGGAAACTAAACCGCTCCCACGTTGGAATTACAAACGAGCCGACTGGGACAGATTTGCAATCCTGACAGATGGGCTGTGTGAAACCATCAACACACGAAACAACAAAATGAAGCCCATGGTGGAAAGCCTAAGCAAGGCAATAATGCAAGCCGCCACTGAAACCATCCCAAGAGGGGCTAGGAAAAACTATAAGCCCTATTAGAATGATGAGTTGCAGAAAGCGGAAGATGCAGTCACAAATGCTAGGAACATGGCAGAGCGAGAACAATCTATGGAGGCAAATATCGCCCTCAAAGCCATCACGGCGAAATACAAAAGAACACTAAACCAATTAACAAGAGCCAGCTGGAAAAACAAAACAGAAAGCCTCAATTTAGATAAAGAAGGGAACAAAATATGGAAGTTAGTCAGAGCCGTGAATGACGAAACTCCATCAAATAAACAAATTACCATCAAGCAGGGTGACAACATGCTTACTGGAAAAAAAGCAGCAAACGTCTTTATAGAACATTATGCCAGAGCAAACCACATTGATGTCCCTACAGACAGGCATACAGACATTAGTGAAGAACAAAAGAGCCACGACAACATCAATATGGCACCAGAGGAGCACATGATGGCAAAACTAACAATGAATTAAATGGAAGAGGCCATGAGAACTTTAAAGAAAAAGAAATCGCCCGGAAAGGATGGGGTAACAAACGAAATGCTGATGGGGCTGGGCCAAACAGCAAAGAGGAAGTTACTATCAGTCGTGAACCAAAGATAGAAAAGGGAAATTGTACCGCAGGCATGGAAAGATGCTATAATTATACCAGTACCAAAGAAAGAAAAAGATAGAGCAGATCCAAATGGATACAGACCTATCAGTCTACTGAGCTGTGTAGGCAAACTGATGGAGCGTATGATAAACACCAGACTGATGTGGCATCTGGAAGAAAAACACATACTAATTCCACAGCAAGCAGGCTTTAGACAGCACAGATCCACTGAGGACCAGATCACTCTCATAGCCCAGGAAATGGAGGATGCTGTCCAGGAGAAAAATCATACAGTAGCGGTTTGGGTGGATTTAGAGAAGGCATTTGACAAGGTGTGGAAAGAGGCACTTATAGTCAAGCTACGAAGACTGACCGACCATCCAATGCACCAGAGACTAAACAATTTGGGAAATGGGAAACTAAAGCGGAGAAACTTTGCAGAAATAGCCAAAGCAAAGATGCACGAAGATCCCATAAACGCACTAACAACACCAAAACCCATCACTACTGTACGAAAACCTACCTGGAGGCAGGATATATTTCCAGAGGTGGTAGAAAATATACCAGGTATTGCAAACAAAAACTGCCAGACTGAAAAAGAAAGGAGAGATACTACCCTAAGCTTCATAACGAAAAGCTACCCAAGCATGGACTGGACCCATGCATACACCGACGGTTCTGTAACAAACACAACACAGAACGGAGGGGCAGGAGCATTCCTGAACCTTCCAAATGGCAGAAAAATAACACTGTCATTCGCTACTGGTAAGTACACAAGCAATTTCAGAGCGGAGGCAGAGGCAATGAGGGCGGCAGTGGAAGAAATGGTGACACACAGTGAAAATGAAAGCCATATAGTCCTGCTTACAGATGCTCTCGCCGTAGTCACAGCGCTAAAAAGCCAGAAAAACACTGAGCTTAATGACTTAAGAGCAGCACTCTGCAAACTGTGCCAGCAGTCCGCACCAAAAAGGGTAGTGGTACAGTGGGTCCCATCACACTGCAACATCCAAGGCAACGAGGAGGCAGACAGACTGGCAAAAGAAGGTACAAGACTACCACAAACAGATACCAATATGACGTACGAAGAGTCAAAACGGCTTATCAAAGCCAGATACATGACCAAATGGGAAACCGAACATACTGGTTACACCAAAAACGATGCCTATTACCAGTTGAACCGAAGAGAGCAGGTCGTTGTCTTCAGACTTCGCACTGGCCACAATAGACTGAGGTACCACCTATTCAACAAATTGAAGATAGGGTGTACCGACGAATGCCCGTGCGGTACTGGTAAAATGACCGCTGGACATCTGCTGCAGAACTACCCGACATACGAGGATCAGAGAGAGCAGATGTGGCCACCACCAGTGGAACTGCAAGACAAGCTCTATGGCAGTGGCGACAGCCTCAGGATGACCGCCGCTTTTTTCGAAAAAATAATGGTTACTGTCTGACTGCGTACGCAGAAGAAGAAGAAGAAGAACTTGTTCTTCCCTCACAACAACATTTTTGTGCATTGCCCATTACCAGGCATGATGGTATATCCTCTTTTTCTTCTTCTTCATCTTATTCTCCTTCTTCTTTTCTTCTTGGAATGATGGAAGTCGCTGAACATCTTCTGAACTGGTGAGGAATATGAAACGATGGGGATACACAGACGGTGACACGTGTGACTGTGGCACAATACAAGACTCAGACCACCTGATGACCTGCCTCAACCTCCAGGAAACATGCAATAGATACGACATTGATGGAGGCAAATGACAAGGCAATCCATGCCGCCGAATACTGGATGCAAGATATATAACGTGGTGCTTGAACACGGAGTAATTATATCAAGAAGATAGAGGGCGCAATTACACGACCATGTGGCACTACTTTTCTCAGTCTGTTATAGTTGTCCATTTTAACTCTGGCAGATCCTCGAAGAAATAACTTTGTATCCATGATAAAGTTTTGGTAATTTCCGCCTGGAGGATTTTCAGCATCACGCTTTCTCTCCAGAAATATCGACGACTCGGGAGAGATCAAAGACGATAGCTAGAACTTTATTTTTCTGTTGGAAGGCGTTTTCTATGTCCTATGTTAGATATATTAATTAGCCATATGTGCTGCCTGTATCCTATTTGAGTTGGGGCGACTCGCGAATTGGTCTCAGGATACCAGTTAAGTCTTTCGTTTATCAGTCCTTCCATCAGTTTCCCCACATAGCTAAAGAGACTGGTGGGCTTGTAGTTTTTAGGATATTGTTTGTCTTTTCCAGGATTAGGAATATGTTAGATGTAAGACTCCTTCTAGAGTGCAGACAAAGGTTCTTGTTGCAGTTCTGGTTAAAATTCCAAGGCGGAACCTTTTGCTTATGAGGTTGGGATGTTTGAGGAATTCATTTGTGATACCATCTGCTCCTCATGCTTTTTTCTCCTTTAATTTCCTAATGTTGTCTTATAGCTCCTTCACTATGCATTCTGTTGTGGTGCTGGTGTTGTAGTTTTTTTTAATGACATTTCTGATCTGTAATTTTACTCTCTTAATTCTGTCTCTTGAAACTTGCTTCTTACATTCTGACTGACAAGTTCTGGCCATTAGGTCTGCTGCCGTCTTGCCCGTCACTTGGACTACCATCGTATGTAACACACTTTTGGTTCTCCATGTCTTGTCACCGTTTAGGGGTTTAGTGAGATTCAAGTCTTTTAGTATCCTTTTCCAGGATTATTGAGCTGGTCAGTTTGTGCCGGCTTTCTCTCATACTCTTCTTTTCCTCTTTTATGAAGGCTGCTTTGCTTTGTACTTTTGTTTGTTGGGTTTGTCTCCATGTTTTCTTTCTTTGCTTGTACTAGTTTCGTTTCGTAACGCTAAGTTTTTTTGGGGTCCAGAAAGGTTGGTAGTTTTTGTCTGCAGCCTGTTGGGAAATCTTTTTTGGCAGCTTCAAAAAAGCACTTATTGAACGTCTTAAGTTTGGAGTTTACGGTCTTTAGCGCTGTTTTAGTTTTGGACAGAGCTGTCAAACTGCGGTGTGAATAGGCTCCAATTGCCTTTTTCTATAGTTTCATTTAGGGTATCTTTTTTTTCCATTTACGGTAATTTCTGCTGGTTTGTGGTCGCTGCCTCTCAATTTTTGACACATGCTTCGACTCGAGATTTTTTCTATCTCCTGTGTAGCCATGGCGAGATCCGGATTACTTGTTTTCTTCCAGACCTGGACTAGTATGTGCGTATATCGTCAGATATGTTTAGCATGACTAGGCTGCTTATTTTGATACAGTCTTCTACCTCCTCTTCCTTGGCATTTACGTCTGTGTACTGCCAGTTTGGAGAATGACTGTTAGTCCCCAACGATCATCCAGTCGTTGTTAACCTGCATGATATTCTTCAGGTGTTTGTGTTTGTCCGGTGTGAATATAAATTACATACTGTAAGGTCTCCGTCCGAGGTTCTCAAGACAATACTCAAGGTCATGTAGTTTGTATCTCTGAGCTTCCCAAGCCGGGAACTTGTTCCTGTGACAGTCAGAACACCCACTTGTGGTCGCCTTTCTTTGTGCAGTCGGAAGATATCATATCCTTTAATCGAGAATATGTTATCGCTGGTGAGGTATGTCTCCAGTATACAACACATCGCAATTCCTTGTTTTTTCATATTTGCATGGACCATAAATATGTTATTTGTTGTTAACTTTCAATAAATTCATGACAAAAGCAATTTTATTTTGTCTTGCAGGAAGCATGTGTATCACAATCAGCAGATCGGATCAATTGTCTGTATCACAGACTATGTCTTATTTACCTACATTTTAATATTCTTTTTCAAACAATATTATGGTAGAAGGCTTCAAATCAGTTGGAATTTGACACCACTCCTATCTCAGAAAAATTGTGGTGATGGTGTTAGTGATGATGGTGTTGATGGTGGTGGGGGTGATCGGGTTGAACATGGTGGTGATGGTGTTAGTGATGATGGTGGTAGGGGTGATGGGATTGGACATGTGGTGATGGTGATAGTGATGATCGTGTTGATGGTGGTGGGGGTGATGGGGTTGGACATGGTGGTGATGGTGATAGTGTTAGTGATGATCGTGTTGATGGTGGTGGGGGTGATCGGGTTGAACATGGTGGTGATGGTGATAGTGTTAGTGATGATCGTGTTGATGGTAGTGGGGGTGATGGGGTTGGACATGGTGGTGATAGTGCTAGTGATGATGGTGGTAGGGGTGATGGGGTTGGACATGTGGTGATGGTGATAGGGATAATGATGATCGTGATGATAGTGATGGGGTTGGACATGGTGGTGATAGTGCTAGTGATGATCGTGAAGATGGTGGTGGGGGTGATGGGGTTGGACAGGGTGGTGATAGTGATAGTGATGATCGTGTTGATGGTAGTGGGGGTGATCGGGTTGAACATGGTGGTGATGGTGATAGTGTTAGTGATGATCGTGATGATGGTGGTGAGGGTGATGGGGTTGGACAGGGTGGTGATGGTGATAGTGATAGTGTTAGTTATGATCGTGAGGATGGTGGTGGAGGTGATAATGATGAAGAAGTAGAAGTCTTCCTCCATTTTTCACTTACCTTATCACTGTTCACATCAATAGCGACAGAGATGTGAGTAAGAACTAGAGGAGAGAGAGAGCGAGAGAGAGAGAGAGAGAGAGAGAGAGAGAGAGAGAGAGAGAGAGAAACCCCGTTTACATTTTAAAAAACAAACAAAAACTATTCAAAATACCAACAACAAAAACTCACCGCCGTCATTAAAGGATAAAAATTTAATACGTAAGAAAGTTTTAAAAAATGTATATATATAAAAATCGGCACATTCAAACAAGTCTGCACATTTTCTTTTCCGCTTTCTACCTGATATTTTACAAGGTTTTTAATTGGTCTTAGAACTTTCGGTTATATATAATGTTTTAACTCCATTGTTCAAATGAACAGATTAGTTTGAAAATTGTAGACGGTCTTGTCTGAAAATGTACCTTTAAACAAAATGTTCTTAATAAAGTATTGATCTGTCTGTGACTGTATTTTTGTGTGTCTCTTTACATGCCTGTCAGTCAGTCAGTTAGCCAGTCTATCTATCGAGCTATCTATTTATCAATATACATGTTTGTATATGTACTTCTGTCTGTGTGTCCATCTTGTTAGCTTATCTTTCTAGTCTGCCTATCTGTTTATATGCGTTTGTCTGCATATCTGTTTACTTGTCTAAATGTATATATATATATATATATATATATATATATATATATATATATATATATATATATATGTAATATATATATTAAATGCAGACATGTACACATGTTTCATTGATTACACCAAGGCCTTCGATACGGAAAAACATCAAAATCTGTGGACAATCATGAAGCAAATGGGGTTTCCTGTGCATATTATTCATCTCATTGAAACATTATACCAATATCAATAAGCCGCTATCCGAGTACCTGGGTAAACTTTAGATTGGTTTTCAGTTTTTAAAAAAAGGGAGCAAGACAGGGATGTATTATTTCACCGTATCTATACAACATATAGAATGAGAAATGTTAGAAAAGACGAGAATATTGAAAATTTCGACTCATTTACGATTGGCGGGTAAGAGATTCCAGAGTTACGATATGCAGACGACACAGTGATACTATCAAGAAGTGCAGAAGGGCTAGAGCAACTGATTTCAGCCCTTAATGGACATAGTAAAGATCAAAACCTGTTTATAAATATAAATAAAACAAAGATAATGACCCCCGACAAAATACAACGTCAGCATAAATTTACAGTGGGTGAATTTTGAATATCTGGGCTCCAGAATTGACCAAACTGACGACTGCTCGAAAGAAATCAGAAAAAGACTAGCTATGGCAATGCAGAGACTGAACAGCCTGAAGACATTATGGCAGAGCACCAACAAAATGATTCAAGTAAAAGTCTTGAGAACCTGTGTTTTTCATGTGGCAGCGCATCGCTGTAAATCACGGACGATTAACAAAACTTACAGTCAAAGAATTGAATCCTTCGAGTCAAATTGTTTCAGAAAGATCCTCAGAATACCCTGGACAGAGAAAAAGACAAATATAGACATTCGGCAAGAGTTGAGCATTGAGGAGAACTGGTGTCAATTCCATTTTAGCTAGAAAATGCAAATACTTTGATCGCATCAAGAGACACAATGGTCTCGAGAGAACAGTGATGTAAGGTATGGTGCCAGGTAAAAGAGGAGAGAGTAGACCAAGAAGACGATGGCACAAAGATATCCAGGAATGCCTGGGTATGACTGGCGGAGGCTGGAGTTTTGGCAAGAGAACGAGTTTCTTTCATACAGACTGTGACGGGAGTGACGTTCTATAAAGGACATGATGATATGTCCATGTGTTTGTGTATCATGGAGACTGTCTGATTGCATGTCTTGTGTTCTAAATACGAATCACCTGTCTGTCTGTCCGACTGCATTTCAGCCAGTCTGTCTATCTAATGCCTGCACATATGTCTGTGTACCTGCAAGTCTGTTTACCTATCTTGTCTGCTAATCTGTTTGTTTATCTGCCTGTATTTGTTACTACTTGTTTTCTTGTCTGTCTGCCAAGGTGAGAAGGCAAATTGCCAGGGCAAGAACTAATACCGTACTCCCACAAAAGATGAGGTCTTGTATAATGATACACCTAACATTTCATCTCTAACATAAATATATACTCTGAGCCTGCTGCTCTTAGCACTTTTCTCGACAAAGACTAAAAGAACCTTTTAGCTGTCTCGTTATTTTTGCATAACCACTCGCTGCTTCCTCAATTACTGTCATAAGCCTATCCTAGCGAACTGTCACAAAGCACTGAGTACTGCCTTCCGTGTTTGGACAGAAGTCGTTAAAGGGCTGAACTGATCCTGATGTTAGATAGCTTCATGCAGTGGCGTGACTGAGAAAGAGTGAGAATGGCTTCCTCTACCAGATGGAATCCAATGGACAGACCCGATTATCTGGACTTAGCCGATTTCCTGGTCCTTCTGTCACATGTAAAATACAATACATATACTTGATGAGAAGTAACAGAAATTGGAACTGAAAATACTTTGAGAAAAACAAAATAATTATGAGAATTAATGCATGTAGCGACAATACAATCGTGTTCGTAGATACACTTCTATAAAATATGGAAATCATTAATATATCTTTGAAGTAATACAGACAAATTAAGAGATTTTCGATAAAAATATTAAAATAAGAATGCAAACGACGATAGAATTTGGAAATGTCTGGAAGTCAAAAGAAAGTAAGTTCAACACAAACATAAATATCCTCAACTCTAACGTAAAGTCTATTCTATTGCATGGTACTGAAACGAGAAAAACAACAAAAGCAACAGCGAAAAAAAAACATACTTTTCTAAATGGAGGCCTGCATTGAAAAAAACAGAAATGCTGTGATAAGATCACGAAGATGGAACTGTTGGAAAGAACCAGACAAGTATCGGTGGAACGTGACATGCAGAGAAGGTGCTGGTTTTCAGTAGGACACTACAAAGGACATAATTTGATAACTTCACAAGAAAGTCTCTGTTCTGAAATCCCCAAGGCAAGAGAAGTAGATGTAGTACATAACAAATTTACAGAAGAGAGCATGAATGAAACATAAAATAAATAGGTCAGGCGTGGTAGCCTTGCGTTCTACGTGAAGCTGAAGTATTTTGATGATGACTAGTTGGAATCTTACAGTTTAGTGGATTGTTGCTCGTTGTTATAAAAGCTACTTGAATTGAGCTATTGAATCTTTGTGAATATTCTCTGGAATGCAGTGAATCTGTTGTACATCCAATGGCAGAGTGAAGCTCAGTTCATTTCAAGTGACATCTCCACATCAGAAGTACCCTGCATTGAATCTCCAATGTCATCTTGTCTCTTGCTTTGCTTTACTTGCCCATTTGTTATGTTATCGTACCAGTTACAATGTTGTTTCTCTCTGAAACATTTGCTCTCAACTTTTGCTTCCAGTATTGCTGTCTCTTGGTGTGACAAACATATGTGAAATGTCTGGCTCATATTTTGTTTATCAATTATCTTTGCATTTCTAATTTCTCGAATACTTACTTATTTGTTTTCTTGTATTTCCAGAAGATGTGTCTCATTCTTATGTACATTTTTAAAAAGTATTCATTCTCTTCTCCAATTGTTTGCTTATTTTCCAGGTTTCTAAGCAATACAGTAATAACTGAAGAAAGTAAAAATAAATCGATTCTGCAACTCTTTCTAATAAATAACCGACTTAAAATGTGTGGTTTCTATCAAGACTGTGTTGTGTGTTCGTTGCTGTGTTTATGTTTGAATTTTTTTCTTTATCACTGAAGAAGACCTCTAGGCCGTAACGACGTGCGGTTTTCTTTTTGTTTTGGTGTGGTAACGGAACTATCTTTTTATTTATCTTATTATCAACTTTAAAGAGAACAATGCAAGCCTTTTCTCAACGATTACCAGAACGGGATCTCAAATTATATAATTTTTTTCTATTAGAAGAGTTTCCATTTTTTTAAAAGGTCAAGGTATAGTTGTATTGCAAGAACTGCTGGGGAATAAAGTCTTAGAGATATCATTGCCCTAGGCCTCTACTTGTTTCTGAAGTGTGGTGTCCAGTTCATTCCTCGCTGCTGGAGTTTCCTTAACTATAAGTTCAGTACTCTGCCGCTGATCGTTTTTATATACATATTGGCTAGTGTGTGTGCTTCCGACTGCAAATGTTGTTATTTCGTTAGCGACGCATTCAAGTAATTGTAGTTGCGATTGAGTGAATAATTACTTTGCAAATACAACATTTTTCTTAGTCGTATTTATACGTGCCCTTTTCTCTCATGTAGCATGTCCTTTGTAGAACGTCGCTCTCATCAGTCTGTCTGAAAGAAACTCGTTCCCTTGCCAAAACTCCAGCTTCCGCCACTGTCATACTCAGGCACTCCTGGATATCTTGGTGCCATCGTCTTCTTGGTCTACCCCTTCCTCTTTTGCCTGGCACCATACCTTCCACCACCGTCCTCTCAAGACCGTTGTGTCTCTTGATGTGACCAAAGTATTTGCATTTTCTAGCCAAAATGGAATTGATAAACCAGTTCTCCTCTATGCTCAGCTCTTGCCGAATGTCTACATTTGTTCTTTTCTCTGTCCAGGGTATTCTGAGGATCTTTCTGTAACATTTTGACTCGAAGGATTCGATTCTTTGTCTAGAAGTTTTGGTAATCGTCCATGCTTCACAGCCATAAGCTGCCACAGGAAAAACACAGGCTCTCAAGACTTTTACTTTTATCGTTTTGTTGGTGCCCTGCCATAATTTCTTCAGGCTGTTCAGTCTCTGCATTGCCATAGCTAGTCTTCTTCTTATTTCTTTCGAGCAGTCACCATTTTTGTCGATTCTGGAGCCCAGATATTCAAATTGTGTAACCTGATCTATTTCCTCACCACCCACTGTAAATGTATACGTGCCCTTGGGTGTCTTTATTCACCTTGGATTGAAGTTACGCCACTGCCTAGAGACTGACTCTCATCCATTTGTCTTATTGTCATTGCGTTGTTCCAGAACCCGCACGCAATCAAATGAAATATCGAGAAATATATACAATTCAATTATATAGGTATATATCATCATCATCATCATCATCATCAGTCCGGTAACCTAGAAGGTCGTTGAGGCACCGTTATTACAGTTTGTCGAACCAGTTCACGCCATACGTCTCGATTTTTCACCAGAGTATTAGTTTCAGCTATAGGCCTTCCCGTCCACTCTGTCATATTGTCCTCCTATCTCTTTTTTGATCTCCCTCTCCCACGCTTCCCAGGAACAGGGCCTTGCAGAACGGTCTTGGTCAGCCCCCACCAATCGTGATATATGTCCATACGATGTCAATTTTCAAGTTTTTACTTTAGTCAATAGGTTTTTTATACTGGCCTAACTTCTTCCTAACAATTTCAAGAACCCTCTCGTTTGTAAAATCCAAATATGAAATGCCAAGAATTCTTCGCAAGCATATCATTTACATTGCGCAAATTGTACATTTTAGGTTAGCCGTCAGAGTCTCACACGCGTAGAGGTATATAGAGGTGACCATTGTATACATTAAAGTCAGCTTCGATTTAAGGCTAATATTCTTGTATTTCCAGATTATTTGCAGTCTGGTCAGGGCGACCATCGCTGTTCTTGTCTGGATATTCGATCTTGGCCCATCCGCGTTCATTTCTGCCTCTCCCCCCCCCCCCCCAGATATTTGAACCACGTAACACTTTCCAGAGGTTCACCTTTAACCATAATCGGGGTTTAAATACCCCTTGGGGCGTTGACCATGACCTTACTCTTTCTCTGCACTGATTTCCACCCCAAATTTCTGGGCAGCATTGTCCAGGTTTGCGACTAGCATTGCAAGTTCAGGTTCTGTTCCAGCCAGACCGGTAATGTCGTCGGCAAACTGGAGGTTGGTGAGTATGCGTCCACCAATACTGACCGCCCCTACGTGTTCATCCAATGCTTCTGACATAATGCGATCTAGAAAAACATTGAAAAGTGTCGGAGAGAGGAGACACCCCTGACGCACGCCGACTGTCGTGTGGAACCATTCACCTGTGGTCCCGTTGTTTACTGCACTGCTGGCATCGGAGTAGAGTCTCTCATTGACGCGAGTGAGCCCCTATTTTATCTTGTACTTGTGCAGAGTTTCCCATCGTGCCTCATGTCCCAACCTATCAAAAGCCTTTTTAAAGTCAATATATACATGAGCTTCCAGAGAATTGACCAATAAAAGTTACTGGCGTGACTATGAACTGGCTATATATTATCTAAACCAAATTGAAGAACATAAACCAAAGTTGGGATACCAAGCAAAGGATAGTTGCAAACTGGATGAAGTGGAGGGAATGAATTTGATGATGTCCTTAAATACGATATATGTCCCGTACGCTATGAGGATGTCAAAGGCTGACCAATAAAAACCGCATGTCTCTTCAGTCATGAGGTCGTGTACAGGCAAATTTGTTTACTTCCGATAGAAGAAAAATAAACTATGCATTATCGAGTTTTGTCGTGGTTAGAAAACCGACTTGAACAAATCTTAGCCACCCACTTCTTACTTCCTTCCTTGTAACTTACTTGCCATGTCACTCGATTTGTTGAGGCATAGGTCGAATACTGCATTTGGCTTTCATTACCAGCTTTTAGGGAAGACTGATTCTTCTCATTTGCACTATTGTTTTATACCAATGGCTTTTACATGGTGATGTTGCCAATACCGCATACAACCTTCTTTAATCGCATCTATAATACGCAGGAAGGAAACAGTAGTCATATCCTGCTTTACCCAGGAACCGCTACAGTGAATTTTTTTTATTATTGATTATGTAAAGCCAAAATGTTATTTTTATTATTGGAGTTCTGAAATTAGCGAATGTCATTTGTCAAACATGAATGAGCGAAAGCAAATATTCCCTGGTTGGGAGCTCGTGTTGAATGCTACAGTGTCATGGCTAATAATATTTATTTCCCTCTCGCTTGCCCTTTTGATCATTTGTCTCATGGGACTTCTTATTTTGTTTTATTTATTGATGCATATATTTTATTTTATTTTTGGTGGTTAGGGAAAACCACTTACATAATGTCGATCGAAAATAATAGCAGCCTAAAAAACTACACACACACAAACAACAAACTCAAAGAAATCCTGAGCAATAAAAAAAATTGCAATAAAAATGTTTTAAACATCAATTCTTATTTTACTAATATTTATATTTTATGGGTTTGTAATTTCTTTGCCAAGCTGGTAAAAATCCTAAGTGGTGGGGATCATTCTGTACCACAGAGTATCGTGGCACATCTGTAATCCGGTGGACCTATTAAGTCCGTAAAATATTATGTGAGGGGCCCACACCAGAAACAGGTTGTAGATTGCCCAACAGACAGTCATATTTGTTGTTCTTTTTATTAGATACTGAAGCAATTATATTATTCCTTCTGGCCTCGTCTATACAGACATTTCAGAGAGCGAGAGAGGGGAGAAAGAGAGAGAGAGAGAGAGAGAGAGAGAGACAGAGAGAGAGAAAATACTAGACTGTTATATCGACTGTCTTTGTCCTAGCCTAGTACCAACAGTCTAGTCCTTGGTTCTTCGGGATTTGCTTTATGACGTACTAAGGAGCTGAATCCTTGGTTCTTCAGGATCTGCTTTATGACGTACTAAGGAACTGATTCCTTGGTTCTTCAGGATCTGCTTTATGACGTACTAAGGAGCTGAATCCTTGGTTCTTAAATTTCCATGATTGTCGTGGTAACCGGTCTTCTATCATTCTGCAGTAGTCCCATCACTTGAAGTAAGTTGATAACAATTGTAATGTTGGATTCATCCTTTAAGCGCGTATGGGATGCTGAGCAGATATCTTGTAGTTGTTGTTGTTGTTGCTGTAGTTGTTGTTGTTCGAAGCTGCTCTTGCTTTGTTTTTCACTGTTTACCTTTTGGTGCGGTAACAATATATTTTCTTATATCCTTTGGTGGCTTTTATCTGATCCCCAATCTACAACAGGAAGTTTATTATAATGACTGACATTCTTTGCTTCAACACATCAGACTTCTATGTGCCTGTGTTTTCCAATTCAGAAACGGACGATCAAGGTAACACCTAAATAGTTGAGGTTTTCACCTAATTGCAAATGTATCCTATTTACCCATAGTTTATGAGCTCTGTAATCTTTTTAAGAGGTAAAACATACATGTTTTTCCCCATGTCTTGACCCACTAGCTCAATGATGTTAGAGCGTGCGGCATCTGAATTCTTGATGTTGTAATGTTTTCTTCAAAGACCCACAAGGCCAAATCATCTGAATACACAGAGTATTCATATAGTGCTTGGGCCAACTCTCATAACGTAACTTAGTGTTTATTCTGGTTTAAAAGCTTGCAGATTATGTATACAACTAGTTTCTTTTACATTCACTTGATCTAAAAATGCATTGGCGTATCTTCTGGATTTTCTTCTCCATGCTCCTATCGTTCGCTTATGCCACGTTTGTGGACGGTGCTTATCTGAACACCAAGTCTGATATGACGCTATTAAATTTGTCCCGACTGCGTGCGAGGACAAAGATGAGGACGGTGCTCATTAGGGAGATGACGCTATTTGCGGATGATGCTGTTCCAGTGGCCAATACTAAGATGCTCCTCTAGAGACTAAAGGACATTTGTCCCGACTGCGTGCGAGGACAAAGATGAGGACGGTGCTCATTAGGGAGATGACGCTATTTGCGGATGATGCTGTTCCAGTGGCCAATACTAAGATGCTCCTCTAGAGACTGAAGGACATTTGTCCCGACTGCGTGCGAGGACAAAGATGAGGACGGTGCTCATTAGGGAGATGACGCTATTTGCGGATGATGCTGTTCCAGTGGCCAATACTAAGATGCTCCTCTAGAGACTGAAGGACATTTGTCCCGACTGCGTGCGAGGACAAAGATGAGGACGGTGCTCATTAGGGAGATGACGCTATTTGCGGATGATGCTGTTCCAGTGGCCAATACTAAGATGCTCCTCTAGAGACTGAAGGACATTTGTCCCGACTGCGTGCGAGGACAAAGATGAGGACGGTGCTCATTAGGGAGATGACGCTATTTGCGGATGATGCTGTTCCAGTGGCCAATACTAAGATGCTCCTCTAGAGACTGAAGGACATTTGTCCCGACTGCGTGCGAGGACAAAGATGAGGACGGTGCTCATTAGGGAGATGACGCTATTTGCGGATGATGCTGTTCCAGTGGCCAATACTAAGATGCTCCTCTAGAGACTGAAGGACATTTGTCCCGACTGCGTGCGAGGACAAAGATGAGGACGGTGCTCATTAGGGAGATGACGCTATTTGCGGATGATGCTGTTCCAGTGGCCAATACTAAGATGCTCCTCTAGAGACTGAAGGACAGATTCGGTGAGGGGTGCAAACAGTTCAGTCTCACCATAAGCATGGAAAAGACAACGGTCTGCACACCGGATGTTTATGCTTCCCCCTCCTTAAATACTGATGGGGTCACTCTGAAGGTCGTCAACAGCTTTACTTATCTGGAGTCTGCCATCATCAACACTCTCTCAGCTTCACTTATCTGGGGTCTGCCATCTGCAACACTCTCTCGCTCGAGGTAGATATGGGAGGTGCTTGCCTAGACGAGCACAGTCATAACTCACCTGGTGAAAATAGTTTGAAAGAACAATGTGCCCTTTCACTGCACCAAGGGTCTGGGTCTATATGGCCTGCGTTCTTGGCACTCACGTGTATGGAAGCGAGACATGGAACACTCACACTAAGCAGGAGGATAGTTCAACGTATTTCCCTATAGGTGCCTAAGGCGTATATTAAGAATTGAGTTGAAAAAGAGAGTGCCACATAATGTGATTTTATAGTGAGCAAACACACACAGTATGTACTTGCTGTTGAGCCAACGACGCATTTGAATGTTGGTGCATGTTTGCTGCATAGAAGATGAAACGCTGCCAAAGGATTTCCCATACAGACAGCTGGCCATTGGAGCTAGAATCAGCGGTCTCACACTGCGACACAATCGCGTTTGCAAGCGAGACATGGTCATGCGACATCCCACCTCAAAGTTGAGAAATGATTACTCATGATCGAGCCGTTTGGAGACAGTCAGTTCATATGGGCATAGTAGCTACAGAAGCCATCTGGCTGCACAGAAAAGGGAAAGATTGAAGGGATCGAACGACACCCAAGCAAGTATGCTTTCTCAGAATGGTTGTACGATTTCCAGCAGGGACTGTCACGCCTAAATTGACCTTTACAGTCATAACAGACTGTGTCTGAATGCAGGACACAGAGCTAGATAAAACTACCAGTGCTCCACGCTGATGGTTCCCAGCAACTGAAGCGGCAATGATGATGATTGCTATAGAGAGCCTAATATAAGACTTTCCGTTGCACATAATCTTTCATGCACTTTAAACTAAAATTGCCGTTACTTAATGACTGTACCTCGTGCATATATATATATATATATATATATATATATATTTACAAAGATCAACGTGGGTGACACTCTTCTCTCTTGGGGGTCTCCATGCTATAATGTGCTCTTTTTGCTAATCTGCAATTTAACTTCTCCAGCGGTTTTGTTTTCACGATGAGGCTGATCAATGTGTTCATATTTCGGTAGAATGACTTCTGCGCAGCTTGACTTTGAACTCTGTTTCCATACCTCATCAAAAGCTTTTTACTAAATCCGCTCAACCCATTAGCAAATGATTCTTTTCTTGAAAGTCATCTTCACTTTCTTGATCTTTGTAGGTAATCTAACTCTTAGAAGTCGCTGTTGTCTGAATCAAGCATGCTGTGGAATTAAGACTAATTACCACTTGAGTCTGATATTTACGTTCCATCAGTGTTCCCGCACAGTTTAGTGAACTGATAGACATGTAGCCATTTGCATTCGTTAACTCTTTGTCTTTCTTCGGAGTAAGTATCACTATGACCTTATCCAATGCCTGCTGTACAATTCCCTTTGTCCAACTCCAATTTAGTACAGACTTATTAACATTTTGTTTGATATCTTATCTTTTTTCTGGTGATATCGTATTCTATAGAGATCGCATTGCCACCAACATGTCACCTATTTCTAAATTTGTCATAATTTGCTCTTCTATTAAACGATTTATGTCGTTGTGGGTCTTTTGTTTATCACTGATGGCTATTACGGTCCATTGTAACACTAGCATAATGTTCCATAGTTCAGTTGTGTATTACCTGATAGCTTCAGGCCATTTTCTTGATAGTAATTTCCTTTGGTAGGATATCCTTTGCTGTTCAGTGCTCTAGCTAGCTTCCAAAGCGTGTATTCTTCGCTGGCTTTGTTGAGAGATTATGAGGTTTTTTCAGCTAATCTTGATGTATGCTTTCATGTTCTTTTATGCTTTGCAGTGATTTCTTTTAGAGTGATGTATGCTTAGGTTGACTGTTCCTTGTCTGCTACGTTTCCGGCATCTGATAATTAAACCTAGTACTTTTGTAGTTCTTTACTCAAGTAGGGTTTGACATTGTTCCTATCCCCTCTGGAAATGGTCTCAGCAGCAGCTTGCAAAACAGCTTTAAGACTTCCAATCATTGATTTCATACTGCTGTTTCGCATGTGCCGATGGTATGACGAAGCTTGTCTGTTAGAATGGTCCACCTGGTCAGTCCTTTTGTAGTTCCAACGAGGAAATGGATTTTGTGCAAGGGAAACATATTACATATTTATTGTCAACAGAATAGGCCTTTGTTTTCTGCGTGCTAATTGACAGAGAATTTCTTTAGCAATTTCAGAGTGAATATTTCTCGTGGAAAAGGCTAAATCTGGATTAGAGATTGTGTGCCACGTTCTGGAGTAGAAACTTGGTTCATCATCCGGCCCATTTATTAGGGGGAGATTTGTGTAAATTTCGTAGTCGTCTATCTGTCCCTAAATTCCCTTTTTACTAAGCGGGTTGGATATATTTATTCCCATATCAGAAAGTGAAATACATTTTGTTGATTGGTGGACCATATAAGTTATAAACGTCAGCATTAACTGTATGACAACCTTACTTAAGCGTTCCATATGGTGATCAATGGAAATGGATCACAGGAAATCAGAGCTTGGCAATGGCAATTCAGAGGCTACTGAACCTGAAAAAACTGAAGAATACCAGAAAATCAACAAAAGTGACAATTTTGATAACCTATCTTTTTCCCGTGGCAGCATACGGCTGCAAAACATGGACAGTTATCCAAACCTCAAAGGAAGAGAATCGAGTTCTTCGAGTGTAAATGTCGTTATAATACCGTAGAACGAAAAAAACAGAAGAATGCAGACATTAGACAAGAGTTGGGGGTAGAGGAGAGCTGGTTCATAAATTTCATCAACAGAAAATTAAAACACTTTGGTCACATCAAAAGACACAACGGTCTTTAAAGAACGATAATGTAAGGTATGGTGCCGGGCAAGAGAGACAGAGGCAGAACAAGAAGGCGATGGCGCCAAGATGTCAAGGAATGATTGTGCGTGACTCTAGAACAGGCTGGAGATTTGGCAAGATATCGAGTTTCTTTCAAACGGCTTGTCATTGAAGCGACGTTCTGCAAAGAGCATGCTACATGACGAAATATAAATAAATGCAACAGGAGGTAACATGATAATAAAAAGGATATAACCCCCCCCCCCCCCCCCCCACCCCCGATCAAGCGTTATGGCCTTTCTTAATTATATTAAATATTTATTTATTTATCCTCTTCTAAGCTGAGGTTCTATAACTTATTTGTAGAGTTTGTAAAGATACCAGTCGATAATATGGAATGGTCTAGTTGCAGTAACGAGAAAGGAACAGAACGAAAGTCATGTCACAACACAGAGCTCTCGTCATGGACAAAAGAGAACACAAATTGGTTGTGTTCTTTGTCGTGTTCTTCTTGTGTCTAACGAGGATCATATGATCATGTCAAATAGTTCGTGTCGTTTTGTTTCTGTTTCAGTGCGGTAACGGATCCATTCCCCTTCATAGTATAATAAATATGTGACCTTCACCCCAACTGAAACATCCATTTACTTTGTCAATAGACCGCCACTTTCCAAAACACCGGGTTTCAGTATCACAGAAAAATACGCCCATATTCACACAGCTTAACTGTACATAATATTGTAAAAAAGAATACTGCAGAAATATATATACATACACAGGCACCCATACAACATGCAAGCATTGAAAATGGAACTGCGACTAACAATATGAGCATACGAGTAGATATTGAAAGAGATTGAAAAGGTTGAATATATTATATTAGTATATATTTAAGAGTTCCAAACGAGGGGTCCCTAAAATCCTGCTGTCTCTGGAATCGGTGGGGTTAACGAAAAGCCGTGTTTATTCGGTTTTGGAGAGCTAAAAAGGTATGTCCCAAAGCAAGCAGTGTGATCGGAGATGAAGTGTTGACGACTTCGTTATAATAAGTCTCAGCTTCTTCTTTTTGTGGTGAGAATTGGGTGTCAGTTCGTTACCTCACTGCGTACATTTTCTAAACACTAAGCCGGAAAATCATTTTCAGTTAGATCGTCTGGAGCGTATTGTTAACAGTAATTGAATCCGGCACGTATTCCATCAGACCCAACCAGAATGCTACTCTGTTGCTCATATGTGGTTGGTTGTGAGGTTTGTCCATCAGATCCCGCCAGAATGCTTCTCTGTTCCTCAGATGTGGTTGGTTGTGAGGTTTGTCCATCAGACCCAACCAGAATGCTACTCTGTTGCTCATATGTGGTTGGTTGTGAGGTTTGTCCATCAGATCCCGCCAGAATGCTTCTCTGTTCCTCAGATGTGGTTGGTTGTGAGGTTTGTCCATCAGATCCCGCCAGAATACTTCTCTGTTTCTCAGATGTGGTTGGTTGTGAGGTTTGTCCATCAGATCCCGCCAGAATGCTTCTCTGTTCCTCAGATGTGGTTGGTTGTGAGGTTTGTCCATCAGATTCCGCCAGAATGCTTCTCTGTTGCTCAGATGTGGTTGGTTGTGAGGTTTGTCCATCAGATCCCGCCAGAATGCTTCTCTGTTCCTCAGATGTGGTTGGTTGTGAGGTTTGTCCATCAGATCCCGCCAGAATGCTTCTCTGTTCCTCAGATGTGGTTGGTTGTGAGGTTTGTCCATCAGATCCCGCCAGAATGCTTCTCTGTTCCTCAGAACTTGTTGGGATGTTTGTCCATCTGATCCCGCCAGAATGCTACTCTGTTCCTCAGATGTGGTTGGTTGTGAGGTTTGTCCATCAGATCCCGCCAGAATGCTTCTCTGTTCCTCAGATGTGGTTGGTTGTGAGGTTTGTCCATCTGATGCCACCAGAATGCTACTCTGTTCCTCAGAACTTGTTGGGATGTTTGTCCATCAGATCCCGCCAGAATGCTTCTCTGTTCCTCAGAACTTGTTGGGATGTTTGTCCATCAGATCCCGCCAGAATGCTTCTCTGTTCCTCAGAACTTGTTGGGATGTTTGTCCATCAGATCCCGCCAGAATGCTTCTCTGTTCCTCAGAACTTGTTGGGAGGTTTGTCCATCTGATCCCGCCAGAATGCTACTCTGTTCCTCAGAACTTGTTGGGAGGTTTGTCCATTTCATCTAGTGAGACAGTGGGGAGAAGAACGAAGTCGATTATACATTTTTTAACATGGTTAGCGATCTGGAAAATGGTTGCGATCCACTATTTTAATAACTATATATATATATATATATATTCATATACATGGATACTTATAAATGGCCAGGATGATATGGAACGGTTACGATTTTTGATGTTTTATTTGTTAGGGGTTATGGGGTTTGGGTGGGGTGTGAATCACATGACATATTTATTTACGTTAATTTGACAGCAACTATGTACTGTTTCGGCAAAATTTAAAAAAAATATAGTATCTGCTGTTGCTCCAGTTTATGATGAATACCTTTATATTTAGAAAAGTCGAAATAGCTATTGTAATCAAATAAACCTCCATTGTAATCATATATTATTTAATTTTGTTCACACATTTTTACGGAAGTTTGAAGTCTATAACAACCCCTGGAGTATTCGCCCATTATGTTTCTATAATTATTTATCTATATCGATATAGCATAGTAAACCAAAGTGTTAAGAGACTTGTAATCGTCCTTATTGTATCTAAATATACACATCTCATGTCTGGTATCGTATCCGGACTGGCTTACGATTAGTCGGCCGGAACCGGAAGCAGAATAAGCCACACACTTAGGAGACGTTAGTCCATCTTTAGATGTTAATACTTCCCAAAGGCGTCCATTTTTGGTAAGAATATAGACACCCGTATTGCACACAACTATTGTATTATCGTCTGCATCGGTACATACACCATATAAGGAGATGAAAATCTCTGCAGGTAACCTGAAATCGAGGGAAGAAAAACACCGGAGCAAGCGCCCGTGAAAATGGAAGATTTTAACGCAGTTGTTTCCAGTGTCCGAGACAACAATCTGCTTTGCAGAGTTTGTGGTAACGCAGTACGGATGGTCGAACTGTTTTATCCCGTCACCATAGCTACCAAAAGTATGACTGACCTTACCAGAAGGCGTCAGTACAATTACACAGTGCTTGCATATATCCGTGAGGACAGCGTGGTCATCTATTGTCACTGACACCCCGTGTGGGAACTCAATCTCGTCTGGGTGGACAAAACATCGCTCGAGTTTGCCGCTGAGGGTGAAGATTTTAACAGCTGCATTCACACTGTCTGTCACCACGATGTTGTCGTTGGTTGTCATAGAAACACCTATGGGGTAACAGAGCTGCTCTGGATTGGAACCTTTCTCACCAAACTTGAACTTGAGGACGCCATCTGAACTGAACAACTGTATTCTGTGGTTTTCCGTGTCTGCAATTATCACGTCTCCTGCAAAATAGTATTCAGATAAAGATTGAAGTTTTCTTCATTGTTGTGATATACTAAGAAGGGCGATATCGAATACTCGCTTTGTTTTCTGAATTGTGCATTAAAGAAACCACTGACAGTGCATTCGTATCTCTTAATTGTACGTTACAGTTTCATTAATTCCGCCACACATAGTCAGATACTAGATGCTGTCTTTTCCTATAAATTATTTAGACTCGTGTTTTTCATTAATGGAGTCAGGCGGCAGTGATTGCTCAATGCGGATAAATGTAAGTATAGCCTATCCCCAAAAAATGAAAAAGACATCATGTAGAGAATATCCCGAAATTGATACTTAAACTTCATTTTTTATAAAGTTATTCAATATTTATTTAGTAGCATTATATTGCAGGAAAACACTTGTATGTTAGGGTAACGCTTAATTGCTTTGAACCGTCTATATTTTGTAACGCTGTATCGCTTTGAACCGTCTAGGTTTTGTAACGTTGTATCGCTTTGAATCGGCTAGTTTTTATTATTCATTGTTTTATAATTAATCAATAATATCAGCAACGTTAATGAATACAACTGATTATGCAAAACATTCACTCCCTATTGGTGTTTGGATGCATATCAAACAGAATAGTTATATGTCTCTATTCTCATTCAGGCAAATATTAAGAACACTTATTCCATACAATCCTAATAACAAGACATAAGGATTAGAACAAACAATGGTATGGAAGCATTTTTTGAACTTTACACAAAGTCGAAGCAATGAAAATAGTGGATGATAAGCTCTTAATCTCATTAAAATGCTCTCAATGCGTACAGAGGATTACAAGAACAGATCCACTTGCATCTTCCAAGCATGTCTTAAAATGAGGACAACATAGAGTTGTGCATGGGACAAGCAACATCATCTTGTAAAACGCATGGATTTTATAAGCTGGCACTGAAAAAAACAAGCTTTCTGTAAAGGTAGCAGCTGTAGTTATAACCTATACATTGGAGCGCAAAGGTGAATGATTGTTAGTCATTAGAATGGCTTTCTTTAAAAAATGCCACTTTCCAGTGGGGACATTTTCTTCACTCTGGGAAAAAAAGAAGTGAATGATGATGATGATGATGATGTAAATGATGATATATCTCAAATAATCTCTGACAGCATTGTCAAGATCCAGACCTTCACATGGCAGATCCGTTAAATACTTGGCGACCGGTGACCAGAAGCGTCAGCTAAATGAGATTCGTCAGTTTGAAAGACAACTCATCTCGGTGATAGAATGTTCAAATTCTAGTCATCCGCTACCTTGCAGGTAGGCTGGGGGCATCTGCATACTAAATGCATGATTAAAAATGGTTGCTGTAATCAGATGTTCTTGATCGTGCGGCATATATGACATTCCAACTGTAAAGTTCGGTTCAAGGCATCATGTTTGAATATCAATATGTTGATTAACATTATTCTCAAAGTTTCAAGCTGCGTATGTCTATTTTACTCATTTTTTCTCGGATCACGCTGTATCTTACGCACAAGTAGATGAAGGGGAAGAGAAGAAGAAGAGGATGTAGAAGAAAAATAAGAAATCAAGACGATAATGCAATGTTACCTCTATTTTCTGGTAGATTACATTTACACAGAGTAGCGCATGGTCGATTGCAAAGGATAATGCTCTTTCATTTCAGAGTGTGCGGGTTCGGTTCCCGATACCATCTAATTATCTTTTATAATTGATAATGAAATAAAAGCCTAAGTAGTAGACTGTCAAGACAAGTAACCTTTATTCCTCAGTCCTATTTAAATTAGCAGCGGAAAATCGCAGTAATTACAGTATTTTGAGAGGTATTGACATACGATACACGTGGTCCAGTGGTCATGATACCAGTGTCTAACTAAAGTGGCGTGGATTCGAAATCCAGGCTGCTGTAGTTGTTATTTAAAACTACTATAGATGACGTTTCTTTGGTAGCGGGTTACATTTGCTCTTCACTACATTCCGAGGAATATTTGAGATGTCCACGGTCCTTCTGGCTGTCGTGCAATGTGAGGATCGTCAAAAAGCTGACTATTATTGGGATTACAGTGTCGAACCCCTTCTCGATGACCAGACTGGTGTTACACAGCCTTTTTCCAGGAGCAGAAACGAGGACATGACGTGTGACCTGGATCAGTATGTTTCAACTAACACCGATTTTCCTTCGATTCTTAAAAATCTAAGTATGACATTTCCTTTTTTTTTTTTTTATGTCTGACGCGAAATATTGTTGCTGTTGTTGTTTAATGCCCACAATGAGTAAGTTTACTCTTTTGTGTGCCATGAAAAGGTCGTTAAGTGACAGGTTGTAGTAGCTTTCCTTACATTCCGAGCGTACTGATGAAGGTGGACCGCTGTCCACCAGGTGGTTGTGCTATGCTTGGCTTCATCTGCGTGACGCACACTACTACGGGTGAAATAGAAACTATGCCCACACACTGTATGACTCCTGCATGACCTTAACTCATCAACCTTTATAAATCTCGGAACTGGACCTCAGGATTGGGAATAAAAGCTGAATTAATATTTGTTTCATGTCTGCGGAATCTCCGGATCCTCCCGCAGATACGGAAACCAACATCGGCTGCCCTACTATAGCTGAAGTTCTTGCTGCTATTCGGAAACTCAGAGATGGACGAGCGGAAGGTCCGGATCACATCCCTCCGGAGCTGTTGAAACACGCCATCGACCCGATTAGCTCTGCCCTCCATCATTTATTTCTGCAAATATGGAAGACGGGACACGTCCTGGCCGACTGACGCAATGGAATCCTCGTCTCCCTGTACAAAGACAAGGGGAGTCGCAAAGGCTGCAGTAATTACAGGCCTATAACACTGCTCTCGGTTCCGGGAAAGGTGTTCGCTCACATGTTACTGGCTAGACTCAAGCCTCTCTTGAGCACAAAACGTCACCCAGAACAGTCTGGCTTCACCCCAGGTCGTTTTACAACTGACGCTATCCTTCTCTGCGCCTCCTCGCCGAACTGCACCAGGCCTTCAATCGCCCCTTGTGCGCTGCATACGTGGATTTGAAGTCCGCTTACGACTCGGCTGATCGGCCGGCTTTATGAAAAGCCCTCCAGGGAATAGGCACCCGCCCGTTGAACCTGATCAAGGAGGTACACAAGGACACTGGCGCCAGATGTCGATTGGGTAGCATTCTCTCTGACAGATTCCCAACGACTTCGGGCGTCAGACAGGGATGTGTTCTTGCACCCGACCTATTCTGTCTGGCAGTCGACTCGCTTCTTGACCGCCTCAGCGCGCACCAGGCGGGTATAGTTAATGATCAGTCAATCTTCACTGGTCCGTTTACGCGGAGGACATTGTCATTTCCGATGCAGAGATCTGTGGAAATATTAGACAGCGAAACGCCCTCCCTAGGCCGGTCTATATCATGGGCCAAGGCCAAAGTTCAGAACCTAATATTCGACACATCACTCCAGGGTATTGAAACTCAAGGTCACACTGCGCATTTATATATTTTGTTAGCATGACGTCATCCGATGGGCGCAGCGGTCTCGATATGTCAAGGCGCACACTGATATGCACGACCTCCAACGTGTGTGGAGTAATGGCAAGATCTTCCTTGGGAAAAAAAATCCCAGTCCTGCTTTACGGCTCCGAAACTGCGACATTGCTGAAATATAAAATGTTGAGACTAGAGGCCTTCTACATGCACAACCAGCGGCGTATCCCGGGCATCTAATGGCTTGACAACATCCGCAACGTGGAGGTCTAGGCTAAAACAGGCCTCCACCCAATCTCAGAAACACTTGACCGACGCCGAGTATCTTTGTTCGGTCATGTTCTACGGCTGGACCAGGAAACCCCGGCACACAAAATACTACACAAGTCGTTCCTCAGCGCTAAAAGTCTTCCCTCGACCGGCTGGAGGCGCAGAGGAGGCTGTCCCCGCACAGTATGGCTCCAGCACATATCAACCTTTTTTCTGCGCCCTGGACGAGGACTGACAGCACGTCACAGCAGTTGAGTCATGGATGTGGCCGACCGACCTCAGACGCCTAAACAAACATTATTATTATTTATTATTTATGTTTAGAGAAAGTAATTTATGTGCAATTTATTTTTGCTAACTAAAGTTCAAATGTTTGCAACTGTCCAACTCATGGTACTGTATACGAAGCAAATTCACCCAGTTCAAACGCATGCTGAGTATAGTGTTAGCAGTCTATGTTTGAAAGCAAACTTTAGAATCAAACTTACTGACTTAAATTTCCGACCACTGTATGGATCTTTAGTTGTGTTTCTTAAGCCAAGTGAGTTACGTCGATCAATGTAAGTCCTTGTTATTGTATTTACGAGTATGTCATCCATCCATCCATCTATTTTGTGGTCTCCATCGTATCTTGTAATCAGATCTTCATGTGTTATTTGTGTGCAGTGGTATTTGCTCAGGTTGCATTCTCATGAGATAACCGAGCCTATGTTTTTATTTCTTGCTATGTATTTAGCACAATAGATAATGCTTACAATATATCTAACGTCTTCATTACTAATTCTATCTACCTTTTCCCATGTATCTCATTTTACACGTTGTAGTGTTCTCCACCTTTGCCTTAGAGAAGCACAAAGCTTGACATTGGAAGAACAAAGGTGATATACATTTACTGTTTATTGACTGGTGCATTGTTCCCAAGCTGAAGCTCGGGTATTTCATGTAGTACAGACAGCTTGCGATTCACAACAACGGTTTTCTTGCATCTAGTTTTCATTTCTCTATCGAACGTTCCATCTTCAGTAGAAATGCTTCACAGGTTGTTGAAATCTTTTACCTGTTGTAGTTTGATATTGTGACACACATGTTAGACGGACCTGGCATTCTATTAACCTTCATCGCACCGGCCTTTGCTATGCTCATGTTCTTATTGTTTCATTCATAGATATACGAGACGTGTTCAAATTAAACCGGACGAAACTGCAACAAGTAAACACACGTACGGTGTGTATGATGACGTCACTTCTGGTGTAAACAGCACATACCAACCGTCAAATTTGTAAAATTGCATTATCCTCCGACTCATAGTTTCCTCAGCAGACTGTTGAAACATGGCGGGTGTGATAAGGAATCCGTCAAGAATTTATCAGCGAGTGGTGATTCGGTTTCTAACAGCTGAAGGATGTCGATTAGTTAACATTAATCGGAAAATGCAGGCAGTGTATGGTGCCAAAAGTGTGTCGACGACAACAGTGATGAATTGAACAACGATGTTCAAAGAAGGGCGTGAGTTAACGAAAGACTTTCCGAGACCAGGTCAGCCTCGTATTGTTGCTTTAACTCACGTCCTTCTTTAAACATTGTCCAGTTCTTCACTGTTGTCTTCGACACACGTTTTTCACCATACACTGCCTGCATTCTGCGATAAATGTCAACTGGTCAACATCCTTCACCTGTCAGTAACCGAATCACTGCTCGTTGATCAACTCTTGACTGATTCTGCATCACACACGCCATGTTTTCAACAGTCTGCTTAGGGGCCTATGAGTGGGAGGGTAATGAAATGTTGCATACTTGACGGTTGGAATGTGCTGTTTACACCATAAGTGACGTCATCATGTGCACCGTACGTCTGTTCACTTGTTGTAGTTTTGTCCGGTTTAATTTGAACACGCCTCGTAGAAACTACTCTTCGCCTTCCTTGTCTACCTCTATTATTTATTACAGAAATTGAGAAATGAATCGCTCGTTTCTCGAAATTTGTAAGAAGAAAGTTATTCCATACTTGTTTTCGTGTATCCTGTGTTTGTATACATATGTGACGTTGATTCCAACACTGTAATTTTACTTGCGTTTCTATGAAATTTAAGAATGCTTGATCAAACATGCAAGCTACACTTCCTTTGCAAACCAGGCACGCACTTAGCGTATATTGATCTAATAAATTATATCGATTACTTCATGTATAATTCATTCGAAATAACAAGTTACTCTTTGCTTCTATTTCTACCCAAGTTTTTCAAGCGTCCTCTTCATTTCGCAGCTCAATATTCTCTCGTCTCCACCTCCAGATGTTGCTTATTTAGTTAATAAAAAAGGGGGCGAAGAATAATCAGGATCAAATGAAACATTGATCAAAATTCAACTCCCCATCTACGCCAGGTTCCACGGAAACATGCTGCATCATAATAATTTTGTTAGCTAGATATGGAAAGATACTGTAATCCTCATAATGGTGAGCTTACTGAAAGGGCTCGCATTTATCTATATCCGACACATAAAGAAAATGAAAGCCATATAGTCCTGCTTACAGATGCTCTCGCCGTAGTCACAGCGCTAAAAAGCCAGAAAAACACTGAGCTTAATGACTTAAGAACAGCACTCTGTCAACTATGCCAGCAGTCCGCACCAAAAAGGGTAGTGGTACAGTGGGTCCCATCACACTGCAACATCCAAGGCAACGAGGAGGCAGACAGACTGGCAAAAGAAGGCGCAAGACTACCACAAACAGATACTAGTATGACGTACGAAGAGTCAAAACGGCTTATTAAAGCCAGATACATGACCAAATGGGAAACCGAACATACTGGTTACACCAATAACGATGCATATTACCAGCTGAACAGAAGAGAGCAGGTCGTTGTCTTCAGACTTCGCACTGGCCACAATAGACTGAGGTACCACCTATTCAACAAATTGAAGATAGGTGGAACCGACGAATGCCCGTGTGGTACCGGGAAAATGACCGCTAAACATCTGCTGCAGAACTGCCCGACATACGAGGATCAGAGAGAGCAGATGTGGCCATCACCAGTGGAACCACAAGACAAGCTCTATGGCAGTGTCGACAGCCTCAGGATGACCGCCGCTTTTTTCGAAAAAATAATGGTTACTGTCTGACTGCGGACGAAGAAGAAGGAGAAGAAGAAGAAGAAGATATATATCCTGGAGGACCCTGGTTTCCGGTTCACCCTCTCAAGCCCGTATCACGTTGTAAGAAGAGCCACTGTAACCCATTACCAGAGAATCATCGTCAAGAGTTTATCAAACTCAGTACGGGTAATTTCGAACAAGAACAACATGTGCATGGAATGGTCAATGTCATGTAGGTCATATCCTTTTATTTTTAAACCCCGACGAAAAATAGTCTATCTCAATTGTATTATTTTATTGTACTTGACAGCCAAGATCTAGGGACCTAGATCTACAGGAAGAGCAAGAGCCAGATTTGATGAGACCATTAGACAGTCCATAAAAGGTCAAACACAAGTATTCCAGCGATCAATAGAATCCAAGTTATAGGGACACATGGCATTAGACGACATACAACTAAAGGGATGACAGCAAATAATAGACAGTTCCTGGGAGATTCAGGACTAGACTGGAAGCAGATCAATAGACCAAGAGCGAGACAGAAAGCAAGCCAAGAGTCAGAAAGTCCCTAAAAGACCAACGACTAGAGTGAAATAAGACATACATACAGACATCCGATGGGAGATCAAGGACTAGACTGGAAGCAGACCAACAGTAAAACAGTAACTAGGAGATCAAGAACTAGACTGGAAGCAGACCAACAGCAAGACAGTCCCTGGGAGATTCAGAACTAGACTGGAAGCAGACCAACAGTAAAACAGTAACTAGGAGATCAAGAACTAGACTGGAAGCAGACCAACAGCAAGAGAGTCCCTGTGAGATTCAGAACTAGACTGGAAGCAGACCAACAGTAAAACAGTACTTAGGAGATCAAGGAGTAGACTCGAAGCATAGCAACAGTAAGACAGTCCCTGTGAGATCAAGGACTAGATTGGAAGCAGAGCAACAGTAAGACAGTCCCTGTGAGATCAAGGACTAGACTGGAAGCAGAGCAACAGTAAGACAGTCCCTGGGAGATTCAGGACTAGACTGGAAGCAGACCAACAGTAAAACAGTACCAAGGAGATCAAGGACTAGGCTGGAAGCAGACCAACAGTAAGACAGTCCCAGTGAGATTCAGGACTAGACTGGAAGCAGATCAATAGTAAGACAGTTCCTGTGAGATTCGGGACTAGACTGGAAGCAGACCAATAGTAAAACAGTACCGGTGAGATCAAGGACTAGGCTGGAAGCAGACCAACAGCAAGACAGTCCCAGTGAGATTCAGGACTAGACTGGAAGCAGATCAACAGTAAAACAGTTCCTGTGAGATGCAGGACTAGACTGGAAGCAGATCAACAGTAAAACTGGGAAATCCAGGACTAGACTAGAAGCCGACGAAAGGTGAGACAGTCCTTAAAAGACCCCGGACTAGACAGGAAGCAGTCCAAATGTAAGACAGCCTTTAAGAGACCATAAGCTAGACAGGAAACAGACCAAAGGTAAAACAGTCTCTAAGAGGCCACGAGCTAGGATATGTAGAAGAAAAGCGACCAAGTAAGAAAGCAGTTGCCCAAATAACATGAATTTCAATTACCATAGGTGCATCCGGGTAGAAAATGAAAAGTGCACTCCATATTTTCCAACTATGTCACAAAAATAAGGCAAAAGAAGGTTGTGTGTGGACTTGACAATCTCATCACGTAAAAAACATATTGTTACTGCCAATGCAAACGCTTGATACAGGTTCTCATTAAATGGCTCAATGCTTATCTTGAAGCATAACGGCGAATTAACATCAGCTTGCATTTTAATGCACAAACAAGTTCTCTTGAAAGTAATAAACGTAAAAGTAGTCCCAAGGATGATACTGTTGTAACTTGACGTTTTTGAGACTAGGCATCAACTGTTTTTATGATGTTGAGTTCATTTCATCGTTGATTATCCTTTCCTAACAGCAACGAAGGGATTCATTTACAGATGGGTCGAAAGTTACATATCGATAATCTGGTACCTTTGCAATGAGAAGCCAGCGCACTACCACACTGATTTTGAGACGCTCAGATATATCAGTGAATCAATAAATTAATAAATAAAAACGTTTATCGCTCTTTGTGGACCATAGATATTCAACAAATACACGTTAAGTTATCCTGTCATATGCCATCTGCGCCAGTCCAATTCACATCTTCCTGGTCTCTTTATAAAATATGCAATAACATAATATGCTAATGTATCTGATATCCTCCATATAACATCACTCATTCAATGTAATGACATGTCCAATCTGATTATTACTGTGTAGATCAGCGTTCGATGTGGCCATGTTAGATAAGGGGCACCACAACATGAAGGACTTTCAAGCTCTGTCCTTTAACTGGGACCCTTCGCATATAATGTCGACACACTTCATATTTAGTCCAAAATCAATGTAAATAAAAAAACGACAAACATAAACAAATATATGTGATATTACAGTAAGTATTAATTTTACATTTTCCAAATTGCTTCCATCGTATTTTATAATTGTTCGTAAGCCTTACCTCTATCTGTATCTGTTCCTGACAAAGACCTGTTAGTTGTAATGTATATTATTTTACTGGAGGAAGGCGAGCTAAAGTAGTTATCGTAAGCAGCTGCTGGAACGAGAAATGATGTCAAGACACTTTGTATGGTGCTCTGTCTATTTTCTTCTTTTTCTTCTTCTTTTTCTTTTCTTCTTCTTCTTATTCTCCTCCTCCTCCTCCTTCGTCTTCTTCTTCTTCTTCTTCTTCTCATTCTCCTCCTCCTTCTTCTTTTTGTTCCTGTCCAACTGCTCTTGTCTTACGCCGTGGTACCTTTGCGCTAAGTGTGAGGATTGTGCTGCTGACAGGTTGAACTTTTGGAGTATTCCTTTGATTTCCTCTATTCTTCGTGGCTGGAGTCGATCTCTTGTTCATGGCCCTGAACCCTTAATGTAGTATGATTTCGTTGCAAGATGATCATACGGCATCAATGTCAGAAAAACCTCTTTATATGCTGTGCATCAATACAGTAGTTAACCGATATAGTCCCAACCAAACTCCTCAGCGTGGTGTTGTGAATTGTGTCACTAACTTCCTTTTCTGCTGCTCGTCGTACCCAGTGTATCTAACAGGTCTTGATCATACTTTTGTATCTATCTGACAGGGTCGACGTTTGACACTGGTAACGTAACGTATGGATGACCAACATGTTTATCTGTTTAGTGGACATTGGGACATTACGATGTTTCAGCATTGGTGCTAGCTGATAGTGCACCTTATTTGCATTTTGAATTCTATTTTCTAAATCTCTGTTCAGTCAGTGAAGACATTTCACAGGTACTTAAATTCCGATACCTGCTTTAGGGTTTTGCCACCAGAGTGGAAACTGCGCTTGACGGTTTGATTGTCATAGATTCTGTCTTACCACAGCTGATCCATGTCCATACTCTAGGCAGGCTGAGTCGAACCATGTGGGGTGATGATGTAAATCATTCTTGTTGATTGTTGAAAAAGCTCTGGTTGTCTCTTACAATCAATTCGCTGAACGATTGCTCGGGATGATTGGCTATTCTGGTGATTTTATCCATATAAATGAGGAACAGAAGAGGGTATAACATACATCATTGGCTCACACTTATTCCTCACTTGGAAACAATTTGTCTGTCCGATATTTGTACTACTCGCCTCTTCGCTATTGTCGTACATGGCTCATATATTTTTCAGTAGCCGTCCCCTAACACTATATTCCTCCAAAACGAGGCAGATTTTTTTCCTATTGATCCTATCAATGGCTTTCTTTTGATCAATGAAGACCACACTTAATTTTGTATTATACTCTATTGTTTTTGTCTTATTGCAAATATTGCGCCCATGCATCCTCTATCTATTCTTCAATCTTCATTATTGAGACCAAGGATCCACACTGGCTCCTACTTGGTGGAAAGGCTAACCTCGGGATCAGGGAAAACATGATGGCCAAGCCCCACTTTAGACCACGCCGTGTACATGCAAACGGGTTGAGTTATAACAGTCTGCCCAAAATGATAGGTATCGACACTGTGGATCCCGTAGCGTCTTTTGATGAATCTGGCATTGCATTACAGCGAGAAGGACCCATGTCACCTTCTTCAATACGTCTCGGGATGAAATAAAAGTCACTGTAAACGTGTTACCACGTAAGTATTGACATTGATTTCTCTTACTTTTACCAAATATATTACCTGATTTGGTCGTTGCTACTCCACATGGCATATCGAATTGAGCACGACCTCGACCTTTCCTGCCGACCTTCCGAATGAGTTTGCCCTGGTCTAGCTCAGCTTTCCCCGCACAAGTCTCAGACCGCGTCAGGCGTTTAATCAAGAACATGACGTCATCAGAGTTTGCGTGGGTCTGGAAATAAACAGCATCAACAATTTGCGTGACATAATCGACTCCAATGTATTCGATACGAACAAAGGATGGATGTCTGTTTGTGTGAGTTATTTTTTAAAATTCAAGTAGAAGCATGGAGCCAGCTCTGCATTTTTCCTCCTTTGTAGGAAGACTGCTTCAAAGCATTTTTGCGGTCTTTATAATATGAGGAACAGCAATAAATTTCGGCGTAAATCTAATGTCCTCTTGTCTGTTTAACATTTACACAAAACACATTTTTCGACAGACAGAGGAAATGCCAAGAGTCGTTATCGGTGGAGTATCAATAAATAATCTGATATATGCAGATGACAAAGTGCTGTTGTTTCAAAGCGAACGAGATGTACAGGGATTTGTGATTCAAATAAAGAATACATGTCAGACGTATGAATATGACATTAATACGGAGAGATCAAAAAGTATGATAGTTAGAAACTTAGACGAGATAAATCTACAGATACAAACAGATGATCACCTTTTGAAAAGGCTATGCACTTTCCCTATCTTCGAAATTTAGAAACGAAAAACCGAAGATGCGAAATAAAAAAGAAAATCAACACCATCATGTAGCATGTCCTTAGCAGAACGTCGCTCTCATCACAGCCTGCTCCATGTTCATGTTTAGCGTGTCCTTGATGTCTTGTGTCCATCTACGCCTTGGTCGGCCTCTGTCTTGTCTTCCCGGAACAATGCCCTCCATAACTGCTTTTTCAAGTCCGTTGTGGCGCTTGATGTGACCGAAAAACCTCAGTTTCCGAGACATAACGTGGTTTATAAGCCAGTTCTATTCCACACTCAGATCTTGCAGGATGGCTTTATTTGTTATTTTCTTTACCCAAGGTATGTTTAGTATTCTTCTGTAGCATTTTGTCTCGATAACCCTGCTTCTCTTTCTTAATATTTGTGTGACGGTGAATGTCTCGCATCCGCACACTGCAACTGGGAATCCGTATGTTCTGAGAATCTACAATTGTAATACTTTGTTAGTATTGTGTCACACATTTTGCATACTATTCAGTTTCTGCATAGCAATGGACAATTGTCTCTTTATTTCCCTTGCTCAGTCTACATCGTTTGTTATCAAAGAGGCAAGGTATTCAAAGTAATCCATGTGTTCAATTTCTACATTACCAATTGTGATCTTGGGTTCGGGTTGTGTGTGAAAATAGACATTATCTGTGTTTTTTTTTAATACGCCTAAAGAGAATAGGGATAGAAAATATGTTTTCACTAACATTGTAACTCAAAGAAGTCATTCACAACATATGTTTTCACTAACATTGTAACTCAAAGAAGTCATTCACAACATATGTTTTCACTAACATTGTAACTCAAAGAAGTCATTCACAACATATGTTTTCACTAACATTGTAACTCAAAGAAGTCATTCACAACATATGTTTTCACTAACATTGTAACTCAAAGAAGTCATTCACAACATATGTTTTCACTAACATTGTAACTCAAAGAAGTCATTCACAACATATGTTTTCACTAACATTGTAACTCAAAGAAGTCATTCACAACATATGTTTTCACTAACATTGTAACTCAAAGAAGTCATTCACAACATATGTTTTCACTAACATTGTAACTCAAAGAAGTCATTCACAACATATGTTTACCAACATGATTTAAATATTGTCATCCAAAAAAGTCACTCATAACAAATGTTTTCACCAACATGAGTCATGCACTGTCATCCAAATAAGTCACTCCCCCATTCGTAGAATGTGGCATAGAAACATGGACAATGAACACAAGATTGGATAAGAAGATTGATTTCCATTGAAATATGAATATTTAGAAGAACGTGGCACATCTGTTGGAAATAACAGAACACAAATAAATAACTCTTGAGGGAAATGATGGGTACAAAAAGAATTGATAAACAAATAGTCCGACAGTCAAGATGTTTTGATCACGTGAAAAGACGTCAGGCTTTGCTAAAAACAATAACGGAAAGAAAGATGTAGGGAGAGAGCGCCAGAGGCAAGCAGCACTAATAGTGTGAGGAGTCCATCAAATGATGAACAGGGAAAGCATACGATTAAGGCAAGCAACAGAGAACTTTGAAGATCCATTGCAGCAGATCTTTGACGTGAAGATGGCATCTAAATTGAACTGAGTAAATCTTAAATTCAATATTGGCTGGAAAAGGAAACAATGCTGGTTGGTTATTGGTCCAGTGGCCTGTGGACCCCTGCCCTTTGGCCCAGTGCCATGTAGTTGTATCTGCAAGTGTGTGTGGGCTATTGTTTAGTTTTCTACAAAGTGTTGCATTGATCTGGCCTCAGAGGAATAAGCTATTTCCTAACACTGGTCGGACATTCAACACGATGGTGCTCAGCAGCGTCATGGGGATGTGTGCACAGCCGGTACTCTGGAGTATGTTCTGCTTGCATTATGTTCAGCAGCTTCATGGGGATGTGTGCACAGCCGGTACTCTCGAGTATGTTCTGGTTGCATTCTGTTCAGCAGCTTCATTAGGATGTGTGCACAGCCGGCACTCTGGAGTATGTTCTAGTTGCATTCTGTTCAGCAGCTTCATGGGGATGTGTGCACAGCCGGCACTCTGGAGTATGTTCTGGTTGCATTCTGTTCAAGTGACTGTTAAGTTGTACATGCTGAGTGCGAGGTAAGAAAAAGGTGCATTGGTCTCTTCTTTTCAGGAGGTTCATGTTGTCTTTGGGATTTGTGATGGCCATATGTTTGAAGATTTCTCTCCGAGTATTCCACAATGCCCATCTATTTAGCTAAGCTTCTTTTTTCAGTCTTCAGTACTTGTTTGACTGTTTATATGGTTGTTACTGTGTATTGCTGTTCTTGACTTGATCCTTTCTTAGTCTTAGCCAGTATGCTTTGTTATCGCCATGTCTATTTGTGTGACCAGGAATCCATTGCATAAATATTATGACTTCATGCGGTGTGATACGTTTATTGGGATCTATTGGTATCTGGATAAGTTCAGGCGTACAATAACTACTGTCTTCCAAAGCTTGAAGGGCACATGATGATTCTATTACGATTACGATACTTTGGGGTTTTGATGGAAAGCATCAAATACAGCCCTCAAGTGGTACAGAGCTACTTCCAGTGTTTTTATTTCTGCCTCATAGTTTGAACATATCTCCTCACAGGCATCAAACAGCTAAGCAGATGTTCTGTCTGGATACTCTAAGTAGTCTTTTTCCCGCTTTAATTGTGGCCTTAAAAACAAACCCGTCAGTATAGACATGTATCCATCTTTCTGTGTAGAGATCAATCGTTCTCTGTGATGCTCTCATGAGACTTACTGGGCCAGACCTTCTTGTCTGCAGGTGTTGTTTTAATTTCTGGCACTGTTAGACGTGTAAGTAAAAGAACGAAATAGGCCGATGTATGTGGTGGTAAATTTCTGGCTACTCTCTGTGTTTCTTGTTTTTTTGTCTAGGAGATTATATATGTCGTTAATCTCGCTGACATGGTGAAGGGCAAATTTTTGTTTTATTCTGCTTTTTGTTGCCATTTATCTACAAGATGGCTATTGAAGATATCTTTGGGAAGGATTACAAAAGAATAGTAACATACGTGTACGCACATACATGTCTTCATAAATAAATTGACAAATAGTAACAGTCCAAATAAAAATATTGAACTGAAGCTAACGAATATTGGTAATGAATATAAATGAAGTAACTCTTTCAGAAATTATATCATTTTATTTAGCAAGTATTCATGTAAAATGGAAAAATGTATATTTGTTTGAAACCAACAAGCACGCGTCTATTACTGTGCTCATTAGAAACTAATTTTCACGTGTTCGTTCACATAGTCTTCTGAGAAGGAAGACTAACGTCTGATCAGTCAGAATATACTGATCCGAAATGGTAGTCAGGGTCAGACAAAATATACTGACCAAGACCCTCACCTAAACTTCCCTGCAGTCCTTCATGGAAGCGGGCTGTTTTCACCACATCCTAGCTAACGTGAAGAGGGTTCGACGTGATCCACGTAGTAGTGATCTAGACGCAGATGAAGTCTAGCATAGTACAACCGCCCGCAAGATCCCTGTCTGCCTTCATCATCACGCTCGGGATGTGAGGAAAGCTACAACAAACCGCCACTAAACGTCTTTTCAGTGTGCACAAAAGGGTAAATATTCTGTGAATATTCCTTCAACAACAACAATGTAGGAGTCTTTTGTACATGATGATGTTTCCAGTCTTCAATGACATGCCTTGTTATGTTGTGTTTATATTCTCTCCTCCATAGTTATGAGCTCTGGGATACAAACGGGGATAAGTTATTGCCGGCCTTCTTATATTGTAGCTAGAGAGCGAAGAGTAATTAGGGTCAGATGAAACATAACGATCACGATCCACATCTCACGTTCTCGTTCATGATCCAGAAAATATGCTGCGTCATAGCAGCCTGGTCAACGAAAGTGGTGATCTTACTGTAGAGTCTTGCATTGCACTAGGGTCAGGAGAATTCCAGTCTACCTTCTTAAGTAAGCATCGGGATGTTAACAAGCCACTGTAACCAGCCACCAATAAAACTTCAAACGTTCAAACAATTCAGCAGAAGTAGCTTCGAACAGCAATAACATATGCGGATAGTTTGTGTTTATTTTATGTGTGCCCACTACTCCCCTGCAGAAAGAAACGTGTATTAAAATATATATATATATATAAAGAAGAATAAGACGAATGCGGTGGAAAGACGTAAAATTAGATGAAGAAGTCTCATTTAAATTAGTAGCAAAAAGAAAATTAATGAACAACAGGTTGCGATAGTCAAAACACTTTACTGGAAATCGCACAGCAAAGAAAGGTATAGGGCGAACGTGACATAGAGAAAAAACGTTATAGAAGGCAGGATAACAGCAAGAGGTAAACAGAGAAGAGCTCCAGATGACATCATCAATGCAGGAGACGCATATTCTTGTAGATCCATTGCAGCAGACCTTTAACGTGAAGATACAAGTAAATTGAATTGAGAAGCAAAAACAAATGTTATATGTATTTCGCCACTGTCTTTGTCGTTTTAGTTTAACTTAACGTTTTCATTTTTCTATCCTTGTATGTTCGACGTGTGAACTTTGGGGAATCGTTCCATTAGTCTACTTGCAACACCACTGTGCCAAGATTGTTTATACAGTCTTGTGATGGAGGGGAAAGGCTTGAGGCAGAAAGAGTCACAGCCACATCTTCCCCATGTCATGTAAGTCGCATGAAAGGAACAACCCATAAATATACTACTAATAGTCAAATAAAAGTCCCAAAGTGTCTAAAATGAAGATAGATAGGATGATTTAAAGCATGATGAAGAATAGGGAGACGATGACACACATAATCAGAAAAAGTAGTGTAACAGTTCCAGCCGGAGCATGAGCGTTTAGGGCAGGGATGATGTGGTCGGCAACTCTGAGAACAAAGGTACTTGAATGTGTGCCAAGGTCACTCTCCGTCTCGACACTACGCCAAGGTCACTCACCGTCTCGACACTAAGTCAACAAAGGAAAACAGGGGGTTGTGGAATGTGTCTAGTACAGGAAGGGACTAGGAACTGACTACTGGCGTTCCGATTTGGGTAGTGTGGGATTAGTGACAGACAGAGGTAACCCCCCAGATATCCATTGGACAGCTCTGATACTACTTGAGACTATATAATACTAGACAAAGTTTAACTCAAGAGACTGGCCATGGAGAGAGAGAAAGACAGAATTTAGCTAGGAGTCTGTTTAGCTCGTCGACTTAATAGAAGAGTGATTGATAGGTTGTTTTACGAATGTTTCTGAGATAGAACAGGGTTGCTGAACCAGCATACACCTTTGAGTCTTGGCCAGTCGCTCTATGAGGTGTGTGTTGGGCGCCCTGTGTCTAGTAGAGACCTGAATGTGTGTTGTACGTGCAGAACACCTGATGAAATATGTATGGTCTGAAGAGTTACATGAGTGCACAGATCGAAAGGAGAGATCTGGATGTGTGTGTGGTGTGTAGACACCGAGGAAACGATGTATGTTCCAGAGTGAGTGTATACGCAGATCGATTGAGTGTGTGGTTATATGTGGGTATACATTGAATAGATTGAATGTATAATAGAATATAATATAGATCTGAGTTTGAGTGAATGCACATAATACAAACGTGAGGACGAGTTTTTGAGAGTGTGTTGAGAGTGCAGATAAGGTGAGGGGAGTGTGCGGCTAGAACTGGGTTGGGGTAGTATGGAGCAACATCAATAGCTTTTGCTTATAAACTCCGCGTATCTATTTAGTTAAGATGTATTTCTTGTATTGTTTGTACTAACATTGCACTCACTTTAATAGTTGTTGTATGAGTATGATATAATAAATATGCCACCTTCTGCGTGCTATGTTATTTGCTGTGTGTAGTCGTGAATGATGTGGATGAGTGTGGTAACATTCTATATAGAATAACCCTAGTGGAAACCTGGACTCTGCTACAGTAGCTCCTTGCGTGTTTACAGCTTCATTGCCTTCTTTAAATTAACCTAAAGTATTGTACGAGGGCGTGCAAGTCAAACAGGAAGTTGTTTTTTTTTAATTACAAAAACATTATTTTGTATTTTTGTTGGTAATGACAAAATAAAATCAAAATGCCATTTATTTTTCAATATAATCTCCTGCGACGTTTATGCACTTATCCCAGTTTAAGTAATCGTTGAAAGGTTTTTAGTGTAGAAACATGTGTTAGTATGTCTGAACCAATCCAGGACAGCCTGTTTTATTTTGTCATTAGTGCTGAAATGCTGACCTCCGATGATTTTCTGAAGCGCTGCAAACATGTGGAACTCGCTTGGAGCGAGGTCTGGGCTGTAAGGCGGAGGTGGCAATACCTCACAGCCGAGTTGCTGCAGATAACACACATTGCGATGAGCCAGATGAGGTAGAGCGTTATCTTGCAAGAGCAGGACGGGATCATCACTCATGGATGTACGACATTCTCTAAAACACTTACACCATTCAAATGTCTGACTGTGGCTGAGTGCCTCATCACCATAGTGTGATTGCAGTTTTCTGTAAATTTCCGCAGGTTTCATGCCTTCTTTCACAAGAAACTTCATCACAATACGCTGTTACATGCAAATAATAACTGTGCTGTCCGCCATTTTTGTTTATCTGTCACGTGACTGGTACATGGTAAGTAGGCCACCTAGCAGAAAAAGGACACAAGTGACCATAAGTAATGATAGTAGTTCCAGCACGCTATAACCCATTCATGTAGAACTAGAACAGCAAGTTCTGGTTTGATTTGAACGCACCTTGTACGTGTGTGAGCAACAATCGCTAGTAACTTGCTTGTTTGGCAGGTATGTCTGTATTGTTGGTATTCCAGAAGCGAATTCCGAGCTGAGAAACTTTGCTGTCTCACATGCAGTGTACAAAAAGTTATTGGAAGTAAATTACAGTTCTAGAGACAAAAATGGCGCTTCTGCTTGAATTGTGTCACGAGGACATGAAAATGTGGATGCGTCATCTTCCATCCTCATTTTCTCATGATGGTTTTGAGTTCGCGTCTGTTACTTACATGATTTGGATGCAAGCTATTTAAACAGCCGTTTCAAGTCTCTTTTCACGATATGCCTTGAATGAGTGTCTGGTTGGTAGGGTGTTTACCACTCGAAAAAGAAAGGAATGGAATTCGATTGCTATGAGTCGACTTAACTATAGATGAGTGCCTAGATGGGTTACTACCGTCAGGGAAGTACAGTAGGGAGAAAAGAAACTGGCATACTACAATTAAGTTTTTAAATCCATCAACATATTCTTTTACTAAACGTGTGGTTAAATACTATAATAATAATCCGAGTAAATGTATGTATTAATATAGAAATAAATCTTGGTCACGTGTGCAGAATGGAGGATGGGCGAATACCAAAAGATATCCTATACGGAGAGCTGACCACGGGCAACCGAAACAAAGGTAGACCTTTCCTCCGTTACAAAGATGTTTGTAAGCGTGACCTAAAGGCTTTGGAAATTAACACCTTCAACTGGGGGGAAACTTGCCAAAGACAGACTAGGCTGAAGGCAGGTTTTGTGTGTTAGTCTGCAGGCAGGAGAAGACAAGATTTCGATAAGATACAGACTCCATACGTGCACGGCGAAAGCAAAGGCAAAAACTGACTGTCTCCTCTCTAGCGTGAAGTCCATTGTTTCTCGAGACTGTTAGGATGCCAATCAATCATCATCACATCATGTAGCTTGTCCTTTGCAGAACGTCGCTCTCACAACAGCCGATCTGTAATACTCTCAATCTCTGGCCAGAATGCCCGCCTCCGTCGCTGTCATATTCAGGACTTCCGTGATGTCTTGTGTCCATCTGCTTCTCGGTCTGCCTCTGCCCCGCCTTCCAGGAACCATACCCTCCGATATTGTTCTCTCTATGCCATTATGGCGTTTGATGTGACCAAAATATTTCAGTTTTCTGGATAAGATGTTGTTTACCAACCAATGTTCGTCGATGTCAAGCTCTTTTAGTATATCTCCATTTTTGCGTTTTGCCACCCCCCACCCCCCCCCCCCCCCCGCCCACCCATGGTATTTTGAGCACCCTCCTGTTGCATTTCAGTTCAAAAGAGTCAATCCTTTTCTTAAGTGTCTGTGTGGTGGTATACGTTTCACATCCGTACGTTGCCACTGGGAAGATGCAAGTTCGTAGAATGTTTATGTTCGTTATTGTATTATTCTGCCACAGATTCTTCATCTTATTAGAGTTCTGCCACAGATTCTTCATCTTATTAGAGTTCTGCCACAGATTCTTCATCTTATTAGAGTTCTGTCACAGATTCTTCATCTTATTCAACCTCTGCCTTGCCATAGCCCTTCTCCTTCTCAGTTCCTTCAGGCAATCTCCATTGTTGCTTATGATTGAGCCAAGGTACTCAAAACGTGTGACATTCTCAATCTCCATTGTTGCTTATGATTGAGCCAAGGTACTCAAAACGTGTGACATTCTCAATCTCCATTGTTGCTTATGATTGAGCCAAGGTACTCAAAACGTGTGACATTCTCAATCTCCATTGTTGCTTATGATTGAGCCAAGGTACTCAAAACGTGTGACATTCTCAATCTCCATTGTTGCTTATGATTGAGCCAAGGTACTCAAAACGTGTGACATTCTCAATCTCCATTGTTGCTTATGATTGAGCCAAGGTACTCAAAACGTGTGACATTCTCAATCTCCATTGTTGCTTATGATTGAGCCAAGGTACTCAAAACGTGTGACATTCTCAATCTCCATTGTTGCTTATGATTGAGCCAAGGTACTCAAAACGTGTGACATTCTCAATCTCCATTGTTGCTTATGATTGAGCCAAGGTACTCAAAACTTGTGACATTCTCAATCTCCTGTTGCTCCAGGATAACTTTAGGTTTGATTTTTGTCTTGTCTGTGCTCATTATCTTGGTTTTACTTATATTCAGGTACAGATTCTGATCCTCGCTGTGTTGTTTTACCGATAGGATCATCATTTTCAGCCCCACAGCGCTCCTTGATAGGACAACTGTGTCATCGGCATATCTCAGCTCTGATATCTCGTTTCCGCCGATTGTTAATGGCTCGAACTTGTCATAGAAACAAAAATAAGGATTTTTCAATATTGTAAGCACATTATTTGGAATGCACGTTTTGAGTCAGACAATTTTGGAAAACGGCAAATGATAGTTAAAAGTGCATGGAGCATAAAAAGGTTGAAGACTCCAGCTCTAACACTGTATCCCTGACAGTACTGTATGCTATTTGTGATGAGGTTACTAGTCGCATGCACACCCTTCTACAGTTGTCTTTTTGGAAGGTTAATAGTTGTTCAAAAATCGTTTCAATCCAGGTACCATTCAGCACCATAGAATGTTTTCCGGTCTATTCTTCCATAGAAAGAAGTTAACGCACGAATCTATCAAAATCTGTAAGCTTCCTGTGGAGCCCAAGTCTTGAACAAATACACGTCAAGTTTTAACGTTTATTTTAGTTGGCTTGTCCATACTTTTTAAAGTTGTTGTGAAAAAATGTTTCTAGATGATGAAGTAGCCGGGCCAGTGCCAAATCCTCGTTACTGGCACCCTATTACATATATGGTAGGTTTATACTGGCACTATTCTGTGTTCCTCTTTCGGACCCTAGCAACACTAGTGATCTCCAATTATTATTTCCTAATATGTCTTTATATTTGTAAGTACAAGATATTCAACAGGAACGAAAACAATGTTCTATTATATGGCTCAGAAACGTGACATGAAACTAACTGTATGAAATCCAAACTGCAGACATTCATCAAACAGATATTTCTATGTCTCAGAAACATGACATGTTACTAGGGTCTCAAGATTATTGACGTCTCGTTTTGGACCCCTTACAATGCGTTTTAAATCAAATTAAACAAACAGGTCCTTAACTGCTTCCAGACTATCCACATTAAAGGTGAGTCCGCTATTGAATACTACGCACCTTAAGAAAGAAAGATGACAATTTAACAAAATACAAACTTAACTGGAACACAAATTGAAGAAGAGTGACAATACCTACGATCACCTGGCTAAAAAAATCGGAAAAAGAGACTATGTCAGCTAGAGCCTCGTGTATAGTGCTCAATAAGACGGTTCAAAATCGAAACCCACAAAGAGCATTTACTGGGGTCAACATCTGGGGTAGTTGTCTCGCCGCAGCGACTCAATTTCAACCAGTGTTCGTAAAGCGATCTCAGTCCCGCCAGGCGGAGCGATAGCGCGGGCTTGCGGAAAACGCTCGCCTGCCTTTCCCCGTAGAGCGAATTGGGTGCGGTTTGTTGTAGTGGCTCCTCCACCGAGGTGCGCTCGTCTGGTCCGTATCAGGAAACGTGGTCCGTCCGTGGTGATTTATCTAAGGCTTATAGCAGAGCTCGACAGTACGTCTCGCTGGTGGTCCGACTCTCGCAAAGAGCTTGTGACCGGCAAATGGAAAGCAGGAATCGTGCCTCGAGGCCCTGCGTTCTCCTACGGAGAAGGGCAGGCCGGCAGGCCAAATTGTCTCTAGTCCCAGTGAAATTCATCGCCGAGGTCGTTGGGATCCGTTCTGCACAGAGCGCTGCCATCCCTCCTCGAGCGAGCCCGGTCGGTCGGTCGTCTGGTGCGTGTGGGAGGCCCCTGTCAGGCGGTCCTAGGTCGACGGAGTGAGGGACGGGTGGAACAACCGTCCGTCCGTCCCGTCAGTCGGTCCCTGCGGCCGTCGTCCCAGTGAGGCTTTTTACACACCCTTCCTCCGCCGACCGGTGTGTGCTGTACGTACGTCTCCGACAGATATCTGGTTGATCCTGCCAGTAGTCATATGCTTGTCTCAAAGATTAAGCCATGCATGTCTAAGTTCACACTGTCTCACGGTGAAACCGCGAATGGCTCATTAAATCAGTCGAGGTTCCTTAGATGACACGATCCTACTTGGATAACTGTGGCAATTCTAGAGCTAATACATGCTTACCCAGCTCCGACCCTCGCGGAAAGAGCACTTTTATTAGTTCAAAACCAATCGTCGTTTCCCCTCGCGGGGTTGCGGCGTCCCCACTGGTGACTCTGGATAACTTTGTGCTGATCGCATGGCCTCATGTGCCGGCGACGCATCTTTCAAATGTCTGCCCTATCAAATGTCGATGGTACGTGACATGCCTACCATGTTTGTAACAGGTAACGGGGAATCAGGGTTCGATTCCGGAGAGGGAGCATGAGAAACGGCTACCACATCCAAGGAAGGCAGCAGGCGCGCAACTTACCCACTCCCGGAACGGGGAGGTAGTGACGAAAAATAACAATACGGGACTTTTTCGAGGCCCCGTAATTGGAATGAGTACACTTTAAACCCTTTAACGAGGATCTATTGGAGGGCAAGTCTGGTGCCAGCAGCCGCGGTAATTCCACCTCCAATAGCGTATATTAAAGTTGTTGCAGTTAAAAATCTCGTAGTTGGATCTCAGGCGCAGGCGCAGGCGGGCGGTCCGGCTCGCGCCGGTTCACTGCCCGTTGTCTCCTGCCCTACCGTCTGCCGGCTCTCTCCCACGGGTGCTCTTCGCTGAGCGTCCTGGGTGGCCGGCGCGTTTACTTTGAAAAAATTAGAGTGTTCAAAGCAGGCCTCGGCTGCCTGAATAATGGTGCATGGAATAATGGAATAGGACCTCGGTTCTATTTTGTTGATTTTCGGAACTGGAGGTAATAATTAACAGGGACAAACGGGGGCATTCGTATTGCGGCGTTAGAGGTGAAATTCTTGGATCGCCTCAAGACGAGCTACTGCGAAAGCATTTGTCAAGAATGTTTTCATTAATCAAGAACGAAAGTCAGAGGCGCGAAGACGATCAGATACCGTCGTAGTTCTGACCATAAACGATGCCGACTAGCGATTCGCAGGAGTTGCTTCGATGACTCTGCGGGCAGCTTCCGGGAAACCAAAGTGTTTGGGTTCCGGGGGAAGTATGGTTGCAAAGCTGAAACTTAGAGGAATTGACGGAAGGGCACCACCAGGAGTGGAGCCTGCGTCTTAATTTGACTCAACACGGCCAACACTGAAATGACTGACATGCCGAGACCACTTTTCTGGGGTCTAATATGGAACTGGTGCTGGATTTAGACCCTCAGAAATCTGGGGTTATGCCCTCTGTGGCTCGGTTGGTCTGCATCCAGTGTTTGATAAAGGAATTGACGGAAGAGCACTATCAGGAGTGGAGCCTGAGGCTAAAATTGACTAAACACGCCAATAGTGTAGAATGACTGTCAAAAAAGAGCACATTCGGGGGGTCTAATAGTGAACATGTGCTGGTATTAGACCCACGGAAGACAGGTCAGTCTCCAAACCCCCAAATGAAAGAGCGCCTGCTACGGTAATCTGGTCTTCACCCTGCAGAAATCGCAGGCTCCAGAAACTGGGCCATTGACAAACTAAAAGCCCTCTATTGATACGGTCTGGCTAATATTGAACGGGTGCTGGAAATAGACCCTCTGAAGACAGGTCAGCTTTACCCTACAAATGGCAATGCTCTGCTACGGTAATCCTGCTAAGCCCGAGAGGAGCCGCAGACATTTTGGTTCACGTACTAGGCGGATAAGCCAACGGTTCGAGGTGAGGAATTACGGCCGAACGCCTCTAAGCCAAAAATCCCGCCCAAAAGCAGCCCAGTACGAATGCAAAGGGAGGCTTCGACATGGTGGGGACCTCGGGGTCACGCTCCAGCCCCGCCCGGTCAAGCCGCAGAATGAGGTCTCTGCCGTCCGCTGATAAAAGTGGGCGGGAAGCTGCTCGATATTCACCCCATACGGCGATGAGGAATGAAATCATTTGTAGAAGACTTAGTTCTCGGTCGGGTGCCCTAAGCAGTAGATCAGCTACCTCACTGCGAACTGCTGAGACTCAACCCTTGACCATGTCCGCTCCCTAGGCGGACAACATCTCCGTGCAAGACTAGGCTTGTCACCTGGTCAAATGCATTATTTCGAGAGGAATCACAGGTCGCTGACATTTGGTCCACGTGCTTGGCTGATAAGCTACCATCTGAGGGATTGCGGCCGAACGCCTCTAAGCCAGAATCCCGCCCAAAATCTCAGCACCGCTGAGATGGGAGGCTACGACATGGCTGGGGCTTGTGTCCCGGCCCGATCGATCCGCAGGAATGCACCTGGTAAAATGCACTCCTTCCTCGCTCTTTGCATCTGTCTGCTATCAGTCATTCCAATTCCAGAAGAGATGCAGTCCAGCGGACACTGCATCTCCTGTCCTATGGTGGCAAGCTCCCGGGTGGCGGGGAATGCTAGGCGTACCATCACTGCAGATGAGCCGAGAAAATAGAGCGAGCAAAAAGATACCTCACTCATATGCATATGCTACGTTTCTGGCAGGACGTGACGATCCTGGGAAAAAGTCACACTGGACTGCCTCTCTTCCGGGATAGTACAAACTAGTACATAGTCCATCATATCATTGCCAAACGCTATAGACACGAGTAGGGAAGACTCGATAGTCCTGCAAGACAACTTCCCAAGAGAGACAACTCTGACCAAAAACAACTGCTGCCTTGCAGTTAGGCTGGGGACAGCCAAAGGCTAAGGAGGGCAACCCTACAGAAACGCCTGTTGAAATCGGATGCACTGAGCCACTGGCTAACAAATTAAATCAGTGCAACGTAAATATCGCTGTAAACAGCGTACGATGAAGAAGAAGAAGAAGGACCCTAGCAACACTAGTGATCTCCAATTATTATTTCCTAATAAGTCTTTATATTTATAAGTACAAGATATTCAACAGGAACGAAAACAATGTTCTATTATATGGCTCAGAAACGTGACATGAAACTAACTGTATGAAATCCAAACTGCAGACATTCATCAAACAGATATTTCTATGTCTCAGAAACATGACATGTTACTAGGGTCTCAAGATTATTGACGTCTCGTTTTGGACCCCTTACAATGCGTTTTAAATCAAATTAAACAAACAGGTCCTTAACTGCTTCCAGACTATCCACATTAAAGGTGAGTCCGCTATTGAATACTACGCACCTTAAGAAAGAAAGATGACAATTTAACAAAATACAAACTTAACTGGAACACAAATTGAAGAAGAGTGACAATACCTACGATCACCTGGCTAAAAAAATCGGAAAAAGAGATATGTCAGCTAGAGCCTCGTGTATAGTGCTCAATAAGACGGTTCAAAATCGAAACCCACAAAGAGCATTTACTGCAGGCATATATTAAAATGGCAACAACTAGTGTTAAGTTAGTTAGACAAGCACATGAAATAACAGTTCGGTTGTTGAAATTACAAAGTGTTTGTCAGACACGCCATTCGTTTTGTTTAACGGATACAGGATAATATAAACCGGGAGAATAATTTGTACTGTCCCGTCCCCAACACGGACATGTTTACTTGTTCCCATTTCCCCGTCCTACAAAATGTCGAGCTGTCCCGATTACCCATGACGTCATTGGTGGGCTGGTTTTGCGCAGCGTATCTGCAGTTTGACATTGCGTGCTGTTTGTAGCGTGTAGACTACTAAAATTAAACCCACGCAATGTAACCAGGACTCGAGGAGAGAGCAAAGGATAGTAAAACTGTGACCTAATAGGCATTTTGTAAGAGGCAATTAGGGAATTCTGGACATGTGGGGATGGCTTAAGTCACAAAATCTTCCACGCATACGTTGTTCGCGTTGCTCTTGTTTCTAGAAGCTAATCGTATTCATTTTACTTTTACAACAGTTTTATGGTAGCGAATTACAGTACTTTTTTATACCGAGACGTTGAACGTAGATCGCATGGCTATAGTGCAATGCGAGGCTACTCGGTACGCCCACCACTGTTTGGATTACAGGGATGATCCCCTTCTCGTTACCAGTCTGCTGCGACAAAGCTAATTTCCAGGAGCATGCACTATGACATGAGATTGGGTGTCTTGTTCAATATGCTTCACCTGACCCTGATAACTCTTCGTTCCCACCATGATCAATATGCTTCACCTGACCCTGATAACTCTTCGTTCCCACCCTGATCAATATACTTCACCTGACCAACCTGACCCTGATAACTCATCGCGCCTACCCTGATCAATATGCTTCACCTGACCCTGATAACTCTTCGTTCCTACCTTGATCAATGTACTTCACCTGACCCTGATAACTCATCGCCAACACCCTGATCAATATACTTCACCTGACCATGATAACTCTTCGTTCCCACCCTGATCAATATGTTTCACCTGACTATGATAACTCGTCGCATGAGATATAGACAGATCAACTGTTGATGATTTGAAAGTGTACTTGATCAAGACCTGTGAACACGGGGGAACTGAGAAGGATTTGATTCATTGATTGATTGGGTGACGCTCGGACAGTTCAGCTAGCGCGTATTTGTAAATGACACTGATTGAACTCGTAAAGACTTGTATGTATCTGTACTGCAGGTTACGTTGCAGCGAAGGTGGTGCTAAGTTACAGGAGTTTTCACGGTGTTATTTTCTCTTACGTCAAACCAGTCATTGCGTGGGAGCTGTGTGTGTGAGGGGAGACAATAAAGAGTGGGGTAGAGAAGATTGGTGGGGGTGGGGGGGGGGCGAAATGGAAAAATGGGGTAGGGAGACGGGTAGAAGATCGGTGAGAAAATCAGGCCTTTTTTAAAAGATTGTCAACACTAAATGCTGCATCAGTCCTACAATATGACTCGAAGACTTGGCACGTTACAATCACATTGTAGACCGGCATCAACAGTACAGCAGCATAGATGGATAACTATAGTACAAATACCGCTGTGAGGGGAAGGGGAGGAGGGAGGGAGGTGAGTCGAACAAAATCAAAACTTACATTACATTACAACCAAAAGGTGTTCATCGAGGATAACGGAAAAGGCACATAATTCAACAGGTTGGACGGTCTGCAGATAACCTGAGTCTGTTTATGTGTTCATTATTTCTTTTGTATGCGTTCATCTCTACTTGTATGATGTGTTAGTTATTGGTATGTATATTGTCGGTTGTCCCTGATGAAGACATTTTGGATGTAACAAAACATTCTTTTGTTTGCTCCAAAGCATGATATGAGAGATATCTATCCGTGTTTCTTTACTCTTTATATTAATCTACGAGATTTAAAAACAAATCATATGGCAAAGAACACGATAACAACCAATATGTGGAGAGTGGGAATAGATAGCTCTCTCTCTCTCTCTTTCTCTCTCTCTCGCTCTCTCTCTCTCACACACACACACACACACATACACACAGCAATAGAAATTTAATACTCCTCTTTGCCTTTTGTAGTATTCTTAATTTGAAATCTTTCAGTACTTCCGAACTTTATATTGCTACCAAGATATTTGAATGAGTCTACATGTAACAGTACCGTCTCTCTCAGTAAAATATCAAGTCGTTTAGTGCTTTTATTCTCAAATATTTTATATGGTCTCTGTGAGCATTCAACTTCATTTGAGGAACCATTCAGTAAGCATATTTATTTTATTTTGCAAATGGCTGTGGTTATGAGATAGAAGAGCCAATCCATCAACCACACCCAGATCTTCATTTTCATACGCAATAGCCGTGTTCTTTATAGTCCAGTCAACAGCCAGGGGAAAGGAAAGATGATAAGAGGCAGCTCTGTCTCACCACAGTTCTTATCTCAAAGGTCTCCGAAAGCTCTCTATAATGTAGAACTCTATAGTTCAACTTAATTATGTTAGTCAACATCACGGGAGCTCTATAGTGCTTGAGCAATTTACAAAGTGATTCCTTGTCTAAACTGTTAAATGTCTTCTCATAATTTACGAATCCGGTATAAAGTTATGCATTCCAGTCTACACACGTCAACAATTATTAGGAGTTATCTGGTCAATAAAGAATCTATTTTGTCAAAACCTGCCTGCTCGTTCCTCAACTGTTTATCTATGGCTCCTTTCAAATAATCTAAAATGATCCAGTTTAATCTCTTACCGCTATAATTTGGGCTCCGTTGCAGACCGTTTGTTTTCCAGTAATTGAACTACGTAGTCTTTCTTTCAATCATCTGGTGTTTTTTCACTATATAAAACTGCTTAACTGTTTTGGTTGCTTCTGCTTAGACACCATCTGGGTCGGTGGGTTTACTATTTTTATGAAGTAAAATAGCTTTCCAGATTTCTTTTCTAGCTGACTTCACACAATTAGCCGATTGAATGTCTGAAGGATATTCTGAAACTGGTTAATGTAATACTTCATGAAAATATTATACCTTATATCTTCAAATACTCTTTGTGTTGCTAAGCAAATCTTCTAACATCTTGAATAAATCAATTTTCTTGCATATATTTTCCTATCAGTGTTTTCATTTGTCCATCAATCTTTTTCTTTGGCGTTGGTCCTGAATAGGATGTGTGTGGCAATATGTCGTAGATTCTAGCAATGCTTTTGGTACCTATGCCTTTCAGAGCAACACCTATGATTTCAACACATTTTAGGGACCGGCTTTACCTTCCCATTTCAATCCTTAGTCTCTTAGCCATGTGGCATCTTTGCAGATGTTTCCAGGGCCCCCACTTGGAAGTGGAATATGGTCTTGTTTAGTTATAGATCACTGACCCTAATGCAAGCAGTCAGCTATGATTCACTGGCTGCTGTGAGCTTTCCTTTTTACTGCTGCATCTTAGGTTCTGTCCATCATTTATGCTGTACACAATGAAATAAATTACAGTATTTTAGCAATTAAAGATTATTTATTGTCAATACCGTAGATAATTGTTATATTGCAAACGTGTGCGAATGGAAGAAGAGAAAGTAAATAATGCAGTCACATAACAAAAAACAGAAACAATGGATATTTTCTCATTTTACATTCTCATTGTCTATTTTAGTCTGTGGTCTTTCTGTGTCTACTCTAGTCGGTGGCCATTCTGTGTCTGTGTCCATTGAAGTCAATGGTGATTCTGTGTCTATTTTAGACTGTGATGTTTCTGTGTCTGCTCTATTATGTGGTGTTTTTGTGTTTACTCTAATCTGTGGTATTTCTGTGTCTGCTCTAGTCTGTGGTGTTTCTGTATCTGCTCTAGTCTGTGGTGTTTCTGTGTCTGCTCTATTCTGTGGTGTTTCTGTGTCTTTTCTAGTCTGTGGTGTTTCTGTGTCTGCTCTAGTCTGTGGTGTTTCTGTGTCTGCTCTAGTCTGTGGTGTTTCTGTGTCTTTTCTAGTCTGTGGTGTTTATATTTGTTGTTCTGACTGTGGTATTTCTGCGTTTACTAGTTTGCCTTCCTTTGCCTCTATTTCCGTGTAGATCAGGGATTGACTGATGACACCGACTTGGTGCTATCGTCACCTCCTCCCCCACCTACAACCCCTCCATCCCCCCGAGGTTTCGTTCCACCTATATCATATTCTCTTCTATAGCTTTTGTTTGTAACCTTGTCGAACTACTCCATGATTGAAATCTTTCTTATGGATTTATTGATACAAGCCTCTAATCTCTTAATATTAAGTTTGGTCATCCGACATGTTTTCGTTCCATATTAAATTACCAACTTTCTATTTGAGTTGAAGATCCTTAGCTTGGTATACATTCTGATATTTTTACAGCTATACTTTTTCAACATGTATTTAGTAAAAACTAAAAATTATTAAAATACATCTATCGCTAAATGGATTAGTAAAAATGGAAAATAGTTGAATGCACGTACCGTACCATCACTGCAGAGGAGCCGAGAAAATAGGGAGCAAGGAGATACCTCACTCACATGCATATGCTACGTTTCTGGCAGGACGTGACGATCCTGGGACACAGTCACACTGGACTGCCTCTCTTCCGGGATACTTGAAAAACTAGTACATACAGTCCATCATATCATATCATATCATCACCCCACCCTATAGACACGAGTGAGGAAGACTCGATAGTTCTGCAAGACAACTTCCCTAAGAGAGACAACTCTGACCACAAACAACTGCTGCCTTGCAGATAGGATGGGGACAGCCAAAGGCTAAGGAGGGCATCCCTACAGAAACGCCAGTTGAAATCGGATGCACTGGGCCACAGGCTTAACAAAACAGTGCAACGTAAATAGCTGTAACCAGCGTACGAAAAAGAAGAAAAAGAAGAACGCACATGCAGTTCATTTTTTTGTCCTGTCTCTTATATGAGCTATTGTTTGAAAATCTGACTTTTCAACCCCAAAAAGGGCATCTTCTTCCAGTAGATTTCTCACCTGTAGGAGTGGCTGGTATATAATCCCGTAAGCCGAAGAATTTTCTACTCCAGATAAGTTATCGATTACCGCTGTCACATTTTTATCCTGGAGCACACACAAATGTCAATAATTGAGATTGTTGTTAAGTCAGCAATTATTTCCAGCTGACACGTTATGTTTGTTTGATATGCTACAGGTATGTGTGTTTGATATGCTACAGATATGTGTGTTTGATATGCTACAGGTATGTGTGTTTGATATGACACAGGTATGTGTGTTTGATATGCTACAGGTATGTTTGTTTGATATGCTACAGGTATGTGTGTTTGATATGCTACAGGTATGTGTGTTTGATATGCTACAGGTATGTGTGTTTCCTTAGCGGACACAATATGTGTCGGTCTAGTGCACGATTTGTTTGCCGAGAGCTGTTCGGATATTTGTATTGATCAGTCTCCGCTCCATATATCGCGGGAGATGGCTAGTCTCCGTCCGGTTCATTGCGGTAGATGGCTAGTCTCCGTCCCGTACATTGTGGTAGATGGTCAGTCTCCGTCCCGTACATCGTGGTAGATGGTCAGTTTCCGTCCCGTACATTGCGGTAGATGGTCAGTCTCCGTCTCGTACATCTGGTTAGATGGCCAGTCTCGTCTTTCACATTGCGGGAAATGGTCAGTCTCCGTTCCGTACATCGTGTTAGATGGCCAGTCTCGTCTTTCACATTGCGGGAAATGGTCAGTCTCCGTTCCGTTCATCGCGGTAGATGGTCAGTCTCCGTCCCGTACATCGCGGTAGATTGTCAGTATCCATTCGGTACATCGCGGTAGATGGTCAGTCTCCGGTAGATGGCCAGGTGTAATTAAAAACAAAGGTTGTTCGCAAAGAACACTCAACAACCGTCAGAGCTGGTGAATGGAGAGAAAAGTATAAAAGCAAAGACCATACTTTAAAAATGATCTAAATCAGAGGTGGCCAAACTACGGCCCTCGGGCCTGATCCGGCCCGCCTACCAGTTTTGGACCGGCCTCTTATTATTGATTGAAAATTATTGTACACTCCGTTAAAACTAATATTACAAAATAACACGCACAGGCACCAAAAACAATACCAAAAGAATCCAAAATGAACGATTACCATCTCTCCTCCTCCCACAACACCAAAACCTCTCTCTCTCTCTTTCTCTCTCTCACACACACACACACACACTCGTACCAATTGCGCTCTACTAGATAGTGCCAACAAAACGGAAATGATAACGTTCAATCTCTGATCGTGCACGTCGACAGGTGAAGACAGTGTCGGTATCTACTTTGATAATGATATACATAAACCAATAACATATCTTTACTGCGATAGGAAATCTTTTAGATCAATTGATTTTGCTTTGTCTTTAGCATCGGTTTGAGAAGTGATCGTGGGAGTAGGGGTGGGTGGTAGGTAGATTTCTATAGGATTGAGTTGAGGTGCACAGTTGGCAGCCTTGTGAAGTGTTAAGTATAAATCAGCCAGTAACAATTCTGGTCTTGTAGCTGGTGTGGACATTTTCAAATATATGAGTTTACATTTGTAAAAATATTTTATAAGTATAAAGTAGTTTGCCGTTGCTTTCTGTACGTGGTTCATTATATTTGTAAAACTAAACCCCAGAAAGTTATTTTTTCAGCATGTTATAGGTTTGGCCCTTTGGTGTTACCTTTTACCATAATCTGACCCTTGGCCAGCCTTAGCTTGGTCACCACTGATTTAAACAATATAATCATAGGTGGGCTTAGCTGAAACCTACAGGAGAATAGAGTGATGAGTACACTGAACAACTTGACAATGGAAATGGAAGAGGAAGCTAGGCTGATATAATCTCGTATCATAAGCTCATGAAGACGGTACAGAGTAGGAAGCAGGGAATATCAGCTGTAACATCATACTAAACGGAAACCAGGAGACTTTTGAATAGCAAGGAAAGACATTGAAAATAACAATTCTTTGACCAATTCGCTTTAAGTGATGCCGAAGGTAAACTTTTACAGCTGACACCTTAACAAGCAGACCGTGTAAGAAGTAGAGGTTGGATGAGAAATGATTTTATGTGATGAGGATGTTTGACTTATGAGCGATCTCTTTAGCAACTTTTTAAAACATGCTTGGAGGGTTACAGTTGTCTTATCCTGTTAATCCCAGCTATCATCGTCCTTATTTCTCTTTCGGGATTATACATAGCGAGCGTATTTGTGTTCTGGAACACATTCTTGATTGTATTGAACGTCTGCTTTTCCAGGCCCGTTCTTCTCCTGACATCTTGTTGGCATTCATTAACCTGCCAGTTTGTACAATGGCAAGTAGGGTAGCTTAGAAGCATGTCAGTCAAAGCAGTCAATCAATCAATCAATGAAAGCCCGGTGCTCTTCTCGGTGTAAAGGCCATTGACAACATCTCACTAGCATACACTGTCCTTGACTGCTCTTTGTACATCTCTCCATACGTAATCATTTAATCTTAGTTTCTTTTCACATTCTCTTCTCCGTGTCATTTTGGGTGCATCTCTATTTCTCTTCCCTTGGAGATTCAACACATGAGTCTGTATGATTATGTTGGAGGGTATATTTATTTATCTGGGTACCTCTGCATTTCCAATGTCATTCTTCTTGTGAGATGTTGTTGGCAACCTTTAACCTGTCGATCTGTATATTGGAACGTAGAGTGGCTTAGTATCATTTCTGTTGAAGCAGTGAGCGTAGCTATTGTCAACTTCACTTCCAAGGAACTTCGTCCTTGTTTATTCCTTAACACTCGATCTCCAGAGAAAGAATCTGCTAAAAAGTGATTTGAACTAAGATTTTAGCATTTATATCCACTGTCTGGTCCGTAGGAGATTGGTGGACATATTACGTTGAGGAATTAATACAATTGCCAATTGAGCTGACTAGGATTTCATTTCCCCTCTGATATACAAATATAAATACTCCAAGAAGGTTTTGAACTATCCAGCGGTTCCTCGTTAATGAGCTACCTTTGCGTGTTGCTCTCTCCATTTCGTTTCTGACATGGCATAGGACCATCATTGCAGTTGAACCGACATGAAACCAGCGATGAAGCATTTTTGTTGGTTCACTTTGTTTCCTAACTTGGAGTGCATTGTACTGTGCTTTGTGATTAACGGACCACTGCATCCAACTTCAGCACCCATAATCTATTCTCGTGAGTTTACTTCCCATAGGGTCACTACTTTGTTGAGTGTGAACATATGAATGTTCTGATTGTGAGCTGTGTCACTAACTATTTTGTTACTCACACCCCCCCCCACCCCTCCCCCCCCCACCCCCCACCCAACCAAAGCACTTTGATCTAATGGCTACTGTGGAAATATTGTTAGCAAGACTCTCCAAGTGGTTTGTGAAGCCTCTTTGCTGGAGAGAAAAGAGCAGGACACAATTTCACCTCCATGAATGTTGCAAAAGACGACAAAAGTGAGTTGCATACAAAATTAGCAATCTCATCGTCTGAAACACATTGCCTGAAACCACCACTGCAAGTTCTCATTAAGTTATTTGGCTCGTGCGTTCTAAATGAGGCTAACTGTAGTAGTGGTTCTATACTCAGGCCCGTATGAAACAGGAACACAAATAGTACAACCCTCTTTGCTAAACGTTTACAACATGCTGTGAAGGTTGCAGTAGACGCACTATGTGATCACTGTATTTCTTTAAGAGCTTAAGGCTGTTACACAATAATTATTGCCGTCTGGATTGAAGTATATGAGGAATTACTGTATTATAGCTTTATTTTACGGTGGAGTGATCAGTTTCCGCCCTATTTGTCTGTCTTTCTTTAATAGTAAGTTTGGTTAATATTTTATATTTATTTTTGAGTCATCTGGAACTTGGCAAATCTGGATTTGAAACCTTCACCCTTGTAATAAGAAGCCTGCACTCTAACTAATATGCTACTTTTACCCTATGTGATCTTTACGTAAAGCAAATAAAGTAATGCCAATTTGTCTGATCTTTATTGTTTTTCGTAATCTAATCAAACAAATACAGGTAGGAACTCAGTAACCGCACCTGACAAAAATAAAACAAAATCTGTACAGCATAAAAGTCTTCGTCTTGGACAAAGATGACTGGAAAACGCCTTAATACCTAAAGACAAAGTAAAAACAATCTATGAGCAATGCACAAAGCGGCAGTCATATTTGACAGAGAGTAGACAAGAATGTAAGAACCACTGTTTGCCACTTAGGACATGATGGCCATATAAGAAATGGAAACACATATTTTACTCTTTATAATATCAGAGAGCGTCGTGCCGCGTTTCCATGAGGATCAATTCTTTTTACAACGATCAGTCCTTAAAGAAAAGCTGCACTTCCGGTGTTCTCCATGTTTCCAAATGGTTTGTCGTGCCATCTTTGTACTATGTTTTGCTACGTCACCTTCTCATGCTGTCGATGTTCCCTGTTGTCAATATGTGCCCAACGAACCGTGCATGTTCTATTTTCAGTTGTGTTGGCAATGGTCCTGTCATAGTTTTCTTGTAATATATCTTTGTTTCATTTTAAACTGTCCATGGCACATGAAGCATTTTTCTTAGGAAATACATTGTTGTTGTTGACAATGATTTTTACATTTGTTGTTTCTATATCCGTGACTCACATAAAGGTAAAGGTAGATCTATAACAGACACTGGAGTATGGGATAATGTGTCAGGGACTTTATTGTACGAGGCCATAGCATGTGTAAGAAATGGAGTTACCAGTTCCTTTCCTCCCTGCATTTCTCTTTATAACAGTAAATTAGTTGCTCATTTACAGTTGGGTTAACAATAGCATACCGATAACGGGAAGTGAACACTTTACCTTTGTCGTGAAAAACAAATGCTCTTCCACAATACTAATCAGACGCACATATAATAATGAATATATCATCATCATCTAAACTGTTCACTTATGTCGTTAGGCGACTTGGGGCGGTGCTCTTTTCTTTCGTATGATTACTGTGTTGGCCAAGCATGATGTGGTAGGAAAAGCAAGTACTTCTTGTGGGAAGATCATGTGGTTTTACTAGATGTATTTTGCCAACATTTTATCCTGACCTCAAATCCAGATCTCACCTTTGATTCCAATTCGCTTTGTAATGTTCACAGTGGCCACACCTTGAAACACATCATGGATTGGTGAGTTTAACCGGGTGAGTGTAGCCAGGAAGAGTGGGGAGGGGGGGAAGGGAGCCACTACACCACCGGTGATCTGTGGCCCGTTTATCGAATTATGTGACGACTGGATTCGACAGATGAAACCATTGGCTCGTTCAACGGATCAGAAGTCGACTCAAAGGTTTGGTGTGGAACATAAAGATCATGCCGAGACACTAGAACAACATGGCTTTCCACTGCATCATGTATTTTCTCCATACTTCATGTCTACGTCTTGCCACTGAACTTAGACATCTCAGGAGCAGAGAATGAGGTTGACGACCAATGCAGTCCTAGCTCGGTTAAATTCAGAGTAGCGCAAATCGCATCCTCAGACATACTACAAGTCCGATGCTGTCACAGTCTTCGCTTACGCCGGGCAACTATTATTTCTATAATTATATTTTCAATGTGCGCATTTGTAGTGGTTCTATAACACTACCAATATTTGATTAAAATAAATCTTCGTATATTACAAGTAGAAGAATCCGTACTCTGGAGGTCCTTGTTTCCTTAAATACGATCAATACAACCCACTAGCAGGCTGGTTTTATTCAGCTAAGAAGATCGACGTGGAAGCCCAGGGATCTAAGAAGCGTAAAGAAGGCAAATCTTTAGATCTTCAATTTCAATCGCATCCAATACCAGAGGATCACTCAACATGTAATTAAAATAGGTTTCTGAAGTAGCTTGAGCGAATACGGACACAGAGGCAGAAAAGAGTTCAAATAAGGAACGATCGGGGACATAAGATTCAATTACGATGTCTGTGAGACCTCCTACACGCCTTTGGAGATCGTCTCCTTGGTTTTTTGACGCCAGCGGGAATTAAGGTCAAGGAAAGATAAAATAAATATGTCAGAATTTGTGGAAGCTTATATGAGATAAGGGTGCCGGTAGGTTCAGCAATATATTGAGTCATCCACCGCCTACGAAAAAAAAAGTATTTAAAATATTGTACACTTATATTTCATTTCTCCTTATCGCAAGAACTTCATTTCAACAAGCGTGATGTGGCCCTTCGGGGAACATTTCCAGTTGAATCAATCTGCAGCTTCGTCTTCCCAGAATGTCAGACTCATGTCCCTGTTCTTCATATCCCGCAAAGACATATCTTTGAACATCAACTGTGGACGATCTGACTGTTCTCTTGCCATCCACCAACTGCCCATAGATGATATCTTTGAGACCATCTTTCAGGCGACAAACATGACCAAGCCATCGTACTCTTTGCTGTCAAAGAAGGGCGTACATTATTGAGAGACAAATACGAGAGTGTCATGTGTCGTTCCACGTGATTCGAAAAATAGATCGAAGACGCCGTAGATGGAAGGTGTTAAGCCTTCGCTCTGACTATGCGGAAGTTTCCTAAGTTTCGCTACCATATAGGAGCGTGCTGAGGACACAAATATTGTACACCAAGGCATTGGTTTTTATTGTGAGTTTCTGGTTTTCTCAAAGACGCGTTTTGATGCGAGCAAATATAGCAGCAGCGTTGCCAATGCGACTGTTTATTTCTGGGTCTAGGGAGAACTTGTCGTCGTTGCCAGTTCATAATTATCGATGCTAAAAGTGACATCTACTTCTTAATCCAGTACATTTGTTTTGTAGAGACTTATGGTGATGCCAAAATCTTAGCACGCCAGAGAGAAAACGATTTTCAAGCACTGAGGTTCCTGCTGATTGTGGGTGACAATTGCAGCATTATCAGCTGAAAGCAAATCCGTGATGGTCATCTACTTGATCTTCGTGTTGCCCTTGAAGGCATATTTCTTCATTTTCGTTACCAAATGCATGTTTCAGTAACAGAGCAAACAAGATTTCCAACAGTGTAGGGGCCTTGATTAACACCACTATGAATAACAAATGGTTGAGATAGGTTATCATCAAATTAGTTTGTTCATTTCCTGTCTTCATAGAACGATATTATTAGTTGCAGCAGTTCGCTTGGGCAGCCTATTTTAGAGAGGATTTTGAAGACTCCTGCCCTACTAATCAAATCAAACGTCTTTGTCAGATCAATGAATGCGATATTAAAGGGCTGATTCTGCTCACGTAACTTTGAATGTAGTTGCTGAAGAGAAAAACACCATGTCTATTGTTGATATTCCAGACCTGAATTCCCTATGAGACTCCGAATAAACACACATAGCAGATCATTTTTGTAGCCGTTTAAGATTACTCTGGAAGAGACTTTACATTCAACACTGAGCAGAGAGACACATCGATAGTTATTACAGATATGTATATCACCTTTGTTTTCGTATAATGTTACAATCTGTCCATCCCACATATTATGAGATAATGTCATCTTTGCAGCACTGACATAACAACATATAGAGACGTTGCTAGAGTGCAACCTCTATAGCGCTTAATCAAATCAGGTTGCCCAGTGCTCTGCCCGGATCCAAGCTGTTAATGGCTCTATTAAAATGTTCTAACGATGGTTCGATGTCCAACTCATCCATACTAGGTTAGCTTATGACAGCGTCACTCACTGTTTGAGTATTATCACGTGAAAAAAGCTTAGAATAGTGCTTGACGCAGGGCTCCATCTGTTTTCCATTGTCTATTATTTTATCGACTGTGATGGTTTTGGATGGTTCTGTTTTCCTACTTACAGGACCAATAGCTTTCTTTGTATCAACATCATATATTTGTGGGATGTTTCCTGCTTATCTTCAGTCTGCATGCTTTCACTGAGCTGCAGCCAATACTCATTTGCACAACAACGAAATTTTTGTTGAACTTGGCTTATGGCAAACTTGAATTTGTGCAGATTACTTGCATTTGGAAGCTACGTGTATTTAATTAGAGCGGAATGATTGGCCTCAATGACAGTTGTCAAATCCTTCTATTTCACCTCGAACGAGTCATCAAAATTAACAGCTCTTCTTCCCCAGGTGAATTGAAGTGTTATGTATGACGTTTTAGAGATGCTGAAATGGCTCTGCAACAGTGGTGCCATGATGCGGATATTGAGTTCCCTCGAAATAATGTGTTAATATCTTAGAATAAAACACAGATTGCTAAGGAAAAGCCGCAACCACCTGGCCAGAGAAATCCACAGAAAACATAGACATCTCGGAAGCCGAAATAAAAAAGTGCGAAGCACTTATTCCAGAGCCTTGGTCACGGAGCCAGGACTGGTCCAAAATAATTTTAGAGGTTCCAGGGTTAACGAAGAAAAGTGAGCTGTCAGCAACATAACAACAACAAAAAACAATTTTCAGGAGCCTAATAGACAGTGATGCTAACTACATCATCCACATAGTGCCATAGGTTACAGAATAATATGATCGTAACACAAAATTTCCTGTGCGCAGCATAGCGTGACTGCATCTTTACTTTTTAAACGAGACAGTACACTAGCAACTCTTCGACACACGTGTACACATATGGATCGGCCATAGTAAGCGATAAAGGTGGAGGCAGTGGAATCTACATCGCACACTCCACTGGCGACATAAACAATCATTACATACCAGCAGGAGAGACGTGTACCAATTTCAGAACTGTGGCAGCAGCTATTCATACAACAACTCAGATTTTTATCAGCCAAAACAACTACTAGGAAAACGGTCATTTTAACGGACTCCAGGCGTGTACTTCTAGCCATCTTAAGCCCCAAATAAGATACTCTCACACGAAATAAAATACACCATCGTATTGCTGTCTTAAAAAACAGATCTAGTCTTACAGTAAATTCAAGCCCACTGAGGGATCCTTGGAAACGAGAAAGCAGATGAACTCCCAATAGCTGGAAGTGGTCGCACGCAGACTCGCCATCCACAGATCTATAAAGAAGCAAAGACACTGATCAAACGATCTATAAGGATAGAATAGAGTGACCAACACAAAGAATGCAAGCCAGAAACTGACCGTAGAGTCAAAAACAGGGACCGGTGAAGACCTGAAACGCAGTGTCCTTGGTGAACCTCGGTTGATCGAAGAAAAAGAAGAAGAAGAAGAAGAAGAAGAAGAGGAAGAAGAAGAAGAGAAAGAAGAAAAGGTAGAAGAAATAGACAAAGAAGAATGAGGATAAGGAGTAGGAGGAGGAGAAGAAGATGAAGAAGAAGAAGAAGAAGAAAGAAGAAGAAAGAAGAAATATGAAGAGGAAGTTAAATTGCCTTTGCTTTAGGCGTGGTGGAAGTTCTTTGAATGCAGTGCTTCTGGTAGTTATTAGCGCAATTTACCGTGTGATCTGCTAGCGTTCATACACATCCGCGGTTAGTTGTGTCAGGTTAAGGATTTGGCCACAACATTATCTTCCAAATTTTAAACCTGCATATTTTCCTTGGTAAGCTTTTTGTCTATTGAGGGAACTCTACCATTCAAGATCATTATTTCAAAATTCTTATACAGAAGGCAAATTAACAAGACAGTTCGGAAATTCTTAGGTTCTGTTTGGATTTTTTCTGGTTTAATCAATGCAACCACGTGGGATTTACTTCAGATTTTAGTGATTTGCATAGATTCCATGTACGTCTTTAAAAAAACTCTACGAGCCATTTTATTGTTTCTGGTCCAAAGTTTTAGCCTACTATGTTCTCAAATCTTCAAGATTCTAAATGAGACGTGCTAATCAACAAAATACCGTGTGAATTTTCACAGTATCAGCCAAGGTCTATGAAGTACAGATTTATTTAATACTTAAAATGTTTCACCAATTAGCTAATTATGAAAGTATGGATCGTACACATGTTGGCTAAAAAAGAACCACTGCAAATGTTCAGGTACGAGTATTTGATTCCTATAAAGGGAACCATATGTAGGCGATCCTATGCTTCAATTTGCGCGAAAGACGAATCTATCAGTTAACTAGCATTTAGGAAATGTAAATATATTCCGCTTAGGTGTGATTGAAAATCTCGCGAAAAGCTTTGTTAGAAAAGAATCGATATAATATGTTATTAAGCGCGTGTATTTGTCCTGCAAATCTTCTAGACTAATATAGCTAATATTCGCTTACAATTCGCCTGTGGGCCATTCGGAAAAAAAGAACTATTAATATCTTGCACAATGTCATCAAAAGCTGCACAGAATGATCATGTAATTGCTATTTAAATATTCCGTCATGTAGTAGGTCCTTTCTAGAACGTTGCTTTCATCACAGTCACTCTTAAGATTCCTGATAATATATCAGTTCTCCCACCTAAGTAACGGCCATCTTGAGAACATCGTTGATGGACTCTGCTAATTTTCACTTTGGTTTGCGACTGCCGTGTTTCCGAAGTACAATACCTTCCAGTATCGGTGTTTTATAATCCTTGTGGAGTTTGATGTGGTCAAATTATTTAGTTGCTTGGATACTTGAATTATTTTATAACTAATGCTGTTTATGTCTAAATTTTGCTCAACTTCCAGCTCCTTGAAGATATCTGTGTTTTTCTTTTACGGCGTGGCCAAGCGGTTAAGTGGCACGGCTCACAACCCAAAGGTGCTAGGTTCGATCCCCATCACAACACAGGTCGTTACCCCGGGGCTAACCCTTAGATAATGCAGGAGGAAGCAGACCCTTACATAAAATGCATGCGGAAGTCGGAAACACTGGGCTGACAGGTGCAAAACAAAAACTGCAGTGAAAAGCACACCGCCTTGGGGAATAGAGAAAAATGACGAACGCATTAAAACTACCACACCAAAAAAAAAATAACCAGAGTTTCTTCTTAATTCTTGTTTCTACGCCGTATTGTAATGGCGATTTCTTATAACACTTGATCACTCTTATTTTCAATGTGCGCGTTAATTTGTTTGGATGTCAATACTTGTCTCGTGCAGTGAAAACAGTTTTGGTCATTATTATTCTTCTCCTGATTTGTATATGGCATCTTCCATCGAATTTTATTATATTTGCAATATAGGAAGTGCTCTTGCCTTTTTCTATAATTAGATCCCAAACTCTTCTCCATACAGCTTTTATTTTCTTGCACACTTTGCTAATTATCATACTTATCGTCCATTGGTACCTATCTTATCTGCCCAATGTAGTCGTTAGATTGCGTGGGTATTAACAGTTTGTTTTTGTTTGTCATATGTGTGGTCCTTTGATACCTCCAATTTGTGATTGTAATTTTTCTTCAACACAGAAATTCCTATTTTGTGCCGTTCGACTCTTTATTTCTCTGTTCTCTTTTGTTTTAAGCTAATGATGCTGGGCCCGATTGGAGACATTATTGTCATATAACCATCCATCCCTACCATCTTGAACGCCTGTATATGCGTCTCAAAACACAGGCTTAACAATTAATATTAAAACCCGTCGTGGCAATATTACAAATAACTCTGATGTGCTACTTAAAACAAAGTTAACGAAGGAATCTCTTCCTTCCGCAGAATAATGAGGTAGTCCTTCATTCCAATTTTCCTGGATATCAATTTTTATTCCGATTAATTTTCTTTTAGTCACTTCGAGATTCGTGCATCTTGATATTCTGTAGTTTTGTTCAGACTCCCGCTGACGTTGGAGCAACAGTTTCAAGTATCAGGCCAGGTCAGGTCACCCTGTAACCGGTGACGGTGTTGGAGCACACCTGAAGACACCTCCCACAAACTCCACGCTACGTCTCTCTGTCAGTGGCCGCTGTCTGTGCGTCCTAAGGTCGGAGATTGGTCCATTCTTTTATGTTGTTCTCCCATCACTTTTGTTTTTGGTGACGACCTCTTCGTCGTTCGCCATGTACTTTTCCATGCAGGATCTTATTTGCAAGACCGTTTGATCTCGATATGAGGCCCTACCAAGCGAGTTTCCGTCTTTTGCTCGTTACCAAGAGGTCTTTAAAAGTACCTATTTCTGTTGTAATTATCTCTTGTATTTCCTCATTTGTTACTCGGTGTTTGAATGTGACGTTTAAGAGCCTTAGGAAACATTTTATCTCCAAGGCCCGTATCCTCCGCTGCAGACCATCTATAATTGTCCATGTCTCACAGGCATAAAGGATTATTAACAGGATTAATATACACATTAATCTGATCTTCGTGCAAGTGGCTGACAGTTTGTCTTGCCAGATTTTGTCAAGCCGTGCAACCGCCGCTATTGTATGTACTATTCTGGCCAACATCTTATATGTTGATACTTCATCTCTGACAATAGAACCCAGATAATTAAAACGGTCGACAATTTCGAGTTCCTGGCCATTAGCATTTATCCAACTGCTGAAGCCTTCGGCGTTGTTGGTCATTAATTGTGTCTTTCCAGCGTTTATCTCCATACCAAAGTCAAGAGCCCATCTATCATGCTGTACGCGCGTATTGAGAGAGTTTATTTTCTTCCCGTCTGAGGTAACTCTTCGGCTTACGCTCCTTTTGATCGGTCAGAAGCTTAAGTCCTTCCGACACTTGGAAAACACAGACAATAAAAAAAGACCGCTACACTCCATCGTAGAAGAGGTTTGATTATGTTAAGTAATGAAATGACAAACTGGCATGTGATGCAGAAAATATGTGGCAAACAACGTTATCCTTAAACTGTCATTGTCCAAAAGTAGCAAAATTAGTGGTACAGAAAGTTTGACTACAAGCCAATCGGGTACATATGAAACACTTGACGAAGAGAACTGCCATCTCATATGAGGAATTTAAGAAGACGGCTTTTCAAAAAATCAGCGCAGCGCAGGTGTATAGGGAGGGCTATAGCAGAGAGTGAAGAGCTCGGCCCTGAAGAAAGGAACGAAAAAGCTGATCAGGGAGTGGTCGAATCCCACAAGTTTCAAGAGCCCCTCGTCTCGAGGAAGGTGAGATCAGCGTCTAGTTATATCAGAGAGGTCCCGTGTTTCGATGTTCGCGTAAAGGAAGCATTGGTAGTTGAAAATGGAAAACAATAAACAGACTGTTAGCAGATATTAGGACAAAACTTCTAAAGGTAATGAAGTTCCTGCCTAAGAGGCTGACAAACAACACAAAAGGAGGCAACGTCTCGATTATACAAAAACACAACAGACAAATCTCCTCGTGCCTGCACACTTGTTTGCATGTACAAAATGATCTCTACATACCCAACACCTCCCCCCCCCCCCGCGCCCCCCCCCCCCCTACACCTAGGTAAAAGAGTAAAGACAGTGAAGAGAGACCAACTGTTGAAACATTTATATTTCAAGAGGAATTAAAAGCTATAAACGAAAACTTCATGGAATTTGTGTATTATAAATATTAATAACAAGTAATGAGTAGCTGTGCATTCATTTCTAGTATGTAGCAGGTGTTGTAGAGACAAAATACTCACTTCTCATTGCAAATTAGACTGGAAAATTTTTTCAATTCGCCACTTACTGTTTCACACAGTACCTAAATTGGGGCGTGACATAATGGCTGTGATGGCACGGCATAGAGCTAGTCAGTAAGACTCAATACGAGTAAGCAACGGCATTGTGTAAAAAAGTCTTTGACACTTGATACCTGGGGGTGAGCTTATATGTGAATTGATAGATGAATTCGATGGAACGACTGACAGAATGTCGTATGGGTGGAGCGTGCATGATTCAGTTAGATGATTGAATGGATGGAACGATATATGGATGGAGCGTGCATGATTCAGTTAGATGATTGAATGGATGGAACGATAGATGGATGGAGCGTGCATGATTCAGTTAAAATATCAGATGGATGGAACGATAGGTGGATGGAGCGTGCATGATTCAGTTAGAACATCGGATGGATGGGACGATGATGGATGGAGCGTGCATGATTCAGTTAGATGATTGAATGGATGGAACGATAGATGGATGGAGCGTGCATGATTCAGTTAGATGATTGAATGGATGGAACGATAGATGGATGGAGCGTGCATGATTCAGTTAAAATATCAGATGGATGGAACGATAGGTGGATGGAGCGTGCATGATTCAGTTAGAACATCGGATGGATGGGACGATGATGGATGGAGCGTGCATGATTCAGTTAGAATATCGGATGGATGGAACGTGCGTGATTCAGTTAGACCATCGGATGGATGGAACGATAGATGGATGGAGCGTGCATGATTCAGTTAGACCATCGGATGGATGGAACGATAGATGGATGATCTGACCGATGAAAGACGCGTAGGTGATTCAGTTGGTTGACTGAATAACGGATGTATTGTTGGATGGAATGGATACATTGATGAATGAATGGATGAATGGATATGTGGAAGGATGGATTACTGGGTGAATACATTGATTGACCGAAAAAATGTATAAATGAATCGACGGTATAATGGGCTGGGGCATGGTTAGACAGACATGCTGCAGACAAGAGAGTCAAGATAACATAGAATAGAATGCGGAATAGATTTCTGGGATTACCTGATCGATACCTCAATGTATGTGTTCCAATTGATTACAAACCTTAGTTGGTAATATTGTTTACATTTCTCAACGTTCTCGCACGATTTCTATCACACATTTCACCATGGCCTATTAATTTTGTCAGAGTTAATTTTTTTTGCTAGTGAACCGGAAAAAAAACCGGCAACTAGGACAACTTCGTGATGCCGCGCAAAAAAAAAATTGATTGACCAAGTGTACACATGCGCAAAGTTGTCATAGCCAACCAATCAGGTAATGTATGGATTGAGATTTAGACAACACTCGCCCACGCTTTGGCGCTCAATCAGACATAACCACAAACACACAAATTCCCGCTCTAGTCGGACTGAATCAGCAAATAATGAGTTCGTTTCCGGTAATGGGTGTCAGGAGCGTTGCAACGCAGTAGTTTTTGAGTATATTTAACCACGATGCCGCCCTGTGGCTCCCGGGACTCTTTATCAGAGGGGAAAGAGCAGGCCTGCTGGTCCTTGAATCATCAGTCAAACCCTTTCAGCCCCCTATGGAGCACGTCCCTTAGTCCTGAGCCATCCGTTCCAGGCCTATCTTCGCCTTTCCTGTTTCATTTATGCTTGTCTCGACCTTTCTTCTCCATGTGTGTTTTGGACTTGCTCTACCTCTCTGTCCTTGGTGATTACAGATCATAAACTATAACTTGTAATGTTATCGGCTTGCTTCCTTAATGTATGTACTATCGAGCGACTTCTCTCCATGCCATTTTCCGTTGATATGTGTCTTGCTTTTTGCTAACAGTTCCTCATTAGTGATCTTATTATACCATTTGAATCTATTCTGAGGACGCCCCCATGTACAAACGCATACATTTTTTATTGTTCTCCGTGCATCAGTCACACAGTTGAACGGATTTGCAGTAGAAGATTTTTTAATTTTTTATTGAATTAATTTCTTTATATATCGATCAGTTCCCCAGTCCACGTATTTTATCACATATTCTTATACGAGGGGCGTTCAAGTCAAAATGGAACTTTTTTGTAAGGAATACTTTTTTTTGTTTCAAGTAGTCAAATTGCTTTTTAATTTTTAGAGAATTTTATTAGGTGTCCAAACAGGTGGAAATCGCTTGGAGCGAGATCTGGACTGTCAGGTGGATGTGACAAAACCTACCAGCCGAGTTGCTGCAGTTCGCACATAGTGCGGTGAACCATATGAGGTCGAGTGATATCTTGCAGAAACAGGACGCCTTTCGTGATCAAACTAGGCCATTTTTTCCGAAGTCGGTGATGCACATCACTCAAAATGCGTATGTACTATTTACTGTTGGTAGTGGCAACACCGAGTAGAAAATCAACATGAATGATGCCAAGTTTAAACCAGAAAACACTCGCCATCACTTTACCTCCAGACGCAAATGTCAACCATTTTTTTGGTGTGGTGATTGCGTATGTTTCGAATGTCTTATTGCGGCTGAATGTCTCATCATCGTATTGTGATTGCAGTCTTCTGTAAATCTCCGCTTGTTTCATGCATTCTTTCACAAGAAACGTCATCAGAACACGCTGGTTAATGCAAGCCACAACAGTGTTGTCCGCCATTTTTTTTTCATCTGTTACGTGACTGACCCATGGCAAGTGGCCAACCTAGAAGATATAGGACACACGTTACCCTAACTAATGATAGTATTTCCAGCACGCTATAACCTATTCAAGTAGAACTAAAACAAAAAGTCCGGGCCTGATTTGAACATCACTCGTACTTTGCGATTATCAATGTTTTCGGTCTCTAAGACTTTATGTCCTTTCCAACTACATGACTGGCGGTATTTACTGTATTTCACCAATTCAGATATGGAAAAGCAATTTTTGCTTTCATCTAGCAGAACTGTCATCCACTTATCTGAGATTAGCGTTTGACATACCTTGATCATGAGTACTGTTGAAAAATATTTTCCGAGTAACTGTTAAACAGAAAAGCGGACTGTACCCTTCCTTGTTGCACTCCAACGCGTACATCTATGTTCCAATATGGTGAGGAAATCCTGCAGAATCTTAAGTGGCAGTTTGCTGCCAGTAAATGTTATCTTAAGTGGCAGTTTGCTTCCAATATATGTTACTTAATAGTTCACACATGTTTCCCCCACATATTGATTTCTTTTCTGCAGTTTAAAAATCTCATATGCATGCGATTTATAATGATAATAGGATGTGTTTTTTTTAAATAGATTTTTACTGATGATTGAGGGCCAGTTTTTTCGTTTTTACTAATGATTGGCCTCGTTCGTTCTCAATCTTCCGCTACCAAACCCTGAAAGGGCTTAAGTAGCAGAATGTAGTCTAGAGAACGGAATGCGTTATGTCGAAGTTTACAGCTTGACTGCGATATTTGCACCTTTCGGTTCAACACATCCGACTTCAGCAAGCATTTTTTGAGTACCGGGCTAGCATTCCCTCTTCAATCCCTTCTCCTTAGTCAGTCTGCCTTGCTGCAGCCTGTTATCCAGGATCACCGCGTGGAGGTGTAGAAGGGTCTTGGACGCTCTGATTCGCTGGCCATGACGCTAGCAGTCAGCTATGATTGAATGTTGGTTATTTCGTTTTACTAATGATTAAATTTAGATTCTTTAGTATTTCTAGTTATTTAGATTTTACTGATACTAGGGAACTCATTATTTAGTATTTTGTTGATATTACGGTAATCTTTACATAGTTTTTTTTGGTGATATAAATAAACTCGCTATTTACCTTTTATGTTGATAGTATCAGGAAGTACAAGTTAATTAGTTGTTTACCAATTGGGGAGTACAGATATTTTAGATTTTTACCAATGAGGCACTACTGGTTATTTAAAGTTTAGCCTATGAGGAGTTTTCATTGTTTAGTTTTTAACCGATAAGGGTTATTCGTTAATTAATTCTTACCTATGCTGTGGTGGCCGTTACTTTGTCTTTACTGATATTATGGGCACCTTTCAAATAATTTGAGAATCACTCAGTCTCAAGTCAGCAACAAGTCAGTTTAGATTTCAAACACAATCTTGCGAAATTATTAGTCAGTCGGAAACACGTGACCCTGCCTGGCGGGCTGGAGATAATGTACAATTTTGACGCTTTATCTCGGTGTTATCGATTGTTATGTCTCAAGTGCAGACAGGAAACAGTCCATTAACAACTGATCCATATTCAGGTAATTCATATAATTTCCCAAATGTGAAAGAAATTCTTGTTTTGTTCAAACTTCAATAACAACAACTCGTGTTAGTCCTTCTTGAAACAAAAACACAGCAGAAAAAGCGTCATACATGTTGATAAGAAAGTGTGGAAGATTAGATATATAAATACAGGATTGAAAGATTAGAGAAGGAAAATAAATGATAGCCCTGCATAGAAAAAACCTCAGGCTGCAAAATAAATTCCACTTGAAACAGTTCCATATATTTTAGTAGATCACGCCCATATTAATACTTCCTGTGGGGAGGATACCACTGTTTCCTACATTGCATATCGTAAGAGTAAACTAAAGAAGTCTTTGCATTGGGTTGGCAGCCTCATCATGTAAATACCAATGCACTAAAACCACAGAGTAAAGTACTGGAATAATGCTTTTATAAACGGTGGTTAGGGAAGCCAGATGCATTGTTGGACATGTGCTTCAACAAATGGAGCGACCGTGGTAATTTAGTCTGTCCCCACTTTGTAAGGTAGATGCAATGTCAAATGATAGAACGTCTTTTATCCAAGTGAGTTGTATTGGTAAAGACGTTTTTTAGCCCATCTGTTACTGGGTCCCAAAAATGAAACAACAGAAAAGTAGAACTGTAACCTGACAGGCATGTCATATGAGACGATTAAGCATGGTTGGGCTTGAAGTTGGCTTTCTCATGTAGTAGAAACAAGAGAAGAAAAAAGACAGTGCGCACCTCTGTAAACGTGGAGCTTTTCAGAAAAGTCAACTACGTTCTATTACCAGACCTGTCAAAACGATTAACTACATAGCTCCTCGATTACAGGACACAAGAAAGACCATGATGGTAGACCGATCCTATTATTTGTCTTCATGTGTCTGGTCTGCAACAGACATTGGTGATCATAACACTCAAATCGTATGCGTCTTTTCAATGTCTCATGAGGTTGTTGTTGCTCATTCCTTTGTTTGTTACCTAGTTCCACGTCTTCCACCGTCACCACCTTTCTCTTCTACCTGGTATGTTCCATAAGGACCAATTCCTCCACGCCTCCTCTGATGTTAATATGTCCTACAAATTTGCATTTGTCTCTTCCAAATGGTTTTGATGAGCGATATGCTAACACACGCAGCTCTCAGTACCTCAGCATTTCTTTTCTTCTCTGTCCGCAAAATTCTCAATATCGTTCACAAAAACTAATATTTCTAACTCAGACTTTAATTCCATCAATGTTTTGAAGCATGGTCTCGATTCATATGTTGAAAAGATCAGGTAACAACGCATAGCCTTGCCTAACTTCTCTTTTAATTGCTATGAATTCACGTATATAAATATCATTTAAACATAGGCTTACAACAGCTAATCCAGCAACTTACATGTATTATAAATGTATGTCTATGAGACAGAAATGCTCACAGTGGTGTCCTAAAGCTACTTGGGTAATGAAACTAGCGTCACTTTTAAATCAAGCAACGGTATTTACGTGGTCAGGAAACGTGACCTACATTGGTGAACTGATACGAGAGATCTGAGAACTGTTTCTATCATAATCTGATTATTTGTAGGGAAAGTCTACTCTTGTCGCTACACATTTCAACAATACAATACTGACCGCCATGATGTTTATGGCGCTCTAGTTATCGACAGCTGTTCTGCACATCTGACAACGGAACCTGTTTTGTTCTTGGCAACAAATTAATCTTCTTTTTCAATGTCGGGGTGCTCATGCTTAAACTTCATAATTGTTCTTTTTCTGGTGTAGAAGACGCAGTGAACTAGCTGACATCAATCAACGACTTATAGCTGACTACCTGCGTCAGGGTCAGCGAACCACATCCGCCAAAGACCTTATTTGTCCTCCACGTAGCGTTCCTGGAAACAGACTGCGTTTGTGCAGTCTTGCTCTGAGAAAATATGGATCGGAGACAATTTTAAAAATGTGCCGTACTGAAACCGGATGTGTCGGGCCGGAAGGCGAAGATATTGCAGCCTTGTGGTAAACTGTGACACCACGTAACAAATCACCGTTTTCAGGCTAACGAGAAATGAAGAAGAAGCAGATGACCTTTCAAACACTTGTTTGAGTTAGTTTTCATAATAATTTTTTTTATTAAACTCCATTTAATTCCAATCTAAGTTTTTATGTCTTTTGTTGTGTTTATTTTTGTATGATCTCAGATGTGTTAACTTTGAGCTGACCTGTTGACACAAGGAATCTCTCCGCTATATGCACGGTGTGTTTTACTAATTCAATCAACCAAAACCTTTTAGCTACCTCTTGAGCACAGGTGTTCAACGCACATACGGCAAGTCATCTTATTTTTGTTAGTTTCCTTGTCCATATTTCTTAGAAGTTTTGTGACTTAACGTTTGTACATGGTCGTGTAGTCAGCTCCATGCCCAACCCTACTTAATCGCATGTTACGACATGCTTGGCAGGTTTGCTGTGTTCCTTTGCTTTCCTTTGTTTTCATTTGAGGTCCATGTAAGGTTTTGACCTATACTAACTACATTAGTCTATTTATTGCATTGATGTTTGCTGTTAAGTTTTCTAGATTTGTTACACATTTAGTCTAGTTTATTCGTGTTATATGTGTTGTTTTCTGCTTTGTTTAGTTTTCTTTTTTTTTTATCACGGTCTCAAGTGGCTGAAACGCCGAAGATCGTCTGTTATTTGTTTCTGTATAACTGCATTTAAACATTTTGAGTTCCTATGCAAAGTTTCATATCCCTTTTTAGTTATACATTGAATTAGGTACGAGCGGACCGTTTCCGCTTTAAAACACACACAACCGTGTGCCTTGCAATGAACCGGTAGTAATGCAGGAAATGTGGGACTTTGAACTGGTGTATTCATGAATGAATTAAGCAGAACCTGTCATGGCGAGCTAAACAGAATACAGTAACAGGGCGGAAAGGCTGTCACATATTCTGAAATAGCCATTTCCAGTCTGCTCTAGCTACGAATGTCATTATTTTGCTCTACGAATCGTTTTTGGCTTCGTATATTCTATTTCTCATAGAAAGTAAACAACAGAGGAGAATCAGTCAGTCCAAATTATTTATATGATTGTCGTTGAAACCTTACAAATGTGTCTAGTTTTCTGAGTATTTTTGATTTGGTCAAAATTGGCATGACAATAACAAATGAACTTTCTTTCTCGTCTGTATCTTCTATTTTATCCTCACTATTCTTCTTCTGCATAATTATTCTCTTATAACTTCAAGTTATTTTTATTTATTTTTTTGGCCAATCTTTTTTTTACTACCTTTTCCAGCCGTACTTTTCACCTTCTTTCCTTTGTTATAAATTGGATTCTTTGCATACCACTTATATCATTTCTTTGTTTCTGCCCCTTTATCGTCATCTTCTGCGTTTTGCTCTTCTTTAACTGCGCAGTCATGTAATTCTTTTTCTTTCACGTCTTCTTCGTCTGTTTCTGTTTCTTGTCCATCTACTCTCATATTATTTTCTCCTTCTGCTGCAAGTTTGTATTCTCCTTCTGTTGGCATTCCCTCTTCTCAATCTGTTGTCAATCGCTCTTCTCCTTCTTCTACCATTTCTCTTCTCCTTCTGTTGTAATTCCCTCTTCTCCTTCTGTTAAGATTCCCTCTTCTACTTCTGTTGTAATTCCCTCTTCTCCTTCTGTTAAGATTCCCTCTTCTACTTCTGTTGTAATTCCCTCTTCTCCTTCTGTTAAGATTCCCTCTTCTTCTTCTGTTAAGATTCCCTCTTCTCCTTCTGTTGTAATTCCCTCTTCTCCTTCTGTTAAGATTCCCTCTTCTCCTTCTGTTAAGATTCCCTCTTCTCCTTCTGTTGTAATTCCCTCTTCTCCTTCTGTTAAGATTCCCTCTTCTCCTTCTGTTAAGATTCCCTTTTCTCCTTCTGTTGTAATTCCCTCTTCTCCTTCTGTTAAGATTCCCTCTTCTTCTTCTGTTAAGATTCCCTCTTCTCCTTCTGTTAAAATTCCCTCTTCTCCTTCTGTTAAGATTCCCTTTTCTCCTTCTGTTGTAATTCCCTCTTCTCCTTCTGTTAAGATTCCCTCTTCTTCTTCTGTTAAGATTCCCTCTTCTCTTTCTGTAAAGATTCCCTCTTCTCCTTCTGTTAAGATTCCCTCTTCTTCTTCTGTTAAGATTCCCTCTTCTCTTTCTGTAAAGATTCCCTCTTCTCCTTCTGTTAAGATTCCCTCTTCTCCTTCTGTTGTAATTCCCTCTTCTCCTTCTGTTAAGATTCCCTCTTCTCCTTCTGTTAAGATTCCCTCTTCTCCTTCTGTTAAGATTCCCTCTTCTCCTTCTGTTAAGATTCCCTCTTCTCCTTTTGTTAAGATTTCCTCTTCTCCTTCTGTTAAGATTCCCTCTTCTCCTTCTGTTAAGATTCCCTCTTCTCCTTCTGTTATGATTTTCTCTTCTCCATATGTTGTAATTCCCTCTTCACCTTCTGTTATAATGTTTTCTTCTCATTTTACCATTCTCTCTTCTCCTTCTACCATTCTCTCTTCTCCTTTTACCATTCTCTCTTCTCCTTCTACCATTCTCTCTTCTCCTTCTACCATTCTCTCTTCTCCTTCTACCATTCTCTCTTCTTCTTCTTTTACCATTCCCTCTTCACTTTTTCCTATCATTTCCTCTTCTTCTTTTCCTACCATTTCCTCTTCGCCTTTTCCTACCATTTCCTCTTTACCTTATCTTACCATTTCCTCCGTCTTCACCTTCTCCTACCATTTCCTCTTCACCTTCTCCTACCATTTCCTCTTCACCGTATCCTACCACCTCCTTCCTCTTCACTGTCTCTTACCATTTCCTTCCTCTTCACATTCTCCGACTATTTCCTTCCTCTTCACCTTCTCCTACCATTTCCTTCCTCTTCGCCTTCTCCTACCATTTCCTTCCTCTTCGCCTTCTCCTACCATTTCCTCTTCACCTTTTCCTACCATTTCCTTCTTCTTCACATTGTCCGACCATTTCCTTCCTCTTCGCCTTCTCCTACCATTTCCTCTTCACCGTCTCCTACCATTTCCTCTTCACCGTATCCTACCATCTCCTTCCTCTTCACTGTCTTCTACCATTTCCTTCTTCTTCACATTCTCCGACTATTTCCTTCCTCTTCACCTTCTCCTACCATTTCCTTCCTCTTCGCCTTCTCCTACAATTTTCTTCCGCTTCACCTTCTCCTACCATTTCCTCTTCACCTTCTCCTACCATTTCCTCTTCACCTTCTCCTACCATTTCCTCTTCACCTTTTCCTACCATTTCCTTCTTCTTCACATTCTCCGACTATTTCCTTCCTCTTCACCTTCTCCTACCATTTCCTTCCTCTTCACCGTCTCCTACCATTTCCTTCCTCTTCGCCTTCTCCTACCATTTCCTTCCTCTTCGCCTTCTCCTACCATTTCCTTCCTCTTCGCCTTCTCCTACCATTTCCTCTTCACCTTCTCCTACCATTTCCTTCCTCTTCGCCTTCTCCTACCATTTCCTCTTCACCTTCTCCTACCATTTCCTTCCTCTTCGCCTTCTCCTACCATTTCCTTCCTCTTCGCCTTCTCCTACCATTTCCTCTTCACCTTCTCCTACCATTTCCACTTCACCTTCTCCTACCATTTCCTCTTCACCTTCTCCGACCATTTCCTTCCTCTTCACCTTCTCCTACCATTTCCTCTTCACCTTCTCCTACCATTTCCTCTTCACCTTCTCCTACCATTTTCTCTTCACCTTCTCCTACCATTTCCTCTTCACCTTCTCCTACCATTTTCTCTTCACCTTCTCCTACCATTTCCTCTTCACCTTCTCCTACCATTTCCTCTTCACCTTCTCCTACCATTTCCTTCTTCTTCACCTTCTCCTACCATTTCCTCTTTACCCTCTTCTACCATTTTCTCTTCACCTTCTCCTACCATTTCCTCTTCACCTTCTCCTACCATTTCCTTCTTCTTCACCTTCTCCTACCATTTCCTCTTTACCCTCTTCTACCATTTTCTCTTCACCTTCTCCTAACATTCCCTCTTCTCCTTCTGCCGCCATTTACTTTTCTCCTTCTACTGTCATTTTATTTTGGTCTGCTGCTATTTGTCATTCTCTGATTCTTCTATTCTTCTCATCCGTTTTACGCTTTTTTCATTATTATTCTGTTTTTTTCTCAGCTTCTTCTTTGTCTGCTATTTCTGCTTCATATTTACATTCCGCAAGAATGTTGACAATGTGCTTCTATTCGCAAATATTTTCACTTTGTTGATTTTGAAAGAACAAAATATTGTACTATTTTCCTGACCTCAACGCCATCTCGTATATTCATGAAGTAATTCCTTCTTTCGCGTTCTCCTCACCTTTTTTTGCCAACACAAATTTTGATTGTTTCGTTATCTTCGAGTAAAGCTGCAGTACGATATTGAGTACATGTGTTATGTTATGGTATCTTATGATATGCAATGGTGTGCTATTTGACGTAGTGTGAACTTATGATATATAATGGTGTGTTGTGTTATGTTCTTTTCAGATACGTTATGTTATTTTATGTTATGTCTTGGTATGTTTTGATATTTTATGCTATGTTATGGTATGTCGTGGGATGTTATATCTTATGTTACTGTATATTATGTTGTGTTATACTATGCTTTATTATGTGACAGGGTCAGTGTTATATATGCATAAAATGTCGTGTATGAAGCGTGGAGTTATAACTTACATCTTTGCCACTGAAAGGCTGATGTTTGCTGAGACAATGTTATCAGATTTTAGGAAATGGGAGAGAACTCGAGTTCACGTATGATTTGGTGAATGTAAAAAACAAAGTGAAATACAAATCGTAAATGAGTTTGATCAGATACTACACCGAAACGAAAACACGATCAAAACCAAATAATTTGATGACAAGCTTTCACATTGAGATCGAAAGGGTGACACGATATCCAGAAAGTTGGTAGTGGCACCAGAAAGGAGAAACTTGACAAAATGTTAGGTGGTGCAGACCGAGTAATTGCAAGAGCTACTAGCTGGTAAACGAGGTTGGGACATAAGTACCTCGTAACTGGTGACCATGTTGTATAGGGAAGATCATAGGAGCCAATAAAAACTGAAACGCGAAGCAGAATAGGCACACTGATCCGGGAGGTTATCTATTGTGAGTTTCATTGGTCGTTCACTTTTGTATAATGGAAAGGACAGTGAGCCACCCCCGGAAACTAAGAGAGCGGTCTCGAAGATCGTTGTGTACGCTATCCGTATGAGACTTGTCGGTTGTAGATTTCACGGACATTGTATATTGATATCCGCTGAAAATGACGGCAAACTAACGTGTAAGGGAGACACATAAAAAGCGGTTTCGTAGACTTTCTCGAACTTTGTCGTGTCAGCATTTCAGAGGGGTCGGCCAGTCCCCAGGCCAACAATCGTGTAATCTGCAGTGTCAGCTTAATCAGAGGGGACTGTCATAGCCTCCTGACAGCGACTGTCGAGAACATTGTCTGTACCAAATTAGTCAGAGAGGTCGGTTAGAGCCCCCTGACAAACTGTCTTGAACGCTGTTGGTAGCAAATTAATCAGAGGGTCGGCCAGAGATTCCTGGTCGAAGGTAAGGTGTATCACGGCACCAGAGATCACATCCCAAGTACCAAGCAGTAAGGTGTACCATAGAACACAAGGCAGTAAGGTGTACCATAGAACACTAGGGAGTAAGGTGTACCATAGAACACAAGGCAGTAAGGTGTACCATAGAACACTAGGGAGTAAGGTGTACCATAGAACACTAGTGAGTAAGGTGTACCATAGAACACTAGGCATTAAGGTGTACCATAGAACACTAGGCATTAAGGTGTACCATAGAACACTATGGAGTAAGGTGTACCATAGAACACCAGGCAGTAAGGTGTACCATAGAACACTAGTGAGTAAGGTGTACCATAGAACACTAGGCAGTAAGGTGTACCATAGAACACTAGTGAGTAAGGTGTACCATAGAACACTAGGCATTAAGGTGTACCATAGAACACTATGGAGTAAGGTGTACCATAGAACACTAGTGAGTAAGGTGTACCATAGAACACTAGGCAGTAAGGTGTACCATAGAACACTAGTGAGTAAGGTGTACCATAGAACACTAGGGAGTAAGGTGCACCATAGAACACTAGGGAGTAAGGTGTACCATAGAACACTAGGGAGTAAGGTGTACCATAGAACACTAGGGAGTAAGGTGTACCATATAAAACTAGGGAGTAAAGTGTACCATAGAACACTATGGAGTAAGGTGTACCATAGAAAACTAGGGAGTAAAGTGTACCATAGAACACTAAGGAGTTTCTAAACCACGGGTAGGAAGGATTTTTTTCCACAGCGGGAAATAGAAGGACGGAAATTGCAGACCGACACCAGCAAGTCACACCACAACGAAGAATCATAAAACTTAAGAGGTTATATAGAATTTTAGTTGCTATTGTTAGTTAAAGAGTAAAGCAATTGGGTTATATCCAGAGGTTTCATCTAGCTCATGCTGACATCCTTTGTTTAGAAAGATTAGTCATAGTTAGTTGATAATGTACTAAAATAATTACATTACCTTGTTTGTTGTTTTTTTAATTGAAAGAGGAGTTTTAGTATTCTCTGTGTTATTGTGAGGAAAGTGTAAATTTGAGAGAAAGAAATATAATCTGCTAGAGGGCACGACGGACGGTGATACAGTTGTATTATATTGTGTCCTCCCACGCGACTGTCCTTGCCAGATTTTCTTTTGATTTGACTTTACATACACCTGTCCCTGTTTTATCTTCATCTAATGTAACCTGACACATACCTGTCCATGTCAGATCGTCATCTAATGTGTCCTCACACACACCTGTCCATGCCAGACCTTCTTCTAATGTGTCCTCACACACCCCTCTCCCTATCAGATCTACTTTTGATATGTCATCACATACACCTGTCCATGTCAGACCTTCTCTTAATGTGTCCTCACATGCACCTGTCCGTGTCAGACCTTCTCTTAATGTGTCCTCATATACATCTGTCCATGTCACATCTTCTCTTAATGTTCCTCACATCTGTCCATATCAGATCATCTCTTAATGTGTCATCAGATACACCTGTCTCTATCAGATTTTCTCTTAATGTGTCCTCAGATACACCTGCCTCTATCAGATTTTCTCTTAATGTGTCCTCGCGTGTACCTGTCTCTGCCAGATCTACGTTTGATTTAAAACTCCCGTATTTCTCAGAATTGCTAATTCATTGATTGATATGGCATCATCAAACATGTGGTTATTCATATATGTCAGTATGTTCCTCTAACCAAATGTAATGTTCCAACTTAGGATCTGATATTGCCGTACATGTTTGTATGGCTTGCGCCGCATATGAACACTGTCCTTGCTAGAAAGCGACCTCTACGCATGTTAACTCTCCAAAGCCTGAAACATATCGATATTGTAGTGTGCACTATAACCAACGCAAACTTACATATTTATAGTAGTTCTGATACTATAAGACTGAGGAGAGAACCAGACCCACTTGGCGTGAGAGACAAGAGTTCTTAACACCGAAGTGCGTGAGTGACAGAGCACTTAGGACTAGTATTCTAATCCAAGTTGCTAAGGGCGCTTCAGTCTATCAGCTTAAAGTGGGCACCATATTTCTCGGTAGGTAAAGGAAAACGGCAATGAAAATAACGAGTCGCCCAAATCTTTAAAAAAACAGATAACTAGTGCAATGACCTCTTTAATACGTCATCCCAAGCGGTAATGTCTGATATGGAACGACCTTTCTTATTATTGGACGCGGAATATCCTTTACTCCTTTCTCAGATTGTCCCACTCAAAATTTGCATTTCAAAAAATAAACATTTAATGTTGACATTCTTGTATTTTTCTGTATTTTATTTCATTTCATAGACGTCTCAGTTTTTGCAGACCATGCGCGTGGCACCCTGTGAGTAGCCTCTCAGGGCGCAAGCCTGGGGGCTGAATATGGAGACCCTGGGCTGCCCAAACTGTAGGATCCCCCTCTCGGCTTCGCTGGTGTAATCCAAAGGAACGCAAGGCATAACAATTTGGCACCAGCTGGGCTGCAGGTGCTGCCAGAATGAGTTCGCAATATTGAAACCATCCGTCTTAGGTGCTATCACTCCAGATGTTCTGTCTGGGTTTACTCCCGAAGCCCTACCCTCTCCCGAGGTTTCCAAAAGGCAGTGGAGTCGTTGCCAGCAATTGCTAGTAACTCGAGACATCCGATGATACTCTCATTGTCCCAAGCCTAGCCAGCACTCTCTGGGACTTGTGGGTTTAAAATCAGAGCTTCTCCTCTCCTAGGCGAACAGTCTGACTAGGCTAACGAGCTTCGTCTATCATGGCTTACAGTCAGAGTTTACCTTCTCTTAGATTAGTTGCCAACCAAGGTTAAAGAGCTTAATCTGCCCTCCCAGTTATACCGCCGGATACTCGGTCGCGCCCCACAGCAGGATCTGTAAGAAACAGGGGGCCCCCCATGAAGGTGCTGCTGGGGACACAATAATGTAGGAGAGGCCCTTGGCATTGAAACTCCTGAACGGCAATCCGAACAGTGAATCCAGCGTCGATCTCTACACCTGGAAAGGAGAGGGTATATCAGACGCTTCACTTTCCTGTAACGAGCTGGACGTCCAGCCCAGACCTCGCTACCCCCCTTTTCTGTATTAACACACACACACACGCACACGCACACGCACACGCACACACACACACACAGATATATATATATATATATATATATATATATATATATATATATATATATATATATATATATATATATATATATATATATATACTTGGATTATATTTACAAGAGTTAGAAATTGTTGATGGATTTTAAAACTTGAATACAAGTTGTTTTTAAAAAGAGGATTAATAACTACAAGTAATTACCTAAAAGACTAAACTAAAACATTATCTGCCTCCCTCTTGGAACAATTAAACGTTTCCCTGTGGGAGAGTTGGAGGAGGGGAATTCCCCACTTGTCGACGGTTGACACGTTATTTACGGTTGCTAGGATTGAAATATCTCTGGTTGCCAAAATAAAAAGAGAACATACGAAAACGGAGTTGTGTGTGTAATAAAACAAGGGAGGTCAGAACAACATGGGGTTTACCGGAAACATCGTAGGCAAGTGATGCAACGAGGCAACAAACTGGAAGCTATGACAAGGTGGATAGGATAATAGAGATCGGCTGAAATTATCAAATTCTCAGTAGAAAAAAGGTAATTGCGAGAATTTATCAGCACCATTAGTTGAAACAAGACGATGACATTAGCAATTGCTTTTTCGTTGTTCTCGCTGGAGTGGTTTTCGGGTAGTCTCTGTGTGCGACGGAGAGGAGAACAAGATAGTGCAGTCTATTCCTTCTACTACTGGATCTAATGTAATCAGGACATCCATTCAGATAGATCACGTAGGTCCCTGCTGGTAAGAGGTAAGGTGTGGATATCCCGAAACGAGCGACAGTGCGAAACGGTGGGTGTTCGAATCTCGCAAGTTCCAAGCATTCCCTAGTCAAAAGAGGTGGGATGAAGATGTCTAGTCCTATCGGAGACAGACCATAATCTATAATGTTCCAAGTACCTAAAATTACCCATGGCAGCTAAAAATCGAAAAGAGCATGCTGTTATCCACTGTCCAGACAACACACTGTAGAGAAAACGTAGAAGTAGACAGAGAAGAAGATGTTGAAGTAGAAGAATAAGAAAAGAAGAGGAGGAGGAGGAAGAAGAAGAAGAAGATGAAGAAGATGTAGAAGATGTAGAAGAAACAGAATAAAGTGTAGATAACAAAGAAGAAGATGATGAAGAAGATGTAGAAGATGTAGAAGGAACAGAATAAGGTGTGGATGAAGAAGATGAATAAGTAGACGTAGAAGAAGAACTAACTCGCATATGTTCTATGCGTACTGTTTCAATGTTGAAAATCAAATCGGTGAATTGTAGTCCTTTAGATCTATGCTTTTATGGAAAACACAAAAATATTAAATGATCATTCAAATGATCCCTTTCTTCCTGACCTTCCTGTGCTGTCATGTCGTCCATTCTTCTCGTAACGTGCATAATATGTCTTGCCTTCTTGTTACATAATAAATGTCAGCTTTGAGTCTCTGTCTGAATAATAACATATTTCCCTTCTGAATATTAATCAAGCTCACATTTAATCCGCCCTGTGCTCTGTCACTCTCTGGTAGAATAGGGGTGTTCCAAGTCATGATCAGAAGCAACATACAGACCCCGCACTAAAGCATGCAGAAACTCGAACTAAATCATGCAGGACAACGAACCATATCACATAGAACCCCGAACAATATCACACATAACCCTGCACTATATGCAGCACCCAGAACCATATCATGCGGAACCCTGAACCATATGATGTAGAACCCCGAACCCCATCACGGGGAATACAACGAGCAAAAAGTGCTAGCAAAGCCGTAATAATATTGTAGGTCATTTTTTGGAGTGCATGTAAAATATATACACTCAACCACAGAATAAACCTGCTTATATACAGCTGTATCAGCAACCACAGCTATGGAAAATTGAAGCGGATAGACATTTTCACAAATTTAAGTGAACATGTATTCTAAATTCTGAGTGACCTTTGGAATATTAGCGAACCTATTCAGGGGTCAAGATGCGGCAGTGCACAAGCTGACAGCAGTCAGCTACTTTTAGCTGTTTGTTTGGTTGAAGGTCAGCTAACTATAGCTGACCAAGACTTTATTCAACCTCTACGTGGTAAAAGGCTGCACTAGTCGCTAGTGTAGTCTGGTCAAGGGATAGAAATCGCAGTTGGAAGGCAAACCCGGTACTCAAAAAAGGCAATGATGTGTCAGCTCGAAAGGCGGAGGTGCTATGAACAGGTGAAATATTTATCATTGTAAAGAAGGACACACGCAAAGAAGACAGATTTCCTTACATATTACCTATCGTGATTCCTGAGGGGTCCGTCTGGGTATTTGTGTATGACAAGAACAAGAATAGCACCACTGTGCCACAGAGAGCAGGTTGTAAGAAACAATAAACTGTGTGACATGAAATAACACCAGCCATGGTTTGGTGGTTTCTTAAGAACAGAATAGATGGAGTCTAACAGCTGCATGTCTACTATGCTCTACTGTTTACGTCTATTAAGATGGACTCACATCGGTTAACCACACCATGCGGCACTTGTTCCAACGCAGCGGAGAAATAAGTTTCTCGATCCTAACCGGCTAAGAAAGAAATCTTCCTCTCGGCTATATCCAGCTCACGCAACGACGGTGGCGGCGGCAGCGGCAGCGGCGGTAGCAGCAGTAACAGTACTAGTCGTTAGAGGTGATGGTGGTGGTGGTGATGGTGGTGGTAGTAGTAGTAGTAACAGTAGTAGTACTTACTTACTTTCCGTGTCCAAGCACCACGTTTTATATCTTGCATCCAGTATTCTGCGACATGGATTACCTTGTCATTTGCATCCAGCATGTCACACCTATTGCATGTTTCTTAGAGGTTGGGGCAGGTCATCAGGTGGTCTGGGTTCTGTGTTGCGCCATAATCACATGTGTCATCATCTGTGTATCCCTATCGTTTCATATTCCTCTTGCACCGTGATACACCATTTTGGAGTCTGTTCAGCGACTTCCATGTTGTGTATGGGAGGTGATGTCCAGGGGCAGGTTCCTCCCGAAATTCTATCTATGGGGCCTGTACCAATTCGTGCCACCTCTCGATACGGCGACTTTCAGGGTTTGTCTGTAAGGGATTTGTTGTTTTTAGAAAGCTATGTCTGGATTCAAATCTTGTGTTTCGTACCTAATGTCCACATCAGTACGGCTCCTGAAGAGCATATGATGGCCAAATTAACAATGAGCGAAATGGAAGAGGCTATGAGAACATTTTAAAAAAGGAAATCTCCCGGAAAAGATGGGATAACAAACGAAATGCTGATGGGGCTGGGCCAAACAGCGAAGAGGAAGCTGCTATCGGTCCTGAACCAAAGCTGGAAAAGGGGAATTGTACCCCAGGCATGGAAAGACGCAGTACTGGTACCAGTACCAAAAAAAGGAAAGGACAAAACAGATCCAAATGGATACAGGCCTATCAGTCTACTGAGCTGTGTCGGCAAACTGATGGAACGTATGATAAACACCAGACTGATGTGGCATCTGGAAGAAAAACGAATACTAATTCTTCTTCTTCTTCTTCTGCGTACGCAGTCAGACAGTAACCATTATTTTTTCGAAAAAAGCGGCGGTCATCCTGAGGCTCTCGCCACTGCCATAGAGCTTGTCTTGCAGTTCCACTGGTAATGGCCACATCTGCTCTCTCTGATCCTCGTATGTCGGGCAGTTCTGCGGCAGATGTTCAGCGGTCATTTTACCAGTACCGCACGGGCATTCGTCGGTACACCCTATCTTCAATTTGTTCAATAGGTGGTACCTCAGTCTGTTGTGGCCAGTGCGAAGTCTGAAGACAACGACCTGCTCTCTTCGGTTCAACTGGTAATAGGCATCGTTTTTGGTGTAACCAGTATGTTCGGTTTCCCATTTGGTCATGTATCTGGCTTTGATAAGCCGTTTTGACTCTTCGTACGTCATACTGGTATCTGTTTGTGGTAGTCTTGCACCTTCTTTTGCCAGTCTGTCTGCCTCCTCGTTGCCTTGGATGTTGCAGTGTGACGGAACCCACTGTACCACTACCCTTTTTGGTGCGGACTGCTGGCACAGTTTCCAGAGTGCTGCTTTTAAGTCATTAAGCTCAGTGTTTTTCTGGCTTTTTAGCGCTGTGACTACGGCGAGAGTATCTGTCAGCAGGACTATATGGCTCTCATTTTCACTATGTGTCACCATTTCTTCCACTGCCGCCCTCAGTGCCTCTGCCTCCGCTCTGAAATTCCTTGTGTACTTACCAGTAGCGAATGACAGTGTTATTTTTCTGCCATTTGGTAGGTTCAGGAATGCTCCTGCCCCTCCGTTCTGTGTAGTGTTTGTTACAGAACCGTCGGTGTATGCATGGGTCCAGTCCATGCTTGGGTAGCTTTTCGTTATGAAGCTTAGGGTAGTATCTCTCCTTTCTTTTTCAGTCTGGCAGTTTTTGTTTGCAATACCTGGTATATTTTCTACCACCTCTGGGAATATATCCTGCCTCCAGGTAGGTTTTCGTACAGTAGTGATGGGTTTTGGTGTTGTTAGTGCGTTTATGGGATCTTCGTGCATCTTTGCATTGGCTATTTCTGCAAAGTTTCTCCGCTTTAGTTTCCCATTTCCCAAATTGTTTAGTCTCTGGTGCATTGGATGGTCGGTCAGTCTTCGGAGTTTCTCTGACTGCAGCTGGGCTCTGCAGTCTCTTCTATCGGTCATGGATTGCAGTTTTGTAATCTTTTCAAGTTCTACAATTGGCGTTGACTTCATGCCACCTGTTATAATTCTCATGGCTTGGTTTTGAAGTTTGTTAACTTTATCGAAGTTCGCCTTCGCTGCTGTTGTCCATGCCGCAATGCCATACTCGAGAACTGGTCTCACTCTTCCCGTATACAGTTTCTTTAGTGTGACTTCGTCTGCTCCCCAGCTTTGGCCAGCAAGTTTCCTCATGATTGCCATTCTTTCTCTGGCTTTCATTCGGTTTCTCTCAATCTGACTTTTCCATGTCATGCGCCGATCAAATGTGACTCCCAGATAGGTTGGATTGTCGTTTGGCTGCAGGATTTTGCCATTTAGACTTAATTTGGTACTTTGGGGTTTTAATGAAAGCGAGAATATTGTGCATGTGGTTTTCTCCTCGTTTATTTTGACCAGCCATGAGTTCGCCCACTCTTCCAGCGATGTTAGGGCCGTCTGCATCCGATTTCTTGCTATGGTGAGATTCTTTTCAGAGGTCCACATAGCCAGATCGTCTGCAAACATTGAGCTATGGACTCTTCTTGGTATATTCTCGGTAATATCGTTTATATATACCAGGAAGAGTGTGGGTGACAATACTCCCCCTTGGGGTACTCCCTGCTCGAGTGTCACCTTTTTGCTCATCTGCCCTTGTACTTGGACTCTGGCCGTTCTTTGTTTGAGGTAGTGGTTGATCCACTTGTACATCTTCCCACCGACATCACTTCTTCTTAGCTTGACTCTAAGTCCATCTTTCCAGACTTTGTCAAATGCCTTTTCCAGATCCACCCAAACAGCTACTGTGTGTTTCTGTGCCTGGTAGGCATCTTCTATCTCCTGGGCTATGAGGATGACCTGGTCCTCAGTGGATCTGTGCTGTCTAAAGCCGGCTTGCTGTGGAATTAGTTTTCGTTTTTCTTCCAGATGCCACATCAGTCTGGTGTTTATCATCCGTTCCATCAGCTTGCCGACACAGCTCAGTAGGCTTATGGGCCTGTATCCATTTGGATCTGTTTTGTCCTTTCCTGTTTTTGGTACTGGTACCAGTATTGCATCTTTCCATGCCTGTGGTACAATTCCCCTTTTCCAGCTTTGGTTCAGGACCGATAGCAGTTTCTTCTTCGCTGTTTGGCCCACCCCCATCAGCATTTCGTTTGTTATCCCGTCTTTTCCGGGAGATTTCCTTTTCTTTAGTGTTCTCATAGCCTCTTCCATTTCGCGCATTGTTAGTTTGGCCATCATGTGCTCTTCAGGAGCCGTATTCATGTTTTCGTGTCCCTTTAGCTCTTCGCTAATGTCTGTATGCTTATCTGCAGGGACCTCGGTGGGGTTTGCTCTGGCATAGTGATCGACAAAGGCGTTTGCGGCTTTCTTACCTGTGATCAAGTTCTCGCCCTGCTTGATAGTAATTTGTTTATTTGACGGGGTTTCGTCGTTAATGGCTCTGACTAGCTTCCATAGCTTGTTCCCGTCTTTGTCCAGGTTTAGACTTTCCGTTTTATTTTTCCAGCTTTCTCTTGCTGTTTGCTTGAGAGTGTGTTTGTACTTCGCCGCGGCGGCTTTGAGGGCGATGTTTGCCTCCATTATTTTTCTCGCTCTGCCATGTTCTTAGCATTTGTTACTGCATCTTCCACTTTCTGCAACTCATCATTCCAGTAGGGCTTATAGTTTTTCCTAGCTCCTCTTGGGATGGTTTCAGTGGCGGCTTGCATTATTGCCTTGCTTAGGCTCTCTACCATGGGCTTCATTTTGGTATTTCGTGTGTTGATGGTTTCACACAGCCCATCTGTCAGGATTGCAAATCTGTCCCAGTCGGCTCGTTTGTAATTCCAACGTAGGAGCGGTTTTGTTTCCTGTGGGCCTACTTCCATGTCAATGGTTAGCCTGATCGGCCTGTGGTCGCTACCTGCCAGTTGGTTTAGCACCTGGCGGTCTATTTTATGGTGTATGTCCTGTGTGGAGAAAGCCAAATCTGGAGTCGAGGTGGTATGCCATGTTCTTGAATAGAAGCTAGGGCTATCCTCCGGCCTATTGATTAGGGAGAGATTTGCATCTATCTCCCAATCTTCCACTTCGTCACCTCTGCTGTCTGTGTCAGAGTATCCCCATCTCTCCGAGTGGCTGTTGAAATCTCCAACTACTATGCAGTTGGAGTCTCTGACCTCCATACTCGAGAGCGATAGGTCTCTATTTGGTGGTCCGTACAGATTGAAAATGCGGAGCTTCGTCTCTTGAGCCATTATGTCAACTCCTACAATTTCTGCTTGTCCGGTGTGATTGACAGATACCGCGCTACTCGGTATGCAGTTTCTGGTCAGTATCAGGACCCCTCCTTTGTGGCCTTCTCTATCTAGACGGAAGGTCTGGTATCCTCTGATTGAGAATATATGGTTATTGTTGAGGTGCGTTTCCTGGATACATGCCACGTCAATCTTACCTTCATGCAGGTGGTGTGTTAGGGGAAGTTTTTTGTTAATGACTCCCTCCGCATTCCACTGTAGTATTTTGAGGGTCTTGAGGTTTTGGCCAATAGAAGTTGCCCCATAGCCATGTGCCTTGACTCCACGACACATGGGTGGGTGACCACCAGTAGTCAAGGGTGGGCCCCTTCGAGGCGTGAGGCCCGGCACTATCGCTGCCTGGCGGGACTCCGCAGGATGAGCGCCATGCGTTTTTCTAATAGGTTGTACTGTCATCATGCTGCGATTTACTTTGCACTGTTTTGTTATATGAATACTAATTCAACAGCAAGCCGGCTTTAGACAGCACAGATCCACTGAGGACCAGGTCATCCTCATAGCCCAGGAAATAGAAGATGCCTACCAGGCACAGAAACACACAGTATCGATTTGGGTGGACCTGGAAAAGGCATTTGACAAAGTCTGGAAAGATGGACTTAAAGTCAAGCTAAGAAGAAGTGATGTCTGTGGGAAAATGTACAAGTGGATCAACCACTACCTCAAACAAAGAACGGCCAGAGTCCAAGTACAAGGGCAGATGAGCAGAAAGGTGTCACTCGAGCAGGGAGTACCCCAAGGGGGAGTACTGTCACCCACACTCTTCCTGGTGTATATAATCGACATCACAGAGAATATATCAAGAAGAGTCCATAGCTCAATGTTTGCAGACGATCTGGCTATGTGGACCTCTGAAAAGAATCTCACCATAGCAAGAAATCGGATGCAGCAGGCCATAACATCGCTGGAAGAGTGGGCGAACTCATGGCTGGTCAAAATAAACGAGGAGAAAACCACATGCACAATATTCTCGCCTTCCATCAAACCCCAAAATACCAAGTTAAGTTTAAATGGCAAATTCCTGCAGCCAAACGACAAACCAAACTATCTGGGAGTCACATTTGATCGGCGCATGACATGGAAAAGTCAGATCGAGAGAAACCGAATGAGAGCCAGAGAAAGAATGGCAATCATGAGGAAACTTGCTGGCACAAGCTGGGAAGCAGACGAAAGCATACTAAAGAAACTGTACACTGGAAGAGTGAGACCAGTTCTCGAGTATGGCATTGCGGCATGGACAACAGCAGCAAAGGCGAACTTCGATAAAGTTAGCAAACTTCAAAACCAAGCCATGAGAGTTATAACAGGTGGCATGAAGTCAACGCCAATTGTAGAACTTGAAAAGATTACAAAACTGCAACATCCAAGGCAACGAGGAGGCAGACAGACTGGCAAAAGAAGGTGCATTACTACCACAAACAGATACTAGTATGACGTACGAAGAGTCAAAACGGCTTATCAAAGCCAGATACATGACCAAATGGGAAACCGAACATACTGGTTACACCAAAAACGATGCCTATTACCAGTTGAACCGAAGAGAGCAGGTCGTTGTCTTCAGACTTCGCACTGGCCACAATAGACTTAGGTTCCACCTATTCAACAAATTGAAGATAGGTGGTACCGACGAATGCCTGTGCGGTACCGGTAAAATGACCGCTGAACATCTGCCGGAGAACTGCCCGACATACGAGGATCAGAGAGAGCAGATGTGGCCATCACCAGTGGAACTTCAAGACAAGCTCTATCGCAGTGGTGACAGCCTCAGGATGACCGCTGCTTTTTTCGAAAAAATAATGGTTACTGTCTGACTGTGTACGAAGAAGAAGAAGAAGAAGTACCTAATGTCCAAACATTGGGTCGTGCTCCTGTTTTTCTCGTTCCATTTATGCTGCGACGCTTCTTCGGATCTCGGGGGGTGCTATGCCAATTATGGGGTATTTTGTCAATGGGGGTGGGTTATAGACACTCTGATACTATCCGACCCGTCTCATTTATTGCTGTATCAACTAGTTTTGCATGAGGTAGTAATAGTAATAGTAGTAGTATACAAGACGTGTTCAAATGAAATCGGACCAAACTGCAACAAGTGAACATACGCACAATGCGCATGATGACATCACTTCTGGTGTAAACAGCACAGACCAACCGTCAAGTTTGCAAAACTTCCTTATCCTCCTACTCATAATTTCCTCAGCAACCCGTTAGAAACATGGTGGGTGTGATACGGAATCCGTCCAGGGTTGATCAGCGAACGGTGATTCGGTTCCTAACACTTATTGCAATTTTCCCGATTTCATTTGAACACGCGTAGTATTTTTGTCACCCTCGATAAAATAAAATCCTATGCCTTGGCATGGTAATGAATCGTCTCACATTGGACCCTTGGGTCACCTGCTTCTCTACAGGCCACTTCACAATGTGAACTCTGCCACTCCGGAATTATTTTGCTCGCTTCGCTGGAACAATTTTTTGGTCAGAATTTTAGACAGTGGAGTATACCTCTTTCATTCTAAATTGTGTTTGTTTTATTTAATTAGATATGCACGTATTATATTTCAAATTGATGTCTAGAGGACAGAGAAATATAATTGACAATTTATGTATTAATAATAAGAAACACTAATGTTAAATGAAAACATATCAAAAGAGTATAATCAAAATATGAACTTATCGAGATCCAGTAACTGTTGAAATTATTAAAATTGGTATCTTGGTCTCAGATCATCAAGGTAATGCATTTTATAAATCACTAAATTTCAAATATATCTTATTTGAGCATAAGAAGTATAATTTAGACAATTTTAGCTGCCGCCACCAAAATATTTACAAAACAGAAAATATCACAAAATAGTTTTGAAAATGCATTGCAAAATTATTTTCTATGCCAGGTTCCATATCAAAAATTAAAATAACAGCGGCACTTTTCATAGCTTATTGAAAATTAATTTAAATGTTTTCTTAATTATTTTACTTGAAATTTGGTGTGTATATCTAAAAACAAGTTTGATGGACTAGGCTGGGTCAACGTTTCCTCGTCAGCAGTGTTTAATTGTATCGAACATTTCTGCATCGCTTTTATAATTTGATTAACTATCCGTTTCAAACAACAACTCTTCACTTTCCATGCTATTTTGCAATGCTTGTTTCAGTAGCGATGGTTGTACATTATGAGATTGCAAATCCCAAGCATTGCCTTCTTCAGTCGCCTATAAGACACGCTTAGAAGAATATAGTGGTTTAAATTTTCTTGTCCTATATACGTCTTTGGAAACCCTCCAGTTCACAAAATGATAATGGATACATGACTTACAGCTATGGAAGACAAGATTCACCATATCTTAGAAAAGGATTAGAACGCGCGGACTGGAGAATTTGAACACTCGATCTTCTGCGATAGTTTTTGCTATGTACACATTTTTACATTTTTTAATTAAATAAAATCCCTACCTTAGGTAGTGGATAAAACGGCGAAATGATTTTTATATATTCTGTTTCTTCGAAGTTGATATTCCTTGAGCTGGTACGTACAACCTCACCCCCCACCCCCCCCCCAACCCCACCCCCACCCCCCACCCCCCACCCCGGGGGAATGTCAAGGAGTTTGCCAGGATTTACATTTGGATGCGCAATTACCATAAATTGTAAACCGAAACGTCGGAAAACGTCATTAGAGCTCTATTTGCAATGACATAAATTCATCCTTCCTACAAACCATCAATCCTTCTGAACATCAAAATATCCCTCTATCCATCTATCCAATATCTATCCTTCCATCTAGCTATCCGACTAGCAATTCATAAATTCATCAGTCTGTCCATCCATTCATCTTTCCGTTGGCCTATCCATTCATACATCCATCCATCCGTCAATCCATCCAATCCTAATTCCATTATGTCATCCATTGACCCATATACCCATTCACCCATCATTCCGTCTCTTCACCCATCCACTCATTCATTTATCCATCCATTCAACAGTGTATACTCTTTCCCTCCTTCCGCACCCCGACCATTCACCCACGTGTTGTTCGTTCATCCTAATCGATGGGGAACAATTTGTCAACATTAACTGTCCGCATGAGTTCGAAGATGGCTAAATAAGTCAATCGGAGCACTGAATTGTCTGTCACACTTAGTATATGGAACTAGGACACCAACTACCACCGGGGTTGATGAAGGGTTGCTGTGAGCTATCACCGGAGTTGATGAAGGGTTACTGTGAGCTACCACCGGAGTTGATGAAGGGTTACTGTGAGCTACCAATGGGGTTGATGAAGGGTTGCTGTGAGCTACCACCGGAGTTGATGATAGGTTGCCGTGAGCTACCAATGGGGTTGATGAAGGGTTGCTGTGAGCTACGACCGGGGTTGATGAAGGGTTACTGTGAGCTATGACCAGGGTTGATGAATGGTTTGCTGAGAGCTACGACCGGGGTTGATGAAGGGTTTGCTGAGAGCTACCACCGGGGTTGATGAAGAGTTGCCGTGAGCTACGACCGGGGTTGATGAAGAGTTACCGTGAGCTACCACCGGGGTTGATGAAGGGTTGCTGTGAGCTACCACCGGAGTTGATGAAGGGTTACTGTGAGCTACCACCGGGTTTGATGAAGAGTTGCCATGAGCTACCACCGGGGTTGATGAAGGGTTGCTGTGAGCTACGACCGGGGTTGATGAAGGGTTTGCTGAGAGCTATCACCGGGGTGGATGAAGAGTTGCTGTGAGCTACGACCGGAGTTGATGAACTGTTGATGTGAGCAGATTCGTGGAGCGATCGTCTCTGTTTGTATTCATTTATTCTTGATGCCTCATGTCTCTGAAATCCCTTGGCAACAGCGCAGAATCAGTCTGTTCCATTGGTGGCGATTCTTTCCTAGTCAACATGGTTATTACCACACCGGATCAGTGATCAGTTAGATGTATTATTGTATCGTTTCCGATGTCTGTCCCTTGCCACTTTGCAGTTAACAATAGAGCAGCTTTTTTGGTAAACGTTGATCCGACATACGTACCACATGGCCAGCCCATCTCACCTGTGCTGCACGTATCATGTTGTGTGTACTTATCATACCCGATCGCGCTAGTACATCTGTATTTGGCACCATGTACTACCATATAGGGTGCCGCGTAGCGCAGTGGTTAGCGTGCTGGCTTCGTATCTGAGTGGTCCTGCGTTCATTCCCCAGTTGAGGCGGTGTTTTTTCAAACCGCAATGGCTCCTTGGTCGACCCAGCCTTAAATAGGCACCGGTTTAGTCCGGGAAGTAAAAGCGGCGAGGGAGAGGAGATGGCTATCGCTCTCATATAGCAGAGCCTTTGAACTGTGAGATCGCTAACAATTCACACCTCTATGGCAGTAATGCCATGGGTTACTCTACTTTACTTTACTACCATATAATCTTCAGTAGTTTCCCCAGGCAGTGCATGTGAAAGTAGTTTAATTTTCCAACATGACCACTATAGACGGTCTAAGTATCCCGCACATATAAAAGGATATCTGCAGTGTAGACCTTCATTTGTGTTTGAGTCCTGATCTATCGCCTATCCCACGCCTTAGTATGAAGTCTACCAAATTGCCGCACTTGCCCTGAGACAGAGTACTGGCAAAGTACGTAAATCTGTTCTCATTTTTTAAAACAGTGGCCGTGAACCACGATTGAAGATTTTGAATAGGCCATATCTGGCTTAGGTTGATATAGAACATATGTCTTTAGATTAGATAGTGAGATCGAAATGTATTTTCACAATCTGTGTCCAACCGATCATGCATTCTTGCATGTCAACCTCCGCATTTGAATTTAACGCAGTCATCCGAATAAAGTAAATCACGTACAGTCATCCTGTGGATTTCTTATTTTGGCCTTGAACCTCCTCAGATTGAATAGCCCACCGTCAGTGCGGTAGGGAAGTTCAACTCCAACGTTGCAATCACTGTAGGCATAACACACCATAACAGAAAACATACTACAAAGATCCGGGGCCAACACACATCTCTGCGCTATACCGCTTGTAACAGTAAAGGGTGCAGAGTAGTTTCCCTGAACAATAACTCGGGCATGCATGCCATCAAGAAATGCCGCGCATCAATCCTAGTCGGAACTCTCCACAGACCGTTATAATTTGCGGTATTAAAGGCCTTAGTGAGGACCACAAACGTTGTATAGAGAGAAACATTATGTTTTTAACACTTCTCTTGGATCTGATTTGCAGCAAAGATCAAATCGATGGTACCACGGTTCTTTCTAAAGCCACATTGAGTCTCAGGCAGTAACCCGTGCTCCAGGTGAGGATCTAGTAGTCTGATGATAAGTATTTTTGCAAGCACTTTTCCTCTTTCGCAGAGCATAGATATCAATATGTAGTTATCAAAAATTATTTTACTCCTTTTACGCTTATGTACATGAACAATGGACGCGTGTTTGAATTCCCGTGTGATGCTCTTTTTCTTCCACGTTTTCCAAACAAAATGAGTAAGCTTCTCAACCATTGTTTGGTCTCCTGCTTTGTAGATCTCTGCTGGGGTGGCGTCAGCTCCGGGAGCTTTGTAGTTGAAGAGAGGTCAATTGCGGCAAAGGTTTCCTGCTCGGTTGGAAGATCTTCCATGCTCTCATTAATTAGTATTTGTGATAGATTATCAATTACCTCCTGATTATTAGTCGAGGATATGTTAAGAACCTTAGCATAATGTTCAGTCTATCTTACCAGTACCTTATCTTTCTCAGTAATTACAGAATATTCCTTTTTGCTTAAGAGCAGTGCCAGATATGATATATGCAAACCGTAAACAGCTTGCAGAGCACTGTAAAAATTCCTCATATCATGCACATCAGCAAACGTCTGAATCTGTACAGTCCCTCTTTTTCGCCACAAATTGAGGATCGTTAGTGCATGCACGATGGGTTCGGTGCGTCTCGTCTAGCAGGGGCTTGACCAATTCCCAGTTCTCATCAAACCAATCTTGATGGTTGCGTGTAGAGTTACCGAGAGCATCAACGACGGTATGGTGAACCGTTTTGATAAAGGTGGCCAACTGGATTATATGTCAGTCATAGCATTATCTATTTATCTAGCTGATCTGCCAGAGTTGGAGAAGATTATTAACGTCCTCAGTTATCTCTTGTTCGAGCACGGGACGTTGAGACGTCTTGAGGTGTTAACGTGTTGTGGTCGCCTACGAGATGGAATACCAGAGTTCATTTTTGAAATCCCAGTCTGTGGTCCGTCCACCATTCTGCTCCACACATAGCCTTTGTCACACGTACATCCTGACGATATCAACTGCGAACAATGATATAATCAGGCTGGCGCCAGCGCCGTGACCGTGGATACATCCAAGTAGTTTTATTGTGGTTTGGGAGACGAAACAATGCATTAGTAATCAGTAGTTCTTTTGACGCACAGGCTCTCAAGAATTAGGTGTCCGTTATTACTGTAGCTACCAATGCCATTACTGTCAATCACCCCGTCCCAGGATGCAAAATCAGCACCCACTCGAGCATTGGAGTCACCAAGAATAATCAACTTATTTTTCTTTGGTTCAGCGTCGATTAGTGTCTCACCCAGATTTCTAAACATTAACTCACAAATTCACCAACCTACTCATCGATTCATCCACATCTATCTACCCATCAATCTACCCATCCGTCTACTTATCCATCCACCCATTCATCCATTCACCCTCCAATCATGAGCTCACAAATTCATCCATTCACCCACTCACCCATCCACCGACTCATATATCCATCCATCAACATATCCATCCATCCATCCCCCTATATACCATCCATCCATTTACTCATCCATCCACGCAACCGATCAACACCCATCTATGCATTAATCCATGCCCCCTTGCATCCATTCACACACAGAAATCCATTCCATCCACCAACACATTAATTGACTCGTCAATCAATGCAGCCATCCATAAATTCATCCATCAATCAATCAATCTGAGCATCTGATTAGAGCATTTCTCGACAAGGGTACAGAATTCAACCACCACAACAGTCACGCTTCAGTCGACCCAGTAGTAAATGGGAACCTGACATAACACTAAGGAAGTATAAGGCAGCGAGAAAGGGAACTGGCCACTCTACCTTATACAAGCTGTGGCTTAGTATAATGAATTCCTTAACAACTTCAATCCCCGACATTAGTCGAACTATTATTGGACTATGCATCCATCCACTCACCCACCTACGCATCCATGCACCCATCCATTAATCAATTTATTCATCCATATGTCCTATTTATTTCAAGTAGAAGCATAGGGCTACCACCACGGTTGACCTTCTTGTAACAAACCTCAATTAACTCACTAATGAGTTTTTTTCTATACAGAAGTAAGATCTAAGGGACACAAGTGGCGCTTTCGATTTGAACGGTAAGTTACAAAGTTCACTTCCAGCTATCAACACGCTCCAGTCAAACCTACTGTACATTGGTACATGGCTAAATCTTAGGTAAGGAGAGCAAGAAGTGAAGAGGAACTAGCTACACCACACAATTAAAATACGATGAGGCAGACCACAATAACTTCTCAACTACTTCACTCCAAGCAGCAGCTTCTGGTATGGGACTTCCTTGGAACGAAGGGTAATCAAGGTTGGGGGAAACTTGCTGATCAAGACACTACCTTACGTCCTCGTTCATGCTCCTGGAAACAGGCTGTGTTACAGTAGTCTGACCAACAAGATGGGGATTGACACTGCAATCTCATATTGGTTAACTTACTGTAGAGCGTTGCACTACAGCTAGAAGACCCCGGTTCACCTTCTGAAGTACGCCACAGGATGTAAGACGAGTCACCGTAACCGGCTACCAAAAAACGCCGCTAAAAGTTACCTCAACTAAATATAAATAGCTTCGAAAAAACAACCTCTTCTTCAAATCACCGGGAAACTCGAGTTATTGATACTTTTGTGTCCATATCGTATTGATTTCTAACGCCATCTTACAATGACACTCGGCAAACATTTGACTCACGCGAATGGGTAGTAAATTAAGAAATAGAGTGATCGTGTTATGTATCCTCATCATTACTGTATGGTATATGACCAAAGACAATGAAAACATGTTGGAGAAATGAACTGATGTCATTAATTATAGGTATGTGAAAGAATTGGAGAGACATCTCGTCATTAAGTATAGGTATGTGAAAGAATTGAAGAGACATCTCGTCATTAAGTAAAGGTATGTGAAAGAATTGAGGAGACATCTCGTCATTAAGTATAGGTATGTGAAAGAATTGAAGAGACATCTCGTCATTAAGTATAGGTATGTGAAAGAATTGAGGAGACATCTCGTCATTAAGTATAGGTATGTGAAAGAATTGAAGAGACATCTCGTCATTAAGTAAAGGTATGTGAAAGAATTGAGGAGACATCTCGTCATTAAGTATAGGTATGTGAAAGAATTGAAGAGACATCTCGTCATTAAGTATAGGTATGTGAAAGAATTGAAGAGACATCTCGTCATTAAGTATAGATATGTGAAAGAATTGAGGAGACATCTCGTCATTAAGTATAGGTATGTGAAAGAATTGAGGAGACATCTCGTCATTAAGTAAAGGTATGTGAAAGAATTGAGGAGACATCTCGTCATTAAGTATAGGTATGTGAAAGAATTGAAGAGACATCTCGTCATTAAGTATAGGTATGTGAAAGAATTGGAGAGACATCTCGTCATTAAGTATAGGTATGTGAAAGAATTGGGGAGATATCTCGTGGAAAGAATACAAACACGAATTGGTATGTCTCGAAAAAATTTGGGGTACAAAGAGATTTATTTTTCTTCTTCGCTCTCAATCTCCCGCTACCAAGCCCTGAAATGGGATTTGCAAGTTGTAATGATGTAGTCCAGAGACCGAATCCGTTATGTCGTGTTGTACAGCTTGACTGCGATATTTGCACCTTTCGGTCCAACACATCCGACCTTAGAAAGCATTTTTTTAGTACTGGGATGCCTTCCCACTTCGATCCATTCTACTTAGCTAGTCTTATCTATTGCATCCTGTTATCGAGAATCACCGCGTTGAGGTGTAGAAGGGTCTTGGCAGCTATGGTTCGGAGGTCCTGACGCTAGCAGTCAGCTATGGGTCGCTGACCCTGACGCTAGGAGTCAGATATGGTTCGGAGGTCCTAATACTAGCAGTCAGCTATGGGTCGCTGACCCTGACGCTAGCAGTCAACTATGGTTTGGAGGTCCTGTTCTAGCAGTCAGCTATGGGTCGCTAACCGCTGCAACTCATGCGCTGCTTGATCCCCAAAGAGATTTAATTAACAATATCAGGAAATGGAAGAGGATATAAGCAAATATTGAAGATGGTTGTACATTATGGCACGGAAGACAATCAGTCAATAGCAGTATTGACGATCAACACTCGGAGATAATGGGATACAAAGATAATGGTTAGTCACGTAGCAGACACTGCTGGCTGGAATGAAGTGTAATAGTCTTCATTTTATGAAACCACAACTTGTTTTTAATGTGGGTTACCCAGTTCCCTGCCTAGCTGTCTTTCCTCTAATACCAATACATGTTTCCATTTACATCTGTGTCGGCATGAGCGTGTCAGCAATGGGAACTGAACCCCATGCCTTCGTCGAGAAAAACAAGCGCATATATATATAGATATATATTTATATATATATATATATATATATATATATTTATATATATATATATATATATAAATATATATACTATTTATATGTATATATATATATATATATATATATATATATATATATATATATATATATATATATATATATATATATATATATTATGCCCATTGTGGCTTGATGATTGATGAATTAAATCTCAAATTAAAATCTTTCTACACACATACAGCAACATTGATCACGTTTTCTGGATGAATTCCGTCATCAACCACGAACTGTTTATCTGGACAAATTATCTGGATGAACACAGCAATCTTCTTCTTCTTCTTCTTCTTCTTCTTCTTCTTCTTCTTACGCTGTCAGACGTCGACCTGTGTTTTTTCGAAAAAAGCAGCTGTCATCCTGAGGCTGTCGACACTGCCATAGAGCTTGTCTAGTGTTGCCACTGGTGATGGCCATATCTGCTCTCTCTGGTCCTCGTATGTCGGGCAGTTTTGCAGCAAATTCTCAGCGGTCATTTTCACTGTACCACACGAGCATTCGTCAGTGCCACCTATCTTCAGTTTGTTGAATAGGTGGTACCTCAGTCTATTGTGGCCAGTGCGAAATCTGAAGACGACGACCTGCTCTCTTCTGTTCAACTGGTAATAGGCATCGTTTTTTGGAACACAGCAATCAATCTAGAATTGCTTATCCGGACAAATTTTCTGGATGAATACAGCAATCAATCTAGAACTGCTTATCTGGACAAATTATCTGGATGAATACAGCAATCAATCTAGAACTGCTTATCTGGACAAATTATATGGATGAACACCATCATCAACCAATAACTGCTGACCCAAAGAAATAAATATACGATTCGGATTCAAAAAGTAACCTTAATATTTTATAAGCAGAAAACGTCATATTAAGGTCATATTTTACTCAATGACTCATCCATGGTCTACTTTAGATAGGCCGTCTGACTCATCGGGAAATCCCTATGAAACGTCACATTCATTGACCGACTAAATAACGGAACTTGCATTACCAACTTCAATAGCGTGTTCGGGAAATAAAGATAGAAACGGATTTGGTTTCAAGGCAGGATTTTGTGAAAGGATGACTTTCAACAGTGATTTGTTGTGTTTTGTTCTGTGAATTTGTTTTATTTCTCTGTGTGAAGCATGGATTGCTTATAAACATTGGCACAACATAAGTTCTGTTATTCCGTCAGCCTAGGAATATGACGTTAAGAAGGGTTTCCCGCGTGAGTCAGAAGACCTGTAGCTAAAGTAAGCTGTGACTCACCCTTCGTATGTACGCCATTTAACCTGGAACTGGCTCGGCCCTATCCTCAGAAGAGACTTTTATAACATCGTCAGAATCGGCCTGATATAGGCCCAAGGGTAAAGATTAAAAATAGACGAACTATGACAATATCATACAGAACTACAGAAACCAACTTACAAATCATTAACCAGGGCTGGAGCATCCCATGCACATTGTTATAAACCAAACAAATGAAAGCGATTTTATTGCCGCTCTGAATACGCTTTCACGGTAATCATCGGATTGGTCATTCATCTGACCAGGAGCTAAATATAATATTGCATAGCACATGATGATCATTCACTTTGTCACTCCAAGCGAAAATAGGGGTATCACTACAGCTGTCATCTTTACTGAAATCATGTATCCGATCATTTTCAGCGGCGGTTTCAATAGCAACATTTTGGTATTATGAGGATGTTTGCTGATGATGATGTATGGCTTGGTGTATGCATTTATGAGTTGGAGAGTCTTCTGCCCTGGAATGGCATTACAAAGCATGGTAAATGTTTTCAGCCAAATAACTTTCTGGCTTCAATTTTTGCACTGCTATTTTCAGAAAGTAGGATCGATTTTTACCAAAGCTACCACTGATAAAATCCTATTTCTGGCCGTGCCTTTGAGCTGAACGGAAATACTCAGCATTGATAGGACAATAGGGGGATAATGATTACATAACCTTTAGGTATTTTTATATTGGTATTTCTGAAGAAAAAAATGATATCAGAGTCAGATAGCCAAATAAGAACACGTAACATCTCATAACATTTTCTCATCTCTCCACTTATTTCATTATAATTCATGGGGAGGTTTAACCTTCTTGTGTAAGACAATTGTGCAACCGTTGACACTTTCAATCCATGCTTCTGTAGTGTTTTCTAACACCATCAGTTGAATGTTTTCTTGATTTCCCTATTGGTCTGAAGCCCTGATACATCATGGTACAGTGCAACCTGACCCCTACGTTTAGAGATATTGTTATTTGACCAGCACCATTTATTCTTCATTTGTTTAAATGAATGACGCTTGGTGTTGATAGTAACTTCTGCGACATTTCTTTATTTATCTACTTTTCTCTAGTTTTTCATTACATATATCGTTATATTTTGTTTTCGTGTCTTTGTCAGAAATGTTCTTTGACATTGATAGCGTAGAGTTGGTCAGGGTCCATCTCTGATATTGATAGTTGATAGTTGGTCAAGGTCCATCTCTGACATTGATAGCGGAGAGTTGGTCAGGGTCCATCTTTGACATTGATAGTTGAGAGTTGGTCAAGGTCCATCTCTGACATTGATAGCAGAGAGTTGGCAGGGTTCATCTCTAACATTGATAATGGAGTGTTGTCCAAGGTCCATATCTGACACTGATAGCGGAGAGTTGGCAGGGTTCATATCTAACATTGATAATGGAGTGTTGTCCAAGGTCCATATCTGACACTGATAGCGGAGAGTTGGTCAGGGTCCATCTCTGACACTGATAGCGGAGAATTGGTCAGGGTCCATCTCTGACATTGATAGGGGAGAGTTGGTCAGGGTTCATATCTGACACTGATAATGGAGAGTTGGCAGGGTCCATATCTGACACTGATAGCGGAGAGTTGGTCAGGGTCCATCTCTGACACTGATAGCGGAGAGTGGGTAAGGGTCCATCTCTGACACTGATAGCGGGGAGTTGGTAAAGGTCCATCTCTGACACTGATAGCGGAGAGTTGGTAAGGGTCCATATCTGACACTGATAGCGGAGAGTTGGTAAGGCTCCATATCTGACACTGATATCGGGGAGTTGGTAAGGGTCCATATCTGCCACTGATAGCGGAGAGTTGGTCAGGGTCCATATCTGCCACTGATAACGGAGAGTTGTACTGTTGGTCATTTGACTATTTATCACCATTGGAATGTGTAAACGTGTTAGTAATGGTGACAGCTGATTATATTTGTAGCAAAGAGTAATCATGATCAGGGGAAACGTGCGGATCTAAACACCTACCTCACGTTTACGTTCGTAATCCTGGAAAAGGACTGTGTCACATTAGCCTGGTCAACGAGGTAGGTCTCGACAATGAACGTCCTCAAAAACCTCATATTGTTATACTAGACATATCAAAATAATGGTAATAAGACCGTTCATTGATATTGAATAAGCAGAATTGTCCACAGATGGTAAATCGTAACTACCAAGCTTAGACAAACTATAGAACACAACGCTTCGGGTAATCATGGGTACCATGAAGACCATCACGCGAAGTGGAAACAATCACATGCATCACACCCCCATCATATAGACTAGGCACCAAACAGAAAAGTATAAGAACTTGACAGTGTATCCAAAGAAGACCAGACTCTGAGATTTAGTCAGTGGAAGATTGAAACGATGTAGTTTTATACGTGAGTCGACAAAATTAGTCAAAACATTTAAGGATGAATTACTAGACACCGCTGAAGAGGTAAATCTAATTATCCCTTACAACTTCATACAAAATCTGAGTATTAAAACATTAATATCTACTATCTACCCCATGGAAGAGTAATGTACTCTTCAAAAGAAAACATCAGTATGCGACATGATCGAAGAGCTATACTCTACAGAACCATGAATCCAGGAATATAATGATGGATCGCCAACCAAAGAAGAGAAGAAGCGAGACACAGATAAAGAGAACGAAACCGCCTGTTCATCTAATACAGAATTATGTTGAGACTACTGGGCAGTAATTATTGCTGCAGAAATAATAAACAACACAACAAGCCAATGCCAGTATGTTATATACCTTACACATGCAATGTTAGTTATGCAAGCCATCAAGAATGATAAACTGTCAGAGCTTACAAAAGGCCTAAGACGAACTAAGAGCCAATAGAAGAACAGTGTTACATAACAAAGTGGCATACCAGGAAACGATACAGGTTAGCAAAGTAGGAAATAACGAAAGAACAAAAATAACAAATAATCACCTTCCAGAAAATAAGACCCTTTCCCTAACCGCAAGTAAAGTCGACAAATCGCGAGACAACTGCATTGATCGAGCCATCAAAAGAATCTGTTCCGCATAAGAAAAGGACGTAACAAATTGAATAGCCACTTACACGGGCTAAAATTGGCTCCATCACCCACGTGTATGTGTAGAAAATCAGCACAGACAGCCGAACATATCCTAGAGAGAGATAGTGAGAGATATAACACCTACCTTACTATCTGCTTGAGAGACATAACACTAATCTCCTTGAGAGACAACACCTAACTTACTCTCTCCCTGAAAGACTTAACACTAATCTCCTTGAGAGACATAACACCTAACTTACTATCTCCTTGAGAGACACAACACTTAACTTACTATCTCCTTGAGAGACATAACACCTAACTTACTATCTCCTTGAGAGACATAACACCTATTTTACTATCTCCTTGAGAGTCATAACACCTAACTTGCTATCTCCTTGAGAGACATTACATCTTTTTTACAGAAAGCTCCAAAAAAACATACTCCAAACCCGAGCGACACATATCTTTACTGGCAGATCACTCTCTGGCAAGTTTAGCAACACATATCCTGGTGTAATAGTAAGCACGCAAGATCGTGTCACTGACATCGAGGTTCTCTCGAGGACTAACATGCCCAGCATCCATGCACTGCTAGAAAAAGCACGACTAGGATGGGCCGGACACCTCGTCCGTATGTCAGACGAGCGGCTCCCAAAGAAGCTTCTCTACGGCGAGCTGAGAGAGGGATGGCGCGAGAGAGGGCGCCCAAAGAAACGTTTTAAAGATGGTCTGAAGGACTCACTAAAAAGTTGCCAGATAGACATCGACACATGGGAATGTCTTGCGCAAAACAGATCTGACTGGAGAAGCGCAGTCAAATCGGGTGTAGCTGCCGGTGAAGATGACCGTGTTGTGAAAGCCCAGAACAGACGAGAGACGCGGAAATCCCGAGCAGCGGGAACACCATCCCCTTCTACAAACCTCGTGTGCCCGATATGTAGCAGATATTTTCGTGCTCGCATTGGCCTGTTCAGCCACATGCGCACCCACACCCAACAAGGAAATCTGTGACAAGGATGATGTCGGCGGTCCTCGTCGACAACGATGGACAGCTATTATTATCTATGACAACATAATACACGACTGGAGATAGCTGGAGATTGAGTAGAACAAGACCAAAATGGATAAACACGCGTTCATTCACAAACTTCTCACTGCGCTAAGACACACACACACACATTAAAAGTGAAGGCTGGTGAGACAAAAGACAACTAGACACACACACACATTAAAAGTGAAGGCTGGTGAGACAGAAGACAACTAGACACACACACACACATTAAAAGTGAAGGCTGGTGAGACAGAAGACAACTAGACACACACACACATTAAAAGTGAAGGCTGGTGAGACAGAAGACAACTAGACACACACACACATTAAAAGTGAAGGCTGGTGAGACAGAAGACAACTAGACACACACACACACATTAAAAGTGAAGGCTGGTGAGACAGAAGACAACCAGACACACACACACATTAAAAGTGAAGGCTGGTGAGACAGAAGACAACTAGACACATACACACATTAAAAGTGAAGGCTGGTGAGACAGAAGACAACTAGACACACACACACATTAAAAGTGAAGGCTGGTGAGACAGAAGACAACTAGACACTGATGAGTAGTAGAACGAGACAGGCCAGTTTAATGAGTGGAGTTCTTCTTCTTCTTCTTCTTCGTACGCAGAGTGGAGTTCAATATGGCGTCTAAAATTAGACATTGGTAGAGAAACTGATCAAGTCACGTAAAGTATGAAATATTAAAAAGGGGAAGGCGATAGATAGAATACATACTGGAAAAGTCCCAAATCAGTATCACGAGGTAACTGTTGTCTAGACCAGAGTTTCCCGACCTTTTTCTTTCCGTGTCCGCCTTCCGGCCTTGGTTTCTTCAAATCGCCAAACAGAACCTGTGGTCTACACCCTGAGGCAGGGGAAGGAAGAAACATTGGTAGGACAGGTAAAAAGAACCAATTTAGAAAAGACCTTGAGGCCGATTCAAATGAAACAATAGTTTTTAAAAAAACGAACAAATAATGCACAGGGCAGGACTGTTTGAAGAGGAGTTTTTGAAGAACATACACATAAGCAGATGGCACACAACGTAAGACTGCTCCTACGCACGACATAAGATTGCACCTACATACGACATATGATTTCCTCTAAACTCGATAAACGATTGCACCTCCACACGACAGAATTGGAACTGTATGTAGAAGAAGAAAAACCAGATATAATAGGGTTAACAGAATCATGGACATATGAGGAGATTGCAGATAGTGAACTTGAAATTGAGGGATATACAATGTTAAGGAAAGATAGGATAATTGGAGACAAGACTAAGGGAGGTGGCGTTTTATTATACTGTATAAATTCTGTTAATATAACGATCTAAGATTATTTATCATGTGGTAACAAAAATGAAAGTGTATGGGGAGAAATAGAAAGTGGGGGGGGGGGGGGACAGTGATTGGAGTGTGCTATAGATGTCCATCAAGTCAAAAAGAGGAAGATGAGGAGCTGATTAGTAGTATAGCAAAGGCAAGTAAAGGGAAATTATTATTAATGGGAGATTTCAACTATCCAGAATAAAAATGGGATATGGCAGAAGCACTTGTAGAGTCAAAACCTTTTGTTACGTGCATAACTGACAATTTTTTAATTCAACATGTAGAAGCAGCCACCAGAGGAAAAAACATACTCGACCTAGTTTTTACCACATATGATTGAAAACGTTACCGTTGGGGAACTGTTTGGCTCAAGTGACCATCAAATCATCCGTTGGGATCTTATTGCAGGGAAAGAAGTAAACATAAACACGCGAACATACGACTACTCTAAGGCAGATGTTAAGAGGATGAAAGAGGCAGCGAACCACATAATCTGGAAAGATATTATTGTAGGAACAGATGTTGAACAGGAGTGGGAAAGTTTTAAAACAGTTCTAGAAACGCTAAAAGAGGAATGTGTTCCATGTAGGGAGGTAAACCCTAAGCGTAAAAAGTGGATAACTAGATTTGTAGTGAAATATAGAAGAGCAAAAAATAAAGCATGGCAAAAATATATAGAGGCAGGTAAATCAAAAGAAACATATGTAAAATATTTGGACAAGCAGAACATATCCCAGAAAGCGAATAAAACAGCAAAAATAGACTTTGAAAAAAAACTTGCTCAGAGGATCAAGACTGACAGTAAAAGCTTCTTTTCTTATGTTAGAAATAAACAAAGAACGAAAGACAAAGTAGGCCCTCTCATAGACAGTACAGGGAAAATAATAAGTGAGAATAGGGAGGCTGCTAATCTGCTCAATCAGTACTTTGGCACAGTCTTCACAAAGGAGGACTGCTCCGAGATCCCAGAGCCTATAGATATTTTTCAAAGAGACATGGATACAGCGGGATTAAGATCAATCTGTATTACAGAGGAAATGGTTTTTAAAAAATTGGAGGGGTTGAAAGTGAATAAATGTCCAGGTCAAGATGGTATTCACCCAAAATTGCTGTATGAAATTAGAAACCAACTAGCAAAACCATTGGCTATATTATGTTCTCAATCACTTACAAAAGGGATTGTTCCACGGGATTGGAAAGATGCAGGAGTGATCCCCTTATTCAAAAAAGGCAAAAAATCAGATCCGGCAAATTATAGACCGGTGAGTTTAACGAGCATAGTCTGTAAATTGTTAGAGTCAATAATCAAAGAAAACATTGTAATGCATTTAGAAAAATTTAATCTAATTAGAAATAGTCAGCATGGGCTTACTATAGGGAGATCATGCTTAACAAATCTCTTAGAATTCATGGAGGAGGTTACTAAAATCATTATCTAGACTTTGCAAAGGCCTTTGATAGAGTACCTCATCAAAGATTATTTCAAAAATTAAAATCACATGTAATAGGTGGCGAAGTTGCCAAATGGATTGAAAATTGGTTAACGGGAAGAAGGCAGAGGGTGGGCATAAATAAGGAGTACTCTGAGTAGAGTGATATGAAAAGTGGTGTGCCACAGGGCTCGGTTTTGGGACCAATTTTGTTCTTGATATATATAAATGATTTGGACATTGATATGAGATCCATGATTGCAAAATTTGCTGATGACACAAAACTTTGCAGTAGTGTCTCATCTAAAGCGGAAGTGGATATATTGATGTCGGATTTAGATAAAATTCGAGAATGGTCTGTAAGCTGGCAAATGGAGTTTAATGTAGATAAATGTACAGTCATCCACATGGGTAGATCCAATATGGAACATAATTAAAGAATGGGAGAAAACAATATTAGAAAGATAGACAAGGAAAGGGACCTAGGGGTTATAATAGATCATACAGGAAAGGTGAGTGAGCAAGTTAAGGTAGCAGTGAAAAAGGCAAATGCAATGTTAGGTATGATAAAAATAAATATTAAACATAGGAGCAAGGAAGTGATCGTCAAACTGTATAAAGCTTTAGTTAGACCTAGATTGGAGTACTGTGTACATGTGTGGAGTCCTTATCATAGAGGGGACATAAACATGCTAGAAAGAATATAAAAAAGAGCGACAAAGATGATAGTGGGATTCCAGAATTACAGTTATGAGGAACGACTCAGAAAAACCGGCCTACAGTGTCTCGAAGAGAGAAGAATTCGTGGTGACTTAATACAGGTTTATAAGATGATCAGAGGAATCGATAAATTAGACTATAACAAGTTTTTTAAAATACAGCCACCTACAATAACACGAGGGCATAGCTACAAGCTGATTAAAGAGAGGTCCAGGTTAGATATTAGGAAATATTTTTTTAGTCAGAGAGTGGTGTCTGCTTGGAATGCATTGCCAGGGGAGGTAGTGGAGGTAGGGACAGTTAATGCATTTAAGAATAAACTGGATGCGCATAGATTTTAGAGCAAGGTGATGTAAATGTAACTGGTTGTATACAGACTCTGCATGGTCTTCTAAACCAGTATAAAGATGTTAAGTTAAGTTAAGACATGATTTCTTCCAAACACGACATAAGAATGCACCACGACGCGACATATGATTGCTCCTCCACACAACATAAGATTGCTCCTCCATACAACATAAAAGTGCATCTACACCCAACGTAAGATTGCTCCTCCACCCAACATAAGATTGCACCTCCACACAACATAAGATTGCTCCTCCACACAACATAAGACTGCTCCTCCACACAACATAAGATTGCTCCTCCACACAACATAAGATTGCTCCTACACCCAACATAAGATTGCACCTCCACACAACATAATAATGCACCTCCACACAACATAAGATTGCACCTCCACACAACATAAGATTGCTCCTCCACCCAACATAATACTGCTCCTTCACACAACATAAGATTGCACCTCCACACAACATAAGATTGCTCCTCCACCCAACATAAGATTGCACCTCCACACAACATAATATTGCACCTCCACACAACATAAGATTGAACCTCCTCACAACATAAGATTGCTCCTCTACCCAACATAAGATTGCTCCTCCATCCAACATAAGATTGCTCCTCCACACAACATAAGATTGCACCTCCACACAACATAAGATTGCTCCTACACACGACAAAGATTGCTCCTCCACACGAAGTAAGATTGCTCCTCCACACGACAAATATTGCTCCTCCACACGAAGTAAGATTGTTCCTCCACACGACATAAGATTACTCCTCCACACAACATAAGATTGCTCCTCCACACAACATAAGATTGCTCCCCCACATGATGTAAGATTGCTCCTCCACACGACGTCTGGAAACATATAAACGGAAGAAATAGGATGAGACATAACAATTCGTGATCGACAGAATTATGATCTGTCTACAGATGCACTAGCGCGAAGCTAAAGAGGGAGAGAGAGGACATTACCGCAACCTCCACTTCCCCCCCCCCCTCCCCCAATGTTTGGACGGATTCTAAATGAACTTAATTCTGGTTTACGGACATGCCTGCTCGAGAGCGTTCATCCCATGCAGATCGATTCTCTCACAGATTTGATTTCGTTCTCTCCTTCCCAGCTATTTTCAGTCTCACACATTGGTTTTTCTCACACTGTCTAGCAGAGCTCATCATTCTATCTAATCTATTCGCATTATCCATATCTCACTCTTTCGCTCTCTCTCTCTCTCTCTCTCTCTCTCTCTTCTCAAGCCAATACAAGTGCTCTTTCTTTTATCTCGTTCCCATCTTTATGCGATCTCCCTCGATCACTTTTTGATACTTTTTACATAGTACATCAATCTATGCTACAACTCTCTCTCTCTCTCTCTCTCCCCTCCCTCTCTGTCTTTCACTCTCTTTATTTATCTTTGTTCTTCTCCATCATTCACTCCACTCTCGTTCTTTCATTTGTACTGCACCCATACATATTTTCATCTACCAAAATAGCACCTCAATTTACTCCAAATACTATTCTCTCTCTCTCTCTGTCTCTCTCTCTCTCTCTCTAACTCACTCTATCTTCTCTCTATCGCACTCTCACTCTCTTTCTCTCTCTCTTTCACTCTCAGTATCTTGATTTTCGAATACCCTTTTAAATTCTAAAATTCATTATCTATTACTAGCATCATGCATTCTTACTTGTTCTACTATAAAAGCTCCACTTTCTACAATATTCTCTCCACATTCTCTCTCGCTCTCTGTCTTACTCTCTGCAACTCTTTCTCTCCCTCTTATTCTCATCCCACCCATCCTTTAATCTCGCTTCCTCCTTATGTTCATCCATTTTTACACTTGATCCATCATCATATCTCCCCTGTCATACTAACCATACCTTTCTCTCACTCCCACACAGCAAACCCTACCATCTACATGCCACCCTAGCTAGCAACAAGCCGGATATCTCGCGATTGAATATGGATGAGACATTTCGCTACGCACGCCCCCATGCGGTACTCACTCATACAGTTAAGTTCTCAGTCACTACTACCAAAGTCAACACAAGCAGTGGTATATATTAAACAACAGTCCGACTAGCAAGCGTAGGAGAGTTAGAGCGAGTGTCTCTAGTAGATAAAACACCGCTCAAATATACCCAGCTGTACATGTTAAACTGACGACACAACTTCTCTGTCTCACAGCCAACGTTAATTGCAGAGGAAGACATTTGCACTAGATAGGGTCGCCCAGCTGGTGGGTCTTGAGATGCTTGTAGGCAAGACAAAAAGTGTTGAATACAGCCAGAAATACGGCTCATATCGAACTGAGATAAGTACCATTGAATGGGGTGGAGGGTTTCGCATACAGGAAGCATCGTAGACTAGATGTCAGTGCGGTGTGAGGATGTCGGGACATGGGTACAAACGGCAAGAGTGGCATTTGTTATGTTGAAAACCCCAGGGAGTTCTAAAACGATCTAAATAAATGCCAAGCTGTGGATCTTCAGGTCCAATATGGAGTCGGTCCTTCTATATGGAGCGGAAACGTGGTGGGTGACCAATTTCATATTGCGAGACTGCGGGGATTTGTTGACAGGTCCCTTAGTGGGGAAGGAGTGAGGGAGGATTCTGAGTCTGCATTGATTCGACAGAGATTTCAGACGAGTGACTTAAGAAGGGGATGGGAGAAGGGGATGGGAGAAGGGGATGGGAGAAGGGGGTGGGAGAAGGGGATGGGAGAAGGGGGTGGGAGAAGGGGATGGGAGAAGGGGGTGGGAGAAGGGGATGGGAGAAGGGGTGGGAGAAGGGGATGGGAGAAGGGGGTGGGAGAAGGGGATGGGAGAAGGGGGTGGGAGAATGGCAGGGAGAACAGCAGAGCTTAGGAAGCCGTCGATGTTGGATGGCGTGCACACTGTGAAAGCCTTAAGCGAATATCTAGCAGTACAATCTCTGTCATAGAATCCATCGAGAAAGATGACACACGAAAAAGACATGGAGAGGAAAGCTAGAAGTCAAAACAAGAAAAACTAAATGAAACTGGCGGTGGGAGTGGGGTTGGCGGGAGCCTTAAGGTCTAGAAAAGATAGCGCAGGACAGGTCTGATTGGAGAGTGTTGGTTAATGGCAAATGCATCCCACTGTGATAAGGATTAAAAGAGAAGAACAGCAACAGAGAGAAAAATAAGAATAGGAAATGATAAGCTGACATGCAATTAGCTAAAACAAATCAGGTATGAAGGAAATTAGAACCGCTGACAACTCTCCACTATTATTTTAAAGAGCTGAGATCTGTTAAGATGAAGTCTTGAACACTTCATCTGTGACAACAGTATGTATTTTGGGACTATCATGTGTAACAGTTCCAGCTGGAGCATGGACGTTATTAAGGGAGGGTGATGGGGCGGGCGACTCTGGGAACAAAGATACCTGAATGTGTGCCAAGGTCACTCACCGTCTCGACAGTAAGTCAATAAAGGAAAACAGGGGGTTGGGGGAAGAATATGACTGGTACAGGTAGGGTTTAGGAGCTAACCACTCTGGAGTTCTGAGTGGGGGGGGGGGGTGGTGGTGGTGTTAGTGACAGACAGAGGCCATCAGATTTTGTTGTGACATTTTAGAGTGACAGGAGTTTGGAGTGATTCGTTCCAATAACAACTAGTTGGAGATAGGTCCGAACTAGAGTGATGACTCAATCAGACAAGAAGACCATTGAACAGCCCTGGTACTACTTGAGACTATATAATACTAGGCAAAGTTTAACTCAAGCAGGCTGGCCATGGAGAGAGAGGGACTGAGAGTTTAGCTAGGAGACTGGCTGGAAAGGAATAAGAGTATAGCTCACCGACTTACTAGAAGAGCGATAATGCTGCTACTAGTTATCAGGCTGTTTTACGAATGTGTGAGAGATGGAATGAGCTGCAGGGTGACTGAACCAGCATACGACTGAGTCTTGGCCAGTCGCTCTATATGGTGTGTGTTGGACACACTGTCACTAGAAGTGATCTGAATGTGTGTGTGGTGTGTGCAGGGCACCACGGGAACGATGAATGTTCCGGAGTATGTGTATACGCAGATCGTTTGAGTGTGTGACCACATGTGAGTATACGTTTAACAGGTTGAATTTGTAATGTAAAGATCCCCTGCCTGAATGGATCTGATTGGGAGTGAATGCACAGAATACGATTGTGAAGACGATTTTTTGAGAGTGTGTTGAGTGTGCAGATAATGGAAGGGGAGTGTAATGGCTAGAACTGGGTTGTTAGTTGTGGGAAGAGCTAACAAAAGCTAATTCTTAAAACTACCGCTGTAGTTAATATTTGTTATTTTGTTCTTGTTTTGTGATTTCTTCCATCCGTTTATCCTGGTCTGGACGCCGGCTGAATGGAACTACGCTTATACCTGTGTCGTATTTCACGGGTTAGTTCTGCCGGTTCACCTTCACGAATTTGGCGTATGGGAATTTTAGATGCTACTATGATGAGCTGAATACAGCTGGGGAGAGATGCCAGACTCACTCACACGCTGAGTGTTGTCCATTCGACCTCTTGTGGTTATCGAAAAGGCATGACAAACTGCGTTAGATGCCTTCCAACCTTTCTACCCTGCGGGTTACATGTTTACGGGAAGGCTTAGGTGGTAACCCTGAGGCAAAATCTGCATCCTATGCTATCTCCAGTCGTCTCGATGAATGTCTTGCCACTGGCAAAAGTTAGCTTAGGCTCTGTGAGTGAGGTTGACAAAAGGCGCAGTTTCTTCCTCACTTTAATCCAAATCACCGCGCAAGTCACCTATTTCAGCGGACACAGCAAGAGATACGACTGTCCACACGGCTGAACAAAGAGAGTGGTCTTCATCACTTGTGATGGACAACTATTATTATTAGTATATATATATATATATATATATATATATATATATATATATATATATATATATATATATATATATATATGTGTGATTCTCTAAATATGTATTTCACTAGTTGTTTGTAATAATACCGTTATGGTTTGAATGTGTTATTATTAAATCTAACACCGGTTGCTGGAGAGTGTTGCTGTGTTATTTGCTGAGTGTGGTTGTGTCGTGAATGATGTGGATACATGTAGTAACATTCTAGATAGCTAACTGCTGTGGAAACGCCTTACGCTGCCACACATGTACCTATTGCTCCTTAAACAAGAAAAACGTAGTTCCAGAGCAAATACTGTCCAATGGACTTAAGTTTTAGAGCAGGCATTTGCAACTCCACCGAGAGCGCTGGGCTGATAGCGAGATATTAATTTTTTTCAAAGGCCGTAGCATATGGAGTTATTTAAAAATGATTGTGATTTATTTGGCAGAAATCCTGTATTTTCATTTTCATTTTTTAACTGAATTTAAGTTACGTCATTAGTTATAAAAATGTACAAGTAGATTAACAGTAAAAAATAGATTTCATGAGAGCTTGATTCGGCTTTTTATTATTTATGTTTATTTTAATGATTGTATATTTTTGTACTTTCGCATTACGAAAACAATTCAGTTAAGCTTAAGACAGATAATAGATATTCAATGGGGCCTTTGAGACTTTATGTCTTTAACGAGATGGTCAATGTTCGGAGAAAACGCTGAAGTGTGAGTCCATTTTCCTTGTCCTCGTTTCAAATTTTCCGAACTTTATTCTGGAAAACAATTACAGACAGGTGTAAGTGCTTCCAAATGGCGTTATTCTCTTCCAAGTAAAATATGTAAGTTCCCCATACATGTTCTCTGAGAGATATTTGTTAAAAAAGTCAGGGAAAAATTTATGATTTTTATCTTCAGATCTGAATTCTCTTGCAGTTTAATTTAGTTCCATTTCTAAAATAATGGAGCTTGTCTCATGTAAACATCAAATGGAGGAGAGAAGATTTGTTGATGGTGCTCTTGTGCTCGAAAATCACTGTGTAGATTTCTGCACTGAACAAGGTCAACGTATCCACATTATAATCAATATCAAGTGTTGAAAATGATAAGTTGACGTTCTCACAGAGTAGAAGTTTATTCTGAAAGGACTAAATATTTATGTACAGCTCATTAAACAATTATCCTTGAATTTGTAACTTAGTTTTGAGTTCATTTGGTGAATTATAACGGACACAAAAAAATACCAGATCACACAGCCAGTTTTCTGTTTCCTATCCACTTCCTATCCACAATAGAGCTTTTGCTTTCGTGTCCATGAAAACAGATACATCATCTTTAAAATCACAAAAACGCGTCAACATCTTACTTGGCCAACCGGCTTCATTCTGGATGTCCAGATTGATTGTTTTCCATAAATTGACGAAACTGGTTGTGGTTTGTGCACTCGACTTAAGGAAATATATGCAGGAAAATGTTATGATTATGACATTGGCTAATTTTATTGATTTTGCATACAGGTTTTGTTTGGTGTAAAATGATGTCATGCATACACAAATTTGTTGTATTGATGTTCACAAACAACGCATATGATTGACCCAATCTTTGCTGGAGCGCCATCGGTTGATATCTCGTTTAGCTTCTGCCAATCAAGCTCGAATTTAATTAGTAGTAAAGTTCATTCGCTCATTATTCCGTGAAATAAAATGCAATGGCATTAGGCATGTAGGAAATAACATGCAATGGCCCAAGGCCTATGTGAAATAACGTGCAATGGTCCATTACATGTATGAAATATTAACAATGGTCTAAGACATGTATGAAGTAGCGTCAAGTGACTCAAGACCTGCATGAAGTAACGTCAAATGAAACAAGGTCTGTATGAAGAAACGCCCAGTGGCCCAATGTCTGTATGACGCAAAGCGCAATGACCCACGGTATGTTTGAAGCAACGTTCAATTACCCATCCCCTGCATGAAGTTAAGTTCAATTATTAAGGCTTCGATGAAATATCATTCAATGACCGAAGACCTGTATAAAGTAACAACCAATTATCAACGGCCCATTTAAAGCAACAGCCAATGATTGACGGCCTGTATACAGCAACAGCCAATGGCCGACGTCTTTTATAAAGTAACATCTAATGAACAACGATTTGTATAAAGTAACATCAAATGACCCCCTGTCTGAATGAAGTAACATCCAATGACCTACTGCCTGTATAAAGTAACATCCAATGACCTACTGCATGTATAAAGAAACATGCAATGACCTACTGCCTGTATAAAGTAACATCCAATAACCCACTGTTTGTATGAAGTAATGTTCAAATACCCATCCCTGCATGAAGTAAAGTTCAATGATCTAAGGCTTATTTGACGTAATGTTCAGCTGTACAAGCATTCTATAACGTAAAATGTCAAATCCCGAGGGCTTTCTTTCCTTACTCATTGTCGGGACAAGTGAGCCTCGGGGCTCATATGGCTCTCGGACAGTCCCTGTTGTTCGTCCAGAAGTGTCAAGCTCGTTGTTCTTTCACAACCAATGTCGCGTTTCTGAGGCATCAAATCGAGAAAGATAAAGGTTATCCTATAGCAGACAGTGCTGTTTGGGATGAAGTGTTAGAGACTTCATTGTACGAGGCCATAGCTTGTGTGAGATGGGCTAGCAAGTTCCCTTCCTTGATAAATATCATTATATGACAGTAAGCCAGGTACCTATTTACGGATGGGTCGAAAGGAGTATGTAGGTAACGGAAGTTGAACCCCGTACCTTTGTCGCCAAAACTCACTGCTCTACCACTATAACAATCAAACGCTAGGTCTCTATTATCGATATCATACTCTTGCTGCTAGAGTCACGAACCACGTCTCACCCTTCTTGTAATCCATTCTGTCTCGGTTTTCTGCTAAAGTCACGACCCATATCACACCTTTCTTGTAACCCATTCTGTCTCGGTTTGCTGCTAGAGTCACGAACCATATCACACCCTTCTGACAACCCATTCTGTCTCGGCGTGTTGCTAGTCACGAGCCACGTCACACCCTTCTGACAATCCATTCTGTCTCGGTTTGCTGCTAGAGTCACGAACCATATCACACCCTTCTGACAATCCATTCTGTCTCGGCGTGTTGCTAGTCACGAACCACGTCTCACCCTTCTTGTAACCCATTCTGTCTCGGTTTGCTGCTAGAGTCACGAGCCACGTCACACCCTTCTTGTAACCCATTCTGTCTCGGTTTGCTGCTAAAGTCACGAACCATATCACACCCTTCTTTTAACCCATTCTGTCTCGGCTTACTGTTAGAAAGATCGCTCTGGCTTAAGGTAAATAAGAAAGCAATTGGGTGGCATAATGTGCATTCACCGATAGCCTAGCGGGCTCTCCAAATGTGCAGGACTTGATTACTATCATCTCGTTTTGAGATCTTTGCGCAGAGCAATTACCGAACTATTATTCTAAATCGTCCTGCCATTTATGTGTTTCTTTCGTTCGTCTGATCAGAGAATTGCCTTGGGTAAGACAGAATGAAAAAAAGATTGTAAATGTGATTCTGATACCTCGTCGAAATAAGAACATGAAAATTACGTTACGACCAGAAGGCATTCATCGGAGACAAAGAACAACTCAAAGAAAAGCAGCTAACAATGCTGAAAATCAAATCAACATATAAAAGTACTTGGCTGTTGAATTTATAGTAAATCGATAGACTGTAGCAACAGAGGTAGCTTAACTTAACGTAAAGTCTTTTATACCGGTTTAGAAGACCCTGCAGAGTCTTATACAATAAGTTTCATGTCCACCCCCTTGCTCTAAAAGATGGCCAGCAATTTTAGAGGAGTTAGGTAAGTGGCTCTATATTTATATTATTACTCACTATTTATAAATTTTTTTTTTTCTGTTTTTCTGTTTGTCCCTGATGAAAGCCTCTTGGGCGTAACACTCAAGCCCTTGTTCCGACGCGGTATCTGAGCTACACTCGTCAATTTTTATATGATTTACTTTGATGTTTGTTAGCACAGATGCCTCGCCATATTATATTTCTTTCCATTTGATTTATAATATTGCCAATGTTGTTTACCCAAACGTAATGTGCACTATTTGGAACTCAACGTATTACTGCAAAAATTGAGTCGTTTTATTGAGCCTCTCTAGTGCTGTGACCCAATTCTTGAGAGTTAGCCAGGCAGTTTGAAGACTCAAAGATTGCCTGCTTTCAGGACGTACCGGGGGAGGTGCCTCTCCGGGTCTTTGACACTGATTAAACCATGACACGCGTGACAGAGCTTCGTGTTGTCCTTTGTATTGCGTTTTTTGCCAGCGAGTTTGGGATTCCTGTATTCCTTTGTTGCGAAAAAGATCATTTTGGAAGATGAAGATGAAAAGAGCGACAGAGACAGAGAGAGAAAGGGAGAGAGAAAGGGAGGGGGGGGGGGAGAGCATATAATGAAATTGTGAATCTTTCAAACAAACCCCAAAACACCAAAATAAGTCTTAACGGCAAATACCTGCGGCCAAATGAGAACCCAAAACTACCTGGGAGTCACATTTGATCGGCACATGATATGGAAAAGTCAGATCGAGAGAATCCTAATGAGAGTCAGAGAAAGAGTGGCAATCGTGAGGAAACTTGCTGGCACAAGCTGTGGAGCAGACGAAAGTATACTAAAGAAACTGTACACTGGAAGAGTGAGACCAGTTCTCGAGTATGGCATTTCGGCATGGACAACCGCAGCAAAGGCGAACTTCGATAAAATTAGCAAACTTCAAAACCAAGTCATGAGAGTTATAACAGGAGGCATGAAGTCAACGCCGATTGTAGAACTTGAAAAGATTACAAAACTGCAATCCATGATCGACATAAGAGACTGCAGAGCCCAGCAGCAAGCAGAGAAACTCAGAAGACTGACTGATCATCCAATGCATCAGAGACTAAACAATTTTGGAAATGGGAAACTAAAGCGGAGAAACTTTGCAGAAATAGCCAAAGCAAAGATGAGCGAAGACCCTATGAACGCACTAACAACACCAATGCCCATCCCTACTGTACGAAAACCTACCTTGAAGCAGCATATATTTCCAGAGGGGGTAGAAAATATACCAGGTATTGGAAACAAAAACAGCCAGACTGAAAAAGAAAGAAGAGATACAACCCTGAGGTACATAACGAAAAACTACCCAAGCATGGACTGGACCCATGCATACACCGACGGTTCTGTAACAAACACAACACAGAACGGAGGGGCAGGGGCATTCCTGAGCCTACCAAGTGGCAGAAAAATAACACTGTCAGTGGATACTGGAAAATACACAAGCAATTTCAGAGCGGAGGCAGAGGCACTGAGGGCGGCAGTAGAAGAAATGGTGACAGGTAAAAGGAATGAAAGCCATATAGTCTTGCTTACAGATGCCCTGGCCGTAGTCACAGCACTAAAAAGCCAGAAAAATACTGAACTTAATGATTTAAGAGCAGTACTCTGTCAATTATGCCAACAGTCCGCACCAAAAAGAGTAGTGGTACAGTAGGTTCCTTTCCACTGTAACATCCAAGGCAACGAGGAGGCAGACAGACTGGCAAAATAACGTGCAAGACTACCACAACCAGATACTAGTGTGACATACAAGGAGTCAAAAAGGCTTATTAGAGCTAGATACATGACCAAATGGGAAACAGAACATACCGGCTACACAAAAAACGATGCCTATTACCAGTTGAACAGAAAAGAGCAGGTCGTGGTCTTCAGACTTCGCACTAGTCACAATAGACTGAGGTACCACCTATTCAACAAATTGAAGATACATGTCACTGACGAATGCTCGTGTGGTAACGGGAAAATTACCGCTGAACATTTGCTGCAAAACTGCCCAACATACGAGGATCAGATAAAGCAGATGTGGCCATCATCAGTGGCAACACTAGACAAGCTCTATGGCAGTGTCGACAGCCTTTGGATGACCGCTGCTTTTTTCGAAAAAATACAGGTGGACGTCTGACAGCGTACGAAGAAGAAAAATGAAAAATTGTGAATGAGTAGTACAAGATATCAGTAAAGTAAAGTAATAATAAGCTGGAGAAATATATATAAAACTAAACTGCAAAGTGGGGAGAGACACGGGCAGAAGATTGGCGTGTCTTATTAGAAGGAGGAAATATAGAAGAGAGGGAAGATGCACCAGACTAAGTAAACGGGACAAATTGAGGTTAATGCGAATGATTGAAAAAAGAGAAGAAAAAGAAGTTCAAGATAACGATGAAAAATGAGAAAGAGGAAGCTATAAAAATGACGAAAGCAGGAATGATAATACATGTTAGGAGAAATTGAAGAAGAAGGGCAAGTTTCAGGACAAGAATATTGAGAATAAGACGTGAGGTGAGATTCTTAAATTTAAAGAGTATGTGTCTTCTTCTTCTTCTTCTTCGTACGCAGTCAGACAGTAACCATTATTTATTCCGAAAAAAGCGGCGGTCATCCTGAGGCTGTCGACACTGCCATATAGCTTGTCTTGTGTTGCCACTGGTGATGGCCACATCTGCTCTCTCTGATCCTCGTATGTCGGGCAGTTCTGCAGCAGATGCTCAGCGGTCATCTTCCCGGTGCCACACGGGCATTCGTCGGTACCACCTATCTTCAATTTGTTGAACAGGTGGTACCTCAGTCTATTGTGGCCAGTGCGAAGTCTGAAGACAACGACCTGCTCTCTTCTGTTCAACTGGTAATACACATCGTTTTTGGTGTAGCCGGTATGTTCAGTTTCCCATTTGGTCATGTATGTGGCTTTAATAAGCCGTTTTGACTCTTCGTACGTCATACTAGTATCTGTTTGTGTTAGTCTTGCACCTTCTTTTGCCAGTCTGTCTGCCTCCTCGTTGCCTTGGATGTTGCAGTGTGATGGGACCCACTGTACCATTACCCTTTTTGGTGCGGACTGCTGGCATAGTTGACAGAGTACTGCTCTTAAGTCATTAAGCTCAGTTTTTTTCTGGCTTTTTAGCGCTGTGACTACGGCCAGAGCATCTGTAAGCAGGACTGTATGGTTTTCATTTTCTTTATGTGTCACCATTTCTTCCACTGCCGCCCTAAGTGCCTCTGCCTCCGCTCTGAAATTGCTTGTGTACTTACCAGTAGCGAATGACAGTGTTATTTTTCTGCCATTTGGTAGGTTCAGGAATGCTCCTGCCCCTCCGTTCTGTGTAGTGTTTGTTACAGAACCGTCGGTGTATGCATGGGTCCAGTCCATGCTTGGGTAGTTTTTTCGATATAAAGCTAAGGGTAGTATCTCTCCTTTCTTTTTCAGTCTGGCAGTTTTTGTTTCTAAAGAGTATTTGGTAAAGTAGGAAGGTGATAAGTTTAAGAAGGAGGAAAAGGAGACGAGGAAGGTACGATAAGGTAATAAGAATAAATACAACTACAACAAGTACAATCATTTCAGTACTTGGGCACCACCATCAGTTCTGAAGGGAGATGCACTTATGAAATAAAGAACGGAATAGCCAAGACAAAATCAGTCTTCCAGAGAATGAGAGAAATCTTGTGCAACAAAAGCCTGCAACTGGATTTGAGGAAGAGAGTTCTTCGATGGCAAACAAGAGGAATAGAGGGAGGCAAGAGAGAAAACATTGGACAGCTTGAATGCATGGCAAGGGAGACGATCAACGGGTGAACTCATAACAGACACACGTCATAAGAGGAAACGAATGTACTTCATCGCCAACGTCAACCGGCAGGACACTTGATGACGATGATTATGATGATTGATTATATATATATATATATATATATATATATATATATATATATATATATATATATATATATATATACATACGAGGCGTGTTCAAATGAAACCGGACCGAACTGCAACAAGTGAACATACGTACGTTGCGCATGATGACGTCCCTTCTGTTGTAAACAGCCCATACCAACCGTTAAGTTTGCAAAATTCTATTATCCTCTGACTCATAGTTTCCTCAGCGGACCGTTGAAAACATGGCGGGTGTGATCCGGAATCCTTCCAGAATTGATCAGCGAGCGGTGAATCGGTTTCTAACAGCTGAAGTACGTTCTTCTTTAAACATCGACACACTTTTATTACCATACACTGCCTACATTCTGCGATGAATGTCAACTGGTCGACATTCTACAGCTGTTTGAAACCGAATCACCGCCCTATGATCAACTCTGGAAGGATTCCGTATCACATCCACCAAGTTTTCAACGGTCTGCCGAGAAGACTATTATTCTGAGGATAATGAAATTTTGCAAACTTGACGATTGGTATGTGCTGTTTACACCAGAATCGACGTCTTCGTGCGCATCAAACGTATGTTCCCTTGTTGTAGTTTGATCCGGTTTCTTTTTAACATCTTCGCATAAAGAAAGAGAGAGACAGAGAGAGAGGGGTGGGGGGGGGGGGGAGAAACAGAGGCTGGGAGGAAGAGACACAAAGACAGAAATATAGGGGAGGGAGGAAGAGATAGACAAAAGGACAAAAAGGAGAGAGAGAGCGAGAGAGAGAGTGAGAGAGTGAGAAGTGAAAATGATCGCCGCGGGACCCATGTAAGGAGTGTTGAGATAGCTGCACGGCTACCGGCTGTAAATATAACTGATGCCCCAAAATCGATGACCTCAGCCGGTAAATCGCCTGGCGATCTGCCCGTCACTCTCCACGAGTGAAGCGCACGTGCTAAGAGGGTGCTGAAGCACTTGGACATACGAGCATGTAACCGAGTTGTCCCCCCTAGACCTGGAGCTCTCATACAAAAGTCTAGTGTATTTTAGTCTTCATCTTTGAATGATGCCTCGATGAACAGTGGGGTGATATGGTCCGGGGATCTGCTGGAGAGAGAGAGAGAGAGAGAGAGAGAGGGAGAGAGAGAGAGAACCCCCTTTAACGAATGGCAGCGGGGAGGGTTTGCATACCAGATTTTCTGTTGTTCTTCGTAAAATCGTCGGGTAAAAGTTATTCAATTTCTATTGGTGTATCATACAATATTGTTTTCTTTCCGCACGTCACCATCTGTCTTCAACACCACTGGCTTCAAGAAAGTTACGTTTATGGCTGTCTTTTTTATGAAAACTTTTGACCTACACTTTGCCCGTGGAAAATGGGGATGAGGAAGGGGGGGGGGGGGGGGGGGGGTAATCTATGCCTTCGTTTGTAACATATAATTGTTTGAGTCTGTTTCTATATTGTTGGCTATCCCCAATCTACCTGCACGACAGCAGTGTTTGTTGTCAGAGGGGTTATTCATAACGGTTGTCCACAAAATTCTGAGATTTTCGCTACCCTCCCTTACCCATGTCCGTTTTCGTCCACTTTAGATTAAACCGTCCTCCATGTGTGGACTCCATTCGACATAGCCTTTACTAGAAATACAACAGACTATCAACATCGCCCTTGTCCGATTGCTGTAACGGACTTGCCTCGAACGGTTCCGAGATAAGCAACTTTATCTTTTCCAGAGGGCGTCTACGGTAGATTGTGCTCGGATTGACAACCTCGCTATGTAAAACAAACAAAAAACTTTGATACTGAAACCGCACAGCAAACAAATGGATTAAAGTTTCCCTTAAAGCTAGGCTAGGTAATCCGAATCCGATTGGACCTATACACCTGTAGTGACAGGTCAACGATAATGATGATGGTGCTTAAAAACTTAATTGAGCCCTAAATATCCTCTTGGAATCAAAGCCTTCGTGTTTAGAAAGTTTAGAATCCAAGGAAAGAGAGACAAAATCCAAGGACTGTTTATTTGTGTTTAGTTCGACATTGAGAAACATGTAAAAAAAAAAAAAGTTTGTCATGTTTTATACATGTGTATGTTAGTGGGAGTTACAGGCGGTGGTGTGTCATCTTAAATTCCTAGACTACACATTTGTCCAATTGTTTACATACAGTCCCTTTCCCCCCATCATAGGGATGTCTTGTATGGATAATCCGAGTTGGCTCTAGAGGGAAGTTGTCATCCTTAACTATCGAACAATTTCCTATAAGATATTATTTCTAGATCTGTCATATTCATACAGAAGGTTGCTCTCCATTTCTCACGTTTGTGATCTGTGCGAAAAGCGAGTATGGGTAATTCTGAACTGCAGAGTCTGCTAGATCTAAGGGAGTTAGACAAAGGACTTGAGAGTTTGCTAGATACAAGGCAGCTAGACAATGAACTGGAGAGTCTGCTAGATCCAAGAGAACTATATCATAAACTGGAAGGCTGCTAGATCCAATGGAGTTGGACCATGAACTAGAGAGTATGTTAGATAAAAAGAAAAATTAACTGGAGAGTCTGCTAGATCCAGGAGAGAAGATAGGTACGCATACGATTATCAATATCAGTCGAGAATATAGAGGGAGTGAATGAACTTTCTAATTACCTACCATTTTAAAACTCTAGATAATATACCCTTTTTATGGAAGTGAAATAAAAACCTATCCTGCACACTGCATGGGGACCTCTTTTAGTAGCTGCCGTTATTTCTCAACCCTATTAATTCTCCAATGGACTATCGTATAGGATTCAACACTGCAGTTTCAGTGTTTTTATATAAAATATATAAGAAAACATAAATTCAACAATCAAATCAAGGTTTTAAGAAGTAAATTAAAACAAGCGAAACACTCGAGATACGTTGACACATACTTAACAGACGAAATATGTTGTGTAAACACATTTTAAAGACAAAAGTATGTTTGGATCCATCCATTTTGCCTCGCGTGAACATTGGGACGTCCAGTTTGCCCTCGTGTGCCCATTGGTCGATCTTGTTTGTCCTCATGTGGCCGTTGGTCCATCTTGTTTGCCCTCGTGCAGCCATTGGTCCATCTTGTTTATCCTCAAGTAGCCATTGATCCATCTTGTCTGTCCTCATGTAGCCATTGACCTATTTGGTTTACCCGCATGTATTCATTGACCCAACTGTCCTCGCGTCGCCCTTGTCTATCCTCTGTCCTCAAATGTCACTTGTCTTATCGAACTTGCCCATGTTGTGACCTTACACGAAGAGCGTGTTTCATGGTTTCACCAAACGAGGTTTAAACTTTAGTAAACGAACAATTCGCCCATCCGTTCATTCTATATTATCGCTTAATTATATCTTGAGATCGCTAAAAGCTTTGAGCAAGACACTACTCTATCTAATTATCCATCTGTTGTGTACCCTTGTAATCCCAAGCAGAAACTGTACAAATGAGCGTGTCTGGCAACGCGTGTTAAATACCCCTAGCATTACTTCCCGTACGATAAGGTGAGCTCGCAAGAGCAACCAACACTGACAATAGAGAATGTGTACGATTAGAGATGATATTAGGATGCAGAAGATGGTGAGATTAGATGGGAAACTTTCCTTCTTGTAAGAAAGGTTAAGAGAAGAGATGAGAAAGACGGAGATGTGAGATTAAATTTGATCAGATTAGATTAGATTAGATTAGATTAGATTAGATTAGATTAGATTAGATTAGATTAGATTAGATTAGATTAGATTAGATTAGATTAGATTAGATTAGATTAGATTAGATTAGATTAGAGTTTCGATTATTCCAGATTAGATTAGAATTTAATGTGGTTTGATTTGATGTGAGCTCAATCTGGACCTAGACAACAAGAAATAATAAAGTAAAACAAAAATAATTGACGGAGGGCAATATTTGATGTGAGAAAGCAGTTAGAAGAGAGATAATTATAGATGACATGCAATAGGAAGAGCAATAGTAGATGCGAGTAAAGCCTAGATGAGAGGCAATAGTAGATGAGAGTAAAGATTGTATTAGAGACAAAAGTAGTTGAGAGTACAGACTAGAGGAGAGACAGTAGTTGAGAGTATAGACTGTAGGAGAGACAATAGTAGTTGAGAGTATAGACTAGAGGAGAGACAGTAGTTGAGAGTATAGACTGTAGGAGAGACAGTAGTTGAGAGTATAGACTAGAGGAGAGACAATAGTAGTTGAGAGTATAGACTAGAGGAGAGACAATAGTAGTTGAGAGTATAGACTAGAGGAGAGACAGTAGTTGAGAGTATAGACTAGAGGAGAGACAGTAGTTGAGAGTATAGACTGTAGGAGAGACAATAGTAGTTGAGAGTATAGACTAGAGGAGAGACAGTAGTTGAGAGTATAGACTGTAGGAGAGACAGTAGTTGAGAGTATAGACTAGAGGAGAGACAATAGTAGTTGAGAGTATAGACTAGAGGAGAGACAGTAGTTGAGAGTATAGACTGTAGGAGAGACAGTAGTTGAGAGTATAGACTAGAGGAGAGACAATAGTAGTTGAGAGTATAGACTAGAGGAGAGACAGTAGTTGAGAGTATAGACTGTAGGAGAGACAGTAGTTGAGAGTATAGACTAGAGGAGAGACAATAGTAGTTGAGAGTATAGACTAGAGGAGAGACATTAGTTGAGAGTATAGACTGTAGGAGAGACAGTAGTTGAGAGTATAGACTAGAGGAGAGACAGTAGTAGTTGAGAGTATAGACTAGAGGAGAGACAGTAGTTGAGAGTATAGACTAGAGGAGAGACAATAGTAGTTGAGAGTATAGACTAGAGGAGAGACAGTAGTTGAGAGTATAGACTAGAGGAGAGACAGTAGTTGAGAGTATAGACTGTAGGAGAGACAATAGTAGTTGAGAGTATAGACTAGAGGAGAGACAGTAGTTGAGAGTATAGACTGTAGGAGAGACAGTAGTTGAGAGTATAGACTAGAGGAGAGACAATAGTAGTTGAGAGTATAGACTAGAGGAGAGACAGTAGTTGAGAGTATAGACTGTAGGAGAGACAGTAGTTGAGAGTATAGACTAGAGGAGAGACAATAGTAGTTGAGAGTATAGACTAGAGGAGAGACAGTAGTTGAGAGTATAGACTGTAGGAGAGACAGTAGTTGAGAGTATAGACTAGAGGAGAGACAATAGTAGTTGAGAGTATAGACTAGAGGAGAGACATTAGTTGAGAGTATAGACTGTAGGAGAGACAGTAGTTGAGAGTATAGACTAGAGGAGAGACAGTAGTAGTTGAGAGTATAGACTAGAGGAGAGACAGTAGTTGAGAGTATAGACTAGAGGAGAGACAATAGTAGTTGAGAGTATAGACTAGAGGAGAGACAGTAGTTGAGAGTATAGACTAGAGGAGAGACAGTAGTTGAGAGTATAGACTGTAGGAGAGACAATAGTAGTTGAGAGTATAGACTAGAGGAGAGACAGTAGTTGAGAGTATAGACTAGAGGAGAGACAGTAGTTGAGAGTATAGACTAGAGGAGAGACAATAGTAGTTGAGAGTATAGACTAGAAGAGAGACAGTAGTAGTTGAGAGTATAGACTAGAGGAGAGACAGTAGTTGAGAGTATAGACTAGAAGAGAGACAGTAGTTGAGAGTATAGACTAGAGGAGAGACAGTAGTTGAGAGTATAGACTGTAGGAGAGACAATAGTAGTTGAGAGTATAGACTAGAGGAGAGACAATAGTTGAGAGTATAGACTAGAGGAGAGACAGTAGTTGAGAGTATAGACTAGAAGAGAGACAGTAGTTGAGAGTATAGACTAGAGGAGAGACAGTAGTTGAGAGTATAGACTAGAGGAGAGACAATAGTAGTTGAGAGTATAGACTAGAGGAGAGACAATAGTAGTTGAGAGTATAGACTAGAGGAGAGACAGTAGTTGAGAGTATAGACTAGAGGAGAGACAGTAGTTGAGAGTATAGACTAGAAGAGAGACAGTAGTTGAGAGTATAGACTAGAGGAGAGACAGTAGTTGAGAGTATAGACTAGAGGAGAGACAGTAGTAGTTGAGAGTATAGACTAGAGGAGAGACAGTAGTTGAGAGTATAGACTAGAGGAGAGACAATAGTAGTTGAGAATATAGACTAGAGGAGAGACAGTAGTAGTTGAGAGTATAGACTAGAGGAGAGACAGTAGTTTAGAGTATAGACTAGAAGAGAGACAGTAGTTGAGAGTATAGACTAGAGGAGAGACAGTAGTTGAGAGTATAGACTAGAGGAGAGACAGTAGTTGAGTGTATAGACTAGAGGAGAGACAGTAGTTGAGAGTATAGACCAGAAGAGAGACAGTAGTTGAGAGTATAGACTAGAGGAGAGACAGTAGTTGAGAGTATAGACTAGAGGAGAGACAGTAGTAGTTGAGAGTATAGACTAGAGGAGAGACAGTAGTTGAGAGTATAGACTAGAGGAGAGACAATAGTAGTTGAGAGTATAGACTAGAGGAGAGACAGTAGTTGAGAGTATAGACTAGAGGAGAGACAGTAGTAGTTGAGAGGAGAGACAGTAGTTGAGAGTATAGACTAGAGGAGAGACAGTAGTTGAGAGTATAGACTAGAGGAGAGACAATAGTTGAGAGTATAGACTAGAAGAGAGACAGTAGTTGAGAGTATAGACTAGAGGAGAGACAGTAGTAGTTGAGAGTATAGACTAGAGGAGAGACAAAAGTGGTTGAGAGTATAGACGATGAAAGTGAAAACTAGATGAGAGACACATTATATATGAGAGTAAATAATAGGCAAGAGACAACAGAAGATAACATGAAAGACATCATCATCAACACCTTTTAGCTTCATGCGGAGTATTCGTCTTCAACAAACACATGTCACGTCTTCCTGCCCTGTGCCATTCTTACCTGGTCTGTCCACGTCTTCCTTAGTGCGTCGCATGCTCTCTTTCCTCTAAGTGGTTTTGGTCTTCTAGAGACCTTTGAATTACACAAATAGCAGCTGTTTTATCAAAGAGGATTTACGTAGGTTGTCACAATCTGTTATTCCAGTAAGGCAACCGGCATCTGTGAGTTGTTGCCAAATGTTGAAGACCATTCTACTCTAGAGATAGTTTCCAGTAAAGATCGTGACTCAGGATTCCTTTCATCCAGTTCCAATCGAACCCTCGCCATTCATTCGCTCAACTCATTGATTTACTGGCGGGAAGCTGGTCTCTAACCGCAAGCCAGGCGCCTGGGCCCCACAATATAATACACAATAGGCAAACTAGCTCGTGACCTGGATTCCAGCGTGACGTATTACAGCAGCAGAACATGTAATCAGGGGCGTATTTTTGCGGGGGCACGGTAAACATAATAAAAATAAGATAGGCTGCAGCGGTATTGAAAATAATAATAAAGTGAATACAAAACATAGATAAATATAGTAAAGATGTAGGTTAGAACAAGAATACGATGAAAACCTACGTTCCAACCAAAAGTCCTTCATCAGAGACAATGGACACAATTCAGAAAAAACAACCAGCAAATAATGGAAGACATGAACAAATATAAAACAGATTTATTTTCTAATCGGTAGCGACGACTGTCTTAATATCGTGGAGTTGCTATAAGGACTAGTTTTTTCTAATTACATGAAGTTTATTTGTATATGAGTGTAATGAAGACCAAATAGAATAAGAACGGGAAGACGAATACCAAGAACAAGAAGAAAAAGAACAAGACGAAGAACACGAAGAACAAGCAGAAGAACATTAATGGTGCTTTTTTGGTTGGTTACGGACCCAACAGCCTGTTGGTTCCTGCTCTTTCGCTTAATGCCCTGTAGAAGTATATGCCAGTGTTTGTGAGCAATTGTTTAGTTCCGTACAAAGGGTTCCCTTTGAGAAGAGCACTAAGAACTAATAAACACGAATACTAAGAACAGGATGAAGAGCACAAAGAACAATCAGAAGAGCATCAAGAACAGAATGAAGAACAGTACGAACACAAAGACTAAGAACACGAATACTAAGAAAAAGAACAGTGTGAACAATAGCACTAAAAAAATAAGAACACTATGAACAAGAATAAGAACACTAAGAACAAGAAAATTAAGAACAAGAACACTAAGAACAAGGAGAGTATGAATACGAGACTAAGGAAAAATATTATGAACAAGAACACTGCAAACAAGAACAAGAACACTAAGAACAAGAACACTAAGAATAAGAACAAGAACATTAAGAACAAGATGGCTAAGAGCAAGAGCACTAAGAACAAGATGTCTAAGCACAAGAACACTAAGAACAAGATGTTCTTAGAACAATAATAGGAACAGGAAACTAAGATCAAGATGTCTAAGAACAAAAACACTGAAAACAAGAACAAGAACACTAAAACCAAGAATTGAGGATAATTAAGAACAAGTACAAGAAGAACGTGAAGAAGGACATTAGGAAGAAGAAAACTAAGAACAAGCTGAAAAACACAAAGAGCAGGAAAAAGAATAAAAAACAAACTGAAGATGAACCCGAAAATTAATATTCGAAAGAATAATACTAAGAATAGGAACGCAAAGAACAAAATAAGAAAATGAAGACAAAATAGAAATAGAAGACGAACCATAACGTTAAGGAGACAACTAAAAACACAAAGAACAAGAAACCATTCAGAACAAGTAGAAGAAGAACACACTAGATTGAGTTTGATGATAACAGAATATATCAGATAATAACGGAAACATAAACAAGGCTAAAGAGCGGTTTGATTAGGGTAAAAAGTCAACCAATCAGAATCTTTCTATCCCATGAGGAGGTAATATCTTCAATAAATACACCCCAAGTTTTTCTGTCCTTTACCATCTGTCGTGGATGGTTGAGCTCTTCTTTACCTTTTTATTAACTTGTCCATATTTGTTGAAGCTTCTGTTGCTTAGAGTTTCTACAAAATGAAGTTATAATCCCAATATCCGGGATCAAGATGCTGAGCAGCGCATGAGCTGTAGTGGTCAGCGACTCATAGCTGACTGCTAGCGTCAGGGCCAGCGAATCAAAGCTGCCAAGACCCTTCTACACCTCCATACGGTGATCCTGGATAACAGGCTGCAGCAGGGCAGACTGGTTAAGGAGAAGGGATCGAAGAGGGAATGCTAACCCGATACTCAAAAAATGCTTGCTGAAGTCGATTGTGTTGGGCCGAAAGGTGCAAATATCGCAGTCAAGCTGTAAACTACAACACAACGCATTCCGTTCTCTGGACTACATTCTGCTACTTAAGCCCTTTCAGTGTTTGGTAGTGGGAGATTGAGAATGAACGAAGCCAAGCCAAGACATCCCAATACCCAATTCTCCATAATCGCCTCTTACGACCTGATTGATAGGTTTATAGTGTTACTATTTTTTTTTCCTCTCTTGGACCCCATAACTTTCTGGTTCATCAGAATAGTAAAAGAGGTTAATGGACATTTCGACTTCAATACATTTTACAAAGACTGGACAAACACGTACAACACAAACTAAACATGTGGTATGTGTTTGAAACCACGCCATAAACCAGAAGGGTACTTCACCTCTTTTATGCTCTCACATTGTATCTCTAAATTTCTTTCTTCAATATGTTTGGTGGTCGAATACGTTCAATCTGTTACTTTCTGTCTACATGCCTCTCTCACGTTCCCCCGGTCTTGCATTTTCTGACTCTTTCTATTGCTTTCATTCAACGTAATCTATCGCTGATTACTCTCTTTTTCCCCCTTGCTCTCCTCTCTCACTCACTCCTTCTTGCTCGCCCTCTCACTCTACCACTCCCTGTCAAATTCCACCTCCCCACCTTGTATTTAAGCGAGAACAAAGCCAGTCACTCCCACCATAATGACGCCTTTAACACTTCAACCTAACAACAGTTGCTTCTCTGCGTCTTATCTTTTCTTATTCCTAACCACTCACCAGGCGAATTCTCATGCGTACAAGCATACAGAAAATCGATTGAGTGTTGAGACACATCCCCCAGTTCGATATTTCCAAATTTTGGAGTGAGATCAAGGGAGATATCTGCAAGCCTCAGACAGTATTGTCAAAACAACCCAAAAAATGTGGATGAATGAACGCCATACATTCTTTGATGTTCGTTTGTTTTTTTGTTGTTTTTTTGTTGTCCCAGTGCGGGTTGATCTCATTCTTCCTTATTTTGATCTTGTTATTTTATTTATTCTTTGTTTTCGTCGTCTTCTTTGTTTTCGTTTTCTTCTTTGTGTTCTTGTTCTTTGTTTTCTTGTTTTACATCTGTATCTTTATGTTCTTGCTCTTTATCTTCTTCTTGTTCTTCTTGTTGTTCTTCATCAATTGGTTTTTCGTCTTCTTGTGTTTCTTAATCTTCCCCTTGCTCTTTATCTTCTTATTTTCATTCTTGTTATTCTTGCCGCTGTTCTTCGTCTTCTCGATGATCTTAGTTTGGTCTTCTTCTGCTTGCTCTTTGAGTTATTATTCTTGCTCTTGGTGTTCTTAACCTTAATCTTGATCATATTCTAATAATTATCTTCTTCTTCTTAAGCTTCCTAATTTTCGAATCTTATTTTTATCGGCTAATATTTGTTTTTCATCTTTTTGTTCTTCGACTTGTTCTTGTTCTTCACCTTCTAGTGCGTGTTCATTGTCTTCTTCTTGTACTACTTATTTGTCGTTTCCCTATTATTATTCAAATTTCTTGCTTTTTATGTTCTTCGTCTTTTGTTTCGGCATGTTTGTGTGTGTTCATGTACTTGTATGCTTCTTCTTCCTCTTAGTCTCTCATCTTCGACTCTGAGATTTAGAGGTCTGTAGTTTGTACCGGTAACAGATTTTGCGTGCAGACAATCAGATGATTAGTCGGTCGGTTCAGTATAAACAAATAAAAGGTTAGTCTGTTGTGTCAGTATAGACAAATAAGAGGTTAGTCTGTTGTGTCAGTATAGACAAATAAGAGGTTAGTCTGCTGTGTCAGTATAGACAAATAAGAGGTAAGTCTGGTGTGTCACTATAGACAAATTAGAGGCTAGTCTGTTGTGTCAGTGTAGACGAATAAGAGGCTAGTTTGTTGAGTCAGTATAGATAAATTAGAGGTTAGTCTGTTGTGTCAGTACAGACAAATTAGAGGTTAGTCTGTTGTGTCAGTATAGATAAATTAGAGGTTAGTCTGTTGTGTCAGTAAAGACAAATTAGAGGTTAGTCTGTTGTGTCAGTATAAACAAACTAAGTGATTAATATGTTGTTTTCTCATGTTTCTTCTATTTCTAGTACAATAATTAAGTATTCGCTTGTTTTTCCAGTGTATGCGTTGAGCCGCATAGCAGACTCCTTCTTCACTGATCATGGTCATATTTGTCGAGGAATCTTCAGGACCACTGCAGTTTATAACTTATGTTGTTAAAAAAAAGGACATATTAGCGTTGTGTTTCCTGCTGACAATCTTATCACACAAAATGATATAACATAAAGACCCAGAATAACACATGAACATGCATTCCATTAATGTGATTGAGTCTTAGCTGCTCCTCTTCTACCTCTGGTGATGTATAGGTACTTTTTGGGGTCTACTTGTAACCGAGCATGCAGACAAACAGGCGATTGATCTGTGGCGTCTTTCATTTGCAGGAGGAGCCACTTCCTTCTTGTCTTCATGAAGCTCAAATCTGGATAGGAATTTCCTTACCTTCAGAATTTTTGCCCAGACAGTTGCTAATAACCTGTTCTTTTCTATTTTCAACTGCTAAAAGTCTATTTACGTGCCCAGTGTGTATTCGAAACATCTCCGAAAGGACTAGATGCCTGTCTTACTTCCCTTAAGACCAAGGGCGATTGAAATTGTTGTATTCGAACTACCGACCATTACTCGCTTTCATTCGTTAGTTTCGCTGTGAGACGAGCGTCTAGCCTCTAAACTATAGCGACCACCCGCCCCCTTAAAATTAGCACACATACGTATTATATTTACTTGAACACTTCTATAGTCTCTAGTCACCATATTTCTTTCCTCTTACTTTGAGTTGGGGGAAGGTCGTTCTCTCGGGAAGCCGATATACTCGTAGAATGTATTTAACTATACATCGGTCCTTCCAAAATGGTCAAATTTACGTGTGTTTTATTGTAATTTTGTTGAACATTGGATATTGCAGTCTCCAGAAGCCAGTTCACGGTGTGAATATTGTAAGTAAATATGGTCTTTACATGGAGTTTTATGTTTCTGCTAAATCTGACAGAACGTCTGAAAAACAGTGTTAGACCGCTCGCTGGTCATTGCAAAGATACTAGGTTTAATCCCCGTTATCGACACGATTCAGTAGACTAAGCTATAAATTGATATACGGCTCTCTGGCTTAGAAGGAAAGGTCGCAAGGAAGGAAGTTAGCTAACACGTCTCGTAAGATACTGAGGTCAGCTGCAATGAAGTTTCTAACACGTCATTCCTGACAGAGGTATGTGATGTCAGACAACCGTTATATTAGACTACCTTAATATCAACCTATCTTTATATCAACCTTTATATCAGACAACCTTTATATTAGACTATCTTTATATCCAACTATCTTTATATCACCCTTTATATCAGACCTTTATATTAGACTACCTTAATATCAAATTATCTTTATATCAACATTTATATCAGACAACCTTTATATTAGACTATCTTTATATCCAGCTATCTTTATATCACCCTTTATATCAGACCACCTTTATATTAGACTACCTTAATATCAAACTATCTTTATATCAACCTTTATATCAGACTACCTTTATATTAGACTACCTTAATATCAAACTATCTTTATATCAACCTTTATATAAGACTACCTTTATATTAGACTCCGAGTGTTTCTATGTTGTTTGTTTTGGGGATAATGATAATAATTTTCTTACTGTGAAATGCCAACTACGATGGAAGAAACCAGGAAAATCACAAAACACTAGCCAAGCGTTATTTAATTGTTTTTGAGCGATTTGGAGAAAAGAGTAGACTTTAGAAACTCAGTGAATTATATTTTAGGGAAAATACATGAGGATGTAAAAGAGGCGGCAAAGATACTATTTAGTAAGAAGAAAGCAGAACATTTTTAAAAACCACGATTGACAACTGAAATAATAAGCAAAATGGAGAAAAAAACGAAAATGGAAAAACAGAAATGCAGTTGCATCTCAGGCATGCTTGACATTAACGTACGAACCTGCGCTGAAGTGCTGATAGCTGCAGAGGGTACAATGAAGAGACATGCTCAGACAGGCTTACAGCCAGTCTCAAGGCTGATTAACCAACGGATAGGATCAAATGGAGAGCGATGCTCAGTCAACCTTACAACCAGTCTCAAGACTGATCAACCAAAGGATAGGGTCAAGTGAAGAGATATGCTCAGTCAACCTTACAACCAGACTTACAACTGATGAACCAGATAATGATGATGATTGATGACGATGATGATAAATCCAGCTTCAATCTGGCTCTCGCTTTCAGCCTAAAGCCATGTAACAATAGCTGTACATGTTTGTTAGTTGATGTTTATCCTTGTCTAAACTCCTCCATTTATCATTTGTATGCAAGAAAGAAGCCGTTTAGCGCTGGACAATTCAAAATAATGGCGATTGGCGATTTCTTGTGTGTGTGCTGCGTGCGTACGTGTGTGTGTGTGTGTGTACACATCTGACGTGTGTTGTGGTTGGATTCTTTCTGTCCACGTGATTGTCAAGTGGGATGCGTTTCATTGCTAGCCGGAAAATGGCGCTGTGTTTTATTGTTTAAATTATAAGTGAATTATTCTAATACACGCTGACTTTTATCCTGACAAAAGGACTCAAAAGACCAGTCATAAAACCAATGTTTTACACATTCACAGTTCTCTTTTAATGGATCTGGACATCAAAAAGCCCACAACAATGGTGCAATATTATGGTAAGCCGCTGAGCATTTTGTAAGGAATGAACATGAAGAAAAAAAAAGTACCGTAGTGCAAATACAGAACCTATATAAAACAAAGGAGGCAGTATCGTACAATAAAAACAGCAAATTAAACCGAAAGACGGTTTGTGTTGTGTGATCACTAATTATGGAATCCTGAAGGATGTTGCAAGAATTTTATTTCGTGTTTTAAATAATTTTGATCTTCTGTTTTTGTATTTATAAAATGTATTTGTAAATTCATTAAATTGTTTAAGAAGTTTAGTATTTTTGAACAGGGGGAGGGGTGCAGAGGAGGGGAGTTGAAGAAAGAGATAAAGCTTAACAAATTGTTTTTATCCATATAGCTCTTATTTCTGCTGTGTAATTGGTCTACAATATCAATATATTTCTTCTTCCTATCCTTTAACGTCTTACCTCCTTCCTTCTCTCTCTCTCTCTCTCTCTCTCTCTCTCTCTCCCATTAGGTTCTCTATTCTCGTTCCTTATTTCTATGCATGGAGCAAGCAACATCATATAAATATGAGTAGTGCAACAGAAACAAATTCTGTAGGATAATATAGATATCCTTAATTTGGCTGGATGCTGGGAGGTCAGACGTAATGATGCACCCATGCCACCGATTGAACAAAGACAACAAGACAATCACCATATATATATATATATATATATATATATATATATATATATATATATATATATATATATATATATATATATATATATATATATATAAATACATGTTTTTTATTTAAATACGACGCGTTTCGTGGTCGTATTTCTTATTTTAAAAAACACCAACAGTTCAAAGTCAAAGAAGAAATGGAATAATTACTTAACACACTGCGTTTAACAATATATTTAAGGGGATAACTTACTTCAGCATAATTATTTTTCCAGTGGTATGAAGTTTGGAAGAATAAAGACTGACAAAGTGACCAAATGGTAGGTACATGTGGCGTAAAAACATTTAAGGTGCGCCAGACATAAATTTAGTGGGCGCGAAATTTATATTGGTTCATATTATATCTTCAATTATATTTAATAAACCGCAAATCTCTAATAAAAAAATGTATTACAGTTCTTTCCTTTTACAGACAACTGGTGCCCGTGACGAATAGATAGGACAACTGTAACTTTCAAATTATTCAGTTAATACATGACAGTCACATAGAAGATATAGGCGTCATGGGGCTGACGAGGTAGAGATATAATTGTACTACGTCAGTATCTTTCAGGAGAAGATGACCAATTCATTTCTTTGCTGCATCGTCTTCCCTAACTGTAAATCGGGTACTCAGGAATGCTACGTAGACTATGACGAGCATTCACGGCATTTTAGAGGAATAAGTACATAAAATATATCTGCCAGATTCCTCACGAGCGCTTTGGTACATGCTTTGTGCAGAAAAGTTCATTCACCTGTAGGCTTCTGGAGAGACATGGATATTATTTAAGCAATAAATTATAGTTTTTTGAGAGATTAGCGGTTTGACTTTGAGAGATATTATGTACTGCTTTTAGAGATACACGGTATGGCCTAGATAGATTTACTGTATCGCTTTCATAGATTAATTGTATGGTTTTCGGATAAACTCTATGTCTTTGATTGAGATATTGTATGGCTATGAGAGATAAACGGCGTGGCTTAGAGAGATACCATGCATGGCATTGAGAAATAAACTGTACGACGTTAAGGGATAAACTGTATGACGACGAGGGAAGCCTGTAGCAAGTTACTGGTTTTTGCCGATGTAGATATGGTTATTTGAAATTGAACAACAATGAAACATATAGTTTGCTTATAACGTGACCAGCTGATGTAGATGCTGTTCGCTTTATATGATGTGAGAATGGTCCTCTAAAGAACGGGATGTCAATCCTGTTCCTATTTTATATTTGTCATACTATTTCCTAACATTTCTTCAAACACCTAATTGTACAATCCACACAACATGCATTACAATGTGCCTTCTAACTGAGAGAGTTAGCAAATATGTAACAAGCAGAACTCAATGTTGAGAAAACACCAGAACCGTCGCCAACCCATGATGTAGTCACGCCACTGTAAGCACGGATGTAAAACTGACTGACAGAAATGCAGAAACTACAAAAAATACATACCTGTTAGGACAATTAAATACGTTCCCACGTGTCCTACATCTGTTATCGATCGACAAGTATCTCGAGTAACGCTGTGGAGTTGACTTGCAATGTGTACTGGGGTCGCTTTTCGAAATCGCCTCAGATAGTTTGAATGCTAATCATGTTGTCTGAACGAAGCAACGCCTGAAACGCTTAGTCTGATTAAAGATAGTAGTTTCAAATGACTTCAATTTGATTGAAACATCTTCAGAATAAAACGTACGTGATCCCTGATTCAGAGATGGGTGTTTTCTGGTGATGAAATATGATCTCACTCTCTCGTAGAATTTGTTAATCACATCTTATATTATTCATAAAATATAGAGTTTCTTCCCAGTTGCCTTATTCTTTGTAAACTTTGATACTTCAGTATGGCTAAAGAACACCGTCAAATGAGTGATATCCGGGTTGAACAGAACAGAACCACTGAAACCTTCGTAACATGTGACTAAACAGGGTTGTGCATAAGGTAAACAACCTCATCATGCAAAATTGTTACTACGAAACCTAGAAACGCTTGTAAATATGCCCCATGTCAAATGGTCAGCTGCAATATTAGGCCAAGCTTCACGTGGAGCTATACGCTAACCAATCAGCATAGAAAGCCGAGATGGGCTCAAGTTTACGGTGTCCAAGTGTGTCCAAGAATGGTAACAGTTATAATCATTTCTGCTTTCTCTGCTCCTTGAATGTTGAGGTGTTCGTATTCGTACATTGTCCGACGTCAAGTTGAATTATGAATCTAAATAAAGTAGTGGTCAAGTAAGGTTATGAGTATATCTACGTAGATAACATAGACATTACACTAATCATATCATGGGCATGTGCATTCTATTACCCTATCATAATTTTGACACTTTTCCAGCAGAAGCTTATCTTGACTAAGTGAAATATGATGTAACCTTATTCAATGGCTCGACTACTCGTCTTAGACAAAACATTCATTTAATAGCTCGGCCACTCGTCTAAGACAAAACATTAAATTAACGGCTTGGTCACACATTCGAGACAAAACATTAATTGATTGGCTTGGTCACACATTTGAGGCAAAACATTAAATTAACGGCCTAGTCACATTTTTGAGACAAAACATTAAATTAACGGCTCCATACTAAAACAAAACATTAATTTAACTGATCGGTAAGCTGTGTAAGACAAAATATTAATTTATCGGCGTGGTCACACATTTGAGACAAAATACTAATTTAATAGCTCGACGACTCGTCTAAAACAAAACATTAATTTAACGGCTTGGTAACTCGTCTTAGACAAAACATTAATCCAACGGCTTGCCACTCGTCTGAGAAAAAACATTAATTCAACGGTTTAACACTACAATGAAACATTAATTCAACGGTCCGGCCACTCGTCTGAGACAAAACATTAATTCAACCGTCCGGCCATTCGCCTGAGAGAAAACAGTAATTCAACGGCTCGGCAACTCATCTGAGACAAAACAGTAATTCAATGGTCCGGTCATACGTCTTAGACAAAACAGTAATTCAACCGCCCGGCCATTCGCCTGAGAGAAAACAGTAATTCCACCCTCCAGCCATTCGTCTGAGACAAAACAGTAATTCAACGGTCCTGCCACTCGCCTGAGAGAAAACTGTAATTCTACGGCTCGGCAACTCATCTGAGACAAAACATTCCATTAGTGTTATTGAAGCGCTAGTGTATTATTTCCTTTTACAAAAATAACAAAACGTTTTTCTATTTCGTGTATTTAAAAACAACGGACCGAAACGGCCGATATCCATAGATTTCAAACATGGACCGTCTTCTTGGGATTTACAAAATGAGTTTTCTGTTTCTTTTTCTTCTATTTGCACTACTCTTTGCAAAAGGTCATTTGACCTTCCTGCTCATCCTTCTCCTGTTGGCTCCAAATCAGCACATTGTCTGATTATATTGTAACATTTTCTTTTTAGGTTATGTTCTTTCCCTGCCGTATTCTCCAGCTACATCTGTTGCTTTCATTTACTTTGTCACAGTTTTGTCGTTTCCTTTCATCATACCACCCGATACGGATAAAGTGAATGAAGACTGAGTCATATATGGGTCAAGATCGGCAGTTTGGGTAGGATAGTCTTAGTTAAATGCCACATTTCCGAAGCATTTGCTTGAAGTAACACTGCTTCTTCAGTATTGTTAGACAGACAAGATCAAATAGCTGGGGCTTTTTATTATGTTCTTTTCTCTGCTCTTTTCTACTGTGTGATCCAGTTCAGTATATCTTCTTTTTATTTGTTCATCATCAGATCAAGGTCCCGGTTTCTCTTAAAAGGACACTGTTTGTGATTCTGGTTTATATTCCAACAGCTTTTGTTTCGTATCTGTCTCGCGAGGCCAGTATTGTTCTCTCTCCCTCTTCCTGCAGCTTTGTAGGATGTTTTCCACGGTTATGGTATGCTCCCCACACGGACATCTGTCCCAATCCTCATTTTGTTGTAAAAATGAACCGTCGGTCTGTTATGGCCAATTCTCAGTATGAAGATGATGACCTGCTCTTCTCTAGTTAAGTTAAAGTAGCTGTCTTTTTTCGAAAGAGGGTGTTTTGTTTAGGCCATTTTCCCCTGAAGTTGGCTTTAAATTATGGTCTTGGGCTCATTATAAGTGATGCTCAAGTCTGTTTGTGGGGCTGTTCCTCCACACTTTCCTAGTTTGTCTGCATCTTCATTGCCTTCAATATTGTATTGGGATGGGACCCACTGTATGACCAACCTTGGGTGTTGTGTTGAGAGTTGTGTTAGAGAACACATACAATGTTCGAATCTTCATCTTTGTATTAGTTCAATCTATGCCTCTATATTGTTAAAAATTATTCCTATTCCTAAGGATGTGTCTTATCCATCTACATGCAATCAGTGATTATTTTCTTAGATCTTTAATCTCAATTAAACTGGACGAAACGCCTTGATATTTTGTAAATGCTATTGATATTCATTGGAATATGGGTCTCAGAGAACTAGCTTTTATTTTCTATATGGGATGGCATGTTTGTCTCAGGCAAGTAGGTCTAAGGAACTTTGTGGGTCTGTCTCAGAAAACTAACACCTATTTCTCTGTGTGTCGGTCTCAGATAACCATCATTCAGTTTCTATGTAAGTCTCTCAGAAACTCATCACTCGGCTTATATGTAGGTCGGTCTGAGATAACTAATACTCAGTCTATATCTGGGTTATCTCAGTTTGACTAACACTAAGTCTCTATGAGTGTATGTCTCAGTTAACTAAGACTAGGTCTCTGTTACGGTAAGTCTCAGTTAACTAACACTAAGTCTCTGTGAGGGTAGGTCTCAGTTAACTGACTAGATCTCTGTGAGGGTAGGTATCAGTTAACTGACTAGATCTTTGAGGGTAGGTATCAGTTAACTGACTAGATCTCTGTGATGGTAGGTATCAGTTAACTGACTAGATCTCTATGAGGGTAGGTATCAGTTAACTGACTAGATCTCTGTGAGGGTAGGTATCAGTTAACTGACTAGATCTCTGTGATGGTAGGTATCAGTTAACTGACTAGATCTCTATGAGGGTAGGTATCAGTTAACTGACTAGATCTCTGTGAGGGTAGGTATCAGTTAACTAACACTAACTCTCTGGGAAGGTATGTCTCAGTTAACTACCACTAAGTCTCTGTGAAGGTAGGTCTCAGTTAACTACCACTAAGTCTCTGTGAGGGTAGGTCTCAGTTTACTAACACTGTCTCTGTGATGGTAGGTATCAGTTAACTGACTAGATCTCTGTGAGGGTAGGTCTCAGTTAATTAACTAGATCTCTGTGAGGGTAGGTATCAGTTAACTGACTATATCTCTGTGAGGGTAGGTCTCAGTTAACTAACACTGTCTCTGTGAAGGTAGGTCTCAGTTAACTAACACTCACTCTCTCAGTGAGTCTGTCTCAGAAAACTAATACTCTCTCTCTCTCTCTCTCTCTTTCTCTCTTTCTCTCTCTATGTGGATATGTCTCGGATAACTGACACTCAGTCTTTAAGTGAACCTCTCTAATACAGTACGCCCATAGTTACTATATGGTTCTGTCTCAGACTACAAGCCCTAAATCTTTATGTGCGTCTAGGATTCGATCACAAGTATCTAGCACTCTATCTCTACGTGGGTCTATCTCAGATTACTAACACTCTATTTCCATATTGGTCGGTCTCAGACAACTAAATTTCAGTCTCTTTTTGGATCTGTCTCAGATAACCAACCATCAGTCTATAAGCAAGCCGAACTCAGATCACTATCACTTAGTTTCTATGTGGATCTGTCCCATAGAACAAACACTCAATCTCTAAATAAATCGGTCTCAGATAACTAGACATTAGTCTATAAGTAGATGGGTCTCAGATAATTAACACACAGTCTATACGCTAACTGAACTAAGATAACTAACAATTTGATTCAAGTGGGTCGGTCTCAGATAATTAACATTCAGACTAAAAGCGTACTGAACTATGATAACTATAGTGCATTTTACAATGTTTGTCGCGTTTTAAAATTGCGTTTAAAATTGAATATCTCAGCTTCCACGTGAACACAATATTTCAAATTTTCCGTATAACCTGCAGATCACCATGTCCCAATTGTGAATATTTCTTTCTTGCCTACATAAATATAGTATACAATTTTCATTATTTATGGTATACTAAAACTAGCCCTTCTAATGAAACCAGTTTTTTGAAATGATTACCCCATCATAACAGAAAGTATTTTTGGAAATAACATTTCCCAAGTGTTTCACGAAATCGTTCCAACTCCAACCCAAAGCGCACTCACAGCCAACTGCAATAGGCCATGGATCTATGATTTTTAACAGTTCTAGTTAGCCTTCTGGTGTGCCAATGTGCCATTACAAATTGTGACATAGGCGTAGCTTAACTAATTGTTAAAGTTCGTGACTACAATGAGTCTGAAAGTCAAGTTTTTGACACTCCATACAATTGCATAGAAGATTTGAAGATGTATCAATATTTTTGCAGAGAAGCTATTCGTTGTAAACTAAATTGGAGTATCTCAAACACCGACAAGAGAACTCTTCACGCTTTGGGTTTAAGTAAATGGTCATTTGATCGATTGCTCCAAGACTGTATAAGTTCGTGTTCCAGCAGGACAAATACGCTAGGAAGAAAGAAAGAGGTAGCTAGCTTTGACAGGGATGTGATTATAAGAGAGATTTGTAGATTGTTTGATTCCAAAGACACAGTGACACTACTGAAGTCTCGTCTGAAAACACACAATGACATGGATATATTGAAATCTGCATTGTAGAGAACTGTAAGGGGTATAGGCGTTACCTTTAGAAAATATTCTAGCGGGAGAAACGTCATTTGTGAGAAACCGCATATAGTATCCATGAAAAGCAAATATTTACGTGAAGTACGCGAAATGCGTAAACAATGTTATGATATTGTGTATGTGGATGAAACTTGGATAAATGCTCACCACACAAGTGAAAATGAATGACAGTCAGTGGATGGAACGATTACAAAATTAGTAGCTAGTGGCAAAGGACCACGCTTGATAATAGCACATGCAGGTAGCAGATATAATGTGCTGATAAAGAATGCAAAACTTGCATTTCCTTCAAATTATACGGACAATCGGGGCTATCATGTCGAAATGAATGGTAATATATTTAGAGTGGATTGAAAAAAACTGTTCTTCCGTCCTTAGATAGACCCTATTTTATGGTAATGGACAATGCATTCAGTCTCTGTATGGGTCGGTCTCAAATAACTAACACTAAGTTTCTGTATGGGTCGGTCACAGATAAATAGCACTTAGTCTCTGAGTTGACGTGAAATCGGTCTTATATACCTAGCACTCAGTTTTCACGTGAGTTTATCTCAGCTATCTAGCACTCAGTTTCCACGTGAGTTTATCTCAGTTATCTAGCACTCAGTTTCCACGTGAGTTTATCTCAGCTATCTAGCACTCAGTTTTCACGTGAGTTTATCTCAGCTATCTAGCACTCAGTTTCCACGTGAGTTTATCTCAGCTATCTAGCACTCAGTTTCCACGTGAGTTTATCTCAGCTATCTAGCACTCAGTTTCCACGTGAGTTTATCTCAGCTATCTAGCACTCAGTTTCCACGTGAGTTTATCTCAGCTATCTAGCACTCAGTTTCCACGTGAGTTTATCTCAGCTATCTAGCACTCAGTTTCCACGTGAGTTATCTCAGCTATCTAGCACTCAGTCTCCACGTGAGTTTATCTCAGCTATCTAGCACTAAGTCTCCACGTGAGTTTATCTCAGCTATCTAGCACTCAGTTTCCACGTGAGTTTATCTCAGCTATCTAGCACTCAGTTTCCACGTGAGTTTATCTCAGCTATCTAGCACTCAGTTTTCACGTGAGTTTATCTCAGCTATCTAGCACTAAGTCTCCACATGAGTATATCTCACCTATCTAGCACTCAGTTTCCACGTGAGTTTATCTCCGCTATCTAGCACTCAGTTTTCACGTGAGTTTATCTCAGCTATCTAGCACTTAATCTCTGCGTGTGTCGGTCGAGATAGGAGACCTAGTACACAATCTCTATTTAAGTGGGTCTCATATAAGTGACACAAATTCAATGCTTTCAGATTATCTTATATTAACACTGATAATAAAACCATCAATACGTGTGTCTCGTTCCAATAACTCCTTAATTATACGATTTACAACACAGCTCACAGATTGATTATCGTTGCGAATATAATTAAATAACAGTGGATAGTTTGTATGTTAACTAACAATCAAATACAATTAGGTAAGTGTCATGTTTTGTTGCGGACAAATACAAACAACATGTCCATAATTTGTATTGTTGTTTTTGTATTTAAAAATCCAATCTACAGCGATACTGAAAATCAAAGTTAATAATGGCATTGACAATTATAGTTCTGACACTGCGCTCCAATATTGCTGTTATAAATTGTTTGTTGTTTTCAATGTTGTTGTTCTTTGTCCCTGACTAAGACCTTTAGGACGTAATGACGGTTGTGTTTGTTTTTAAGGCGAAGAGCGGTGCCTCAGTTATATTGTGTTCTTCTTCTTATTTGTTTCGTTTCTACACACATGGGGTATAGATATGATTTTTGGTATATGCTTGCAATCGAACGTACAGATAAACATAAGATTTGCCTGTTGTGTCTCTGCGTGATAATGGGGCCATCTGCTTTTCTCCTTCGTGCTGGCGAAAATTGGGTATAAATGTCTTTACTCTTAGAGTGTATGTCCTGACGATGGTTTAACATCCTGGTCCTTTTGGTTATCGACTCTTATGGGTTCATTTAGGTGATCAGCTAGTGCATGGGACATTAAAGCTTATTGTCTGTTTTCGGTAGGGCTAGGCGCCGATGCCACCTTTCCTTGATACAGGTGAAGGCTTGAAATTTCCAGGTATAGAACACACACCGTTCCTCAATTTCGTTGGTTCGTTTCTGAAGAGGCGAGCCAACTGCCTCTCAACTAAAACAACCGCCAGTTATCCGAGTAGTAGTCAATGCCATTTCTACTTCTTTTTTCCTATCTGCTCCTAATCGAAGTGATTCGTGTGTGTTACTCTTAACGATGTGTCATTAGAGGAGATAGGAGAAAGTCTAAGGCGAAGATATTTTCTAAATAAAATAGCGACGGTCACAAGGACAAGCAGTAGCGACGGTCGCAAGGACAAACAGTAGCGACGGTCGCAAGGACAGGCAGTAGCGACGGTCGCAAGGACAAGCAGTAGCGACGGTCACAAGGACAGGCAGTAGCGACGGTCGCAAGGACAAGCACTAGCGACGGTCGCAAGGACAAGCAGTAGCGACGGTCGCAAGGACAGGCAGTAGCGACGGTCGCAAGGACAAGCAGTAGCGACGGTCGCAAGGACAAGCAGTAGCGACGGTCGCAAGGACAGGCAGTAGCGATGGTCGCAAGGACAAGCATATTTGAATCACTCGTAAAAAATGTGTAGCAAACAACACAAGATAAAGTTTAGTAATAGATACTTCGGAATCTAACCTGGAATCTACATCTAACCTGGAATGTGCTTTGCCGCAGAAAGGACATGTGTTAGGGAACGCGGTGTTTTGTTATGTTATGTTATCAATTACCTAGCGTTTCTCACGCTCAAACTTATTAACTATTCTATGTAAGCCTAGATATATCTACATAACTTTCATTGACTAATACGATGGGGATTCAAATGAACAACTTAAAAAACTAAATGTTAAAATGCAATACGAGAAAACTGGACACACAACTGCATAATTTTTGGCCGTAGATTCAATTCCCTAACGCCTACAGAATACGTGGCCTCCTCTAGATAAAAACCATTTTTGTGACGTGTACAACTCATGCACCACGCGTTGTTCTATTGGCACTCACCGTGCAGACAGTGTGTGAGACTGGAGTACATGATGCGGTGTGCTTAACCTTGACTTATGTCTAGAAGTGCAGCTATTTCATTCCCAGTCACCGGACGATTTTATGTCCCGATACGTTCGACAACTACTGTCGACTCTGGTGTCACTACTCTCCGTGGGACAACCGGCAGAGAACAGTCTCTAACGAACTCATTTCGTGTGGAAACTTTCTACTCTACTCATACACTAGTTGAGGTGACAGTCATGCATCGCCGTACTGAACCTTCATTCGACCATTAGTCGATGAGCTTCGATAGGTTTCTCCCCTTCCTCCACAAAAAGCTAATAACAGAATGCTGCTCCTCTTTTGGTCACGTCACTAGTTGGCAACCATCTTTGAACGACTCCTATAGCACATATAGAACACTCTTAAAGTCCTTAACAGCGTACATGTCATTGGCACCGTGTTTCTAATTGGTGTTGCAATTCAAAGAATTTCCATGTGAACCAAAGGGTACAAAGATTTTGGACTCACGATAAGTCTGAACAAAATAAATGCTGTGGGACAGGAAGTAGATGCCACACCAACTTTTAGCATTGATAATTATGAACTAACAACAGTGCACCAATTCACATACCTAGGTGTCACTCGTCAATAATACATTCTCTCTAGGCCCAGAAATAAACCGTAGGATTGACAAAGCTGCTGCAACATTTGAAGGCTCAGAACGCGTATTTGGGAAAACCAAAAACTCATAATTAAAACTTGGGTAGTGGTGTACACTGCTTTATGGTAGAGACACTTGGGCAGCCTATGCCAAATAAGAGCAGATGCTTAACACCTTCCATCTACGGCGACTGCCTCAATTCTTGGAATCACATGGAGGGACAGAGTGACACATGCAGATATGCACACTCGTGCGGTCTCCGAAACCTGTACACTCTCCTTTGACAGCGCAGACTATGATGGTTTGGTCCTGTTCGACGCAGTGAAGATGGTCGCATTACCAAAGATACCCTCTAAAGGCAGTTGCCGGATAGCAAGAGAGCAGTCGGCTGTGTGTAAGATGTGTGTAAGATGTGCGTAAGCGTGATATAAAGGCCCTTTGCATGACTCTGGCATTCTGGCAAGACAAAGCTGCAAATGGAGATGTACCTTGCATGGCTATCTCAGGCTTGATGAAAAGAAGTTCTTGCAACACGGGCAAAACAACACGGAGAAATAAAACCGAAAAATCAAAGTAGATAGTTATGTTTACCACTCCAAAGTCTAATCGTCGTATAGTCTGTCATGGCCGAAAGTGGCTACTAACGTGAGGCTTCCCTCATACTTCCTAACGTTCCTATCATCAAGTATAGACCATATACAGACGCTAATGCTTGTGTCGGTATCATACGTTTACTAGCTCTTATAATACACTTGAATTTACAATATGTGTCATTTCTTCTTTTATTTACTACGCAAATAACACTTTACAATAAGAGTTTCATGAATACAGTATAATGACAAAAGGAACATATGAACGCATTTCGATGACAAAAGAATCATAAAAACACATTTCAGTTACCAAAGAAACATATAAACACATTTCAATGAACGAAGGAACATGTGAATATAGATCGATAAAAAAGATACATATGAACACATTTCGAGGACCAAAGGAACATATGCATATAATTCAAACATTTGCAGACACGTTCAAAAGCCAACTGTTGCAGTAACAACTGCATACTTCCAACCTCTTTTATAAGGTTTTATATACCTTGACAGAATTGTTGTCGGTGTCGGTGATTTTCACATTTCTGGTTATTCCTCTTAACCTAGGGAACTGACATTGTGTATACAGCCTTTACTAATGTGACTTGCTAGTCTATCAAGTGTTGACGGATCCTGGACATGTAATTCCAAATCTATAACCATAAAACTGACTTTCTTTACATTTCATTAGTTCACAATCACCAAGTCCAAGCTAATGACCACGTTTCGAGCGAATTCCCAGCAATCTACCGCACGAACTTGCCACTGAATTCTTCGTCTCAGCGTGAAAGACGATTATTAAAGCGCCGGCAACAACGTCGTGTTCGTAAAAAGCAAGAAACGTGACTGTCAGAAATATATTGTGTTAACAAAATAATCATTTGATCAGTTCATTTCGTGTCAGACGGATCTAATCTTCAGTGAAGTTCTTAAAATTGTGAAAGTTTAAATTATGGATAAGGATAAAGTTGAAAATGCCTCTATGCACCATAGCATTTTTTATATCTAAGTTTGCTACCAAAAAAAACAAAAGGCAAATAATAATTTCTTTAAAGCAAATACACCAAAGCATCAATGGGAGCTGAGACGCTAGTCCAGTCAGGCACAACGGCTGACCAGGACGTTGCGTCAGGGTCAATACACTGACCAATATCACAATCTCTCTTCCATGTAGCGTTCCCTGGAAACCGGATGTTTTCAAGGAAGCCTGGCTGACGAGATGTGGATAAATGTGATCTTCGTAGTAGTGAGCGCCACGCAGATGAAGCCAAGCATATCACTACCGCCTGGAGGACCGCCGTCCATCTACATCAGCATGTTCGGGATATAATGAAAGCTACTACAACCCGCCACTTTTAAGGGCGCCCAAAAGTAGACTTATTCATTGTGGGCATTAAACAACAACAACAACCAAATCACAAAAGAATTATAACAATTGAATCAATCGCACTCCTTCAGCCCCCAAAACATGTCGTTGTCTAAATAAAAACATACCGAAAATCGAATTTTTTTCATTGTTACTTTTGATTCTACTTACATTACGAGTCACAAGAACTTCCCTAGTGAATTATATATGGCCGGATACCGATGTTTGGATACACAAACTCTATACAGGAACAGTCCGTACATGTGAACAGATGCAAGAATTTCAACAATACATGTGTTGGATTTCCCTCCCATCAGACGTTAAGTCAACTTTACGCAGCACAGTCCATTGGTGTGTACCGGTGTCACTTTCCCTCAAGGTTCTACACAAACGGATATGTAATATAACACACAAACATGCGAGAATAAAATCACATAAACATCCTCTCGGCGGCAAAGCTCAGCGAGTTTAAGCGAAGTTGTGAGAATGTAAATGCTGGATACTGGAGCGAGAGATAGAATACCAGATGAGAAAACGTGGAAAAGCTGAATGATACGACTGCGTTAAGTTAAAATAGAAAGGAGATGTTGAGAGGGTGGGTGGAGGAATCGAATAGCAGGCGCGCAAAGCTGGCAGTCAGGCCAGCAGCCATTCATTGATCGTTCCAAGACGAACATGGAGGAGACAGACAGGGAGAGGAAGAGACGGAAGGGGAGAGGGAGCCGACAATGAAGAATTCAAGCAGAGGTTCTCTCATTGTGAAAGGAAATTGCAAGCTATGTCTGCCTCCTGGCTGGGACCACAAGCTATGTCTGCCTCCTGGCTGGGACCACAAGCTATGTCTGCCTCCTGGCTGGGACCACAAGCTATGTCTGCCTCCTGGCTGGGACCACAAGCCATGTCTGCCTCCTGGCTGGGACCACAAGCTATGTCTGCCTCCTGGCTGGGACCACCTTTCTTCTCTCAACTCACCCCTCTTCCCTCCTCACCACCCCCACCCGAACCCACCCTCACGTACCACAGACCTGCAAATTGCCTTAGTATCGACTTGCTATTGTAAGTTGGATACAAACTGTCGCGTGTACAGCACTCATAGTTTTATTGTATTGATATTCATAGCGCAATTTAAATATAAATCTCTCTTGTGTGTGTGTGTGTGTGTGTTGTCTTCTCTCGCATAAAGTAACCGTTAGATCATTGCACTGGGAACGAAGAGAATATTCAAACATATTTTTTTTGTTACTTTAAGGTCATTTGAGCTAATGCTGAGGAAGTATATATATGCAGTCAGAGGGGTTTGCATATTGGAATGAGTCCCGGGTCACTCATTTAGTGGGGCGCTGCTTACATAATTGACTCGAAAGACAAATATCAATGTTTTTCTATTTTATTTTAATACTAGTACAAAGCAAAGTACTTGCATCTGATTAACGTAGTTGGCTAGAGCGATAGCTTGTCACGGCAAAGACGCTGTTCGATCCCTGCAATCGATGCGCTCCAGTATACCCAGTTAGAGAACGGTAACTAGATCACTGCTATGTACGGAAAGACAGCAAGGTAGGGAACCCCCACATAACAAAGCCGAAGAGGTCAGCCAGAATGACGTCAATAACACATCATCTCCGACAACAGTGTCTGCTATTGGACTATATTTACCTTTTAACACAAAAATACACACGCTCATATATATATATATATATATATATATATATATATATATATATATATATATATATATATACACACACGAGTATATATTGCTATGCCAAGCGACATTCCTGAACTTACTTGAAGAGGGTGCCATTAGTCTCAGGATGCCCTAAGCTTTCTGTAGGTATATGCAAATTAAGTATAAAGTGTACAGTCAGTGAAGATAAATTGGTGTGTGTTTGTGTATGTATGTATGTATGTTTATATATATATATATATATCGCCTATAGGCACAATGCCATGTAATTGTGACTGCAAGTCTATGTTAGTTGTTGTTTATTGTTGAAAAAAGTGTTTCATGTGTCTCGCCTTGAGGGAAAAAGCATTTTCCTAACATTGTTGAGCGATTAAACGTCGAGCATTCGTATAGATGATGACCAACTGTTTCATACGGGTGTGTACATAACATAACTGCCACTCTGGAGTATATTGTGGTTGGATTCTGTTGAGATCATCAAGTGCAATGCGCTGACTTCTCAGCCGAAAAATTGTGATCTAAAACTTCCTTGTGAAATGATTGATACTGTCATTTGGATTAGGTTTAGCATGTCTGTATACCTCCCTGCCTTTTTGGCATGGCCATCTGTTCAGTCAAGTTTATTTATTTGCTGTTTTTATTAACTATTTGGCTGTTTGTAGAGCCATTGTTGTGTGTAGCTGTTCTTGTTTTGCTCACTTCATTGCTAGTCTGTCTGCCTTATCATTACCAGTTGTGTGAGTGTCCATTAATTCGCTGCATAACTATTTTACGACATGTTGTGGTAAACGTCTAGAGATATTAGGATAAGTTCACATTTGCAATGTTCAGCTTCTTCTAATGCTTGAAGTGTGGCTACCGGCTCTGTAAAATTAGCAATGTTCTAGACCTTTGCGGAAAAAACATCCACAAATGTCCAGAGATGGTACTAGGTAGCATCAAGTGCAGTGATTTAAGCTTCATAGTTGGAGCAAATCTTCCCGCAAGCATCATACAGTTCATCATAGGATAGGTATGGGGGTTCCATATAAACGCTAAAACCTGCTTTGATGGGGGCGTTAAATGCAGACCCATCAGTATATCCATTCATTGAGATAAGCATCAATGGTTCTTAGAGCTGACTTTGATCTAAACTTTAAGCTGTATAATTTATTAGTCTTGTCTGTATTTCTCATGTCTTAAGAGTGCTTTTGGTGGTATATCTTTCCATATGCTGTATATCTCGTGTCTTCTTTTTGTGAGCTGGTATCTGTCTTAGATTTAACCAACATAGTGGAATACAGACTTCAGTTTTATTGTGCTATTTCTCTGCCAGTTTTGAACATTGAGTCTGTTGTTGGGATGATCCAAATTCCAGCTTCCAAAACAGTGTTACCCCTGATCCTCTCAGGGTTTCAACATTTATGTAGATTTCGCAAGCTGCCGTAACTGTTGACCACATTGCTGAACCCTATCATGTGCCAGCAAGTCTCTTCGATTGCTACAGTCTCATGGATTTAGTCTCCACATTCAGGTTGCTATGTTGTTAGAAACGGGTTGTCAGTCACGCCTGACTCCAAGGTATGTGGGATGCTCCTCTCCAATCCGTTAGTGTTCTTCTAATCTCAAAATGTGTTTGTCAACTTTGTGTCTCATGTCGAAGATAATACACTCTCTTTTTACAATTGATTATTAGTTTTCATGTTTGGCGGTAATTCATGAATTTCCTTAGGTCTCCACTTAGCCTTCGTGTCCTACTCTCAATATCTTCATGGCTCAGCCATGTATGTGTGGGTATATGTGCGTGTGTGTGTGTATATATATATATGTGTGTGTGTGTGTATTCGCTTTTTACTAAATACTTAGAAGGGTCTTCTTCTTCGTCTTGTCCCTTGTTCACTCCAGCCAAAGTATGGAAATAACCGTACAATTGGCTTCCTTTACGACGCATGTACTGACAATATGCGCTTTTGCAGCGGTGTTTTCTGAATGAAATTGTTTTACACAATGAAATCGCAAAAGTTATCCTCAACTCAATTTAGCCGCCTTCAACGACATCCATGGAGATGTTGTTATCCACTTCTTCGTGCACCAGTTAGGCGCCCCGGGATTCGCTAGAGAAGCTTGATAGGTAATAGCTGTCCTATTCTGTTCAACCCGGTTATGACCCTGCGGCCATAAAAAAATATAAGACCTTTATAAACAACACGTCCCCTGCGATTCGAGATTTTCAAAGATGTGGGTGCTCTCTCAAATCTTGACCTCCCTTTCTCCCTTGTCCATACGATCAGTAAGTTCCGCCACTGCCTACATGTGTCTTGCATACCAGTGACGCACTGAGACTTGCTCTCCTGTCGAGATCGAATAATTTGCAAACGAGTTCAAACCCTCTCTGATCCCGATCCTGATGCCAGTTCGCAGTAGGTCAGGCTCCTTGGTTACCAACTTAAGGGAATTCTACTTTAAGTGAGTCTGTCTGCGATTACTCTCTCCTAAACTCATGTTTTCACGTGAGTATGACGTCAGGTTATCACCTCCAGATACTGGACTCAATTCAGATGCTCCAGTACAGCTTTTCTTAAAGTGTGTATCATGTAGGAACCCTTGGAATCTGATTCAGGACCCAGTGAATTACTATTGTTTTAGCATTTCAATGCATGTAAGCGTGATCAATAGCTATTCAGTACCACGCTTATTCCCACTACTAAATTCCAAAAGGAGGATTTATAATAAGGAGAAATAAAGGTCGCTTGCTTCAGCAGTCGACACGTACGGCACGTGCTGTGTTTTTATTCACGTCAGATAGAATGACAAAATAACTGCCTTACCGAGGTTTTGAACCCACGGCTTCATGCTCAGTAGACCGATGTCCAAACCGTTTCGCGCCCGCTCTTCCGAAAAGATAATTATGTCACTGATCTATGTCTACGGTGTTTATTGTTATTGCAGAGGTCCATCTGAATGATTTATGGAGCTGAGGAATAAAGGTCGATTGTCTCTGCACTCGTCACACACTGTACAGACTTGTTTTGTTTTTATCTTACCTCAATTAGAGAGACAAAAAACGATCACCTACAGAGGAGCTGAGAGCATGTCCTCGTGGTAAAACAATGGACAACAAAACTCCTCGGCCCGCCGATTCTTGTAAAAATAATAATCCGATAATAAGTGTTAATGATCTTTGCATTCTTATTTATCCGTCTCCTTCACTTGAAACATATAGCCGCAACAGATGCTCTCCATATTTTTTTAATTCTGTGCCATCTCCTTGAGTTTCCTTGTCTGCTTAACCTTTGTAGAGTACCAATTATCGACAGGAGCAATTCTAGGTCTTAATATCGGTGAAGTGTCAATAAATAGTCTCAGATATTCGGATGACATAGTTCTACTGAAAGCGAATAAGAACTACAGGAATTGGTGATTCGAGTAAAGAACAAAAGTTGGATGCATGGGTTTTGACATTAATAATGAGAAAATCGACACAATTATAATAAGTAAGGTAGACTCGACATTTACTCTACAGATAAAAATAGACCGTCAAATACTGGAACAGGTCCAGAGCTTCAGGCATCTTGAAAATATAATAATGTAGAACAGAGTATGCTAAATGGAAATCAGGAAGTGTATAGGATTGGCTAAATCTATTTTTACCAACGGGAATCATATTTTCACATCCAAGCTTGGCCTTCTTTAGAATATCTAAAAATGATCATGATCCAAACAAAGTAAAATTGAGAGTGAGCTTGATTTTACTTTATAGAATGGTGTAGATTCAAGTACAATAAAAACAAACGATTGGATAAGAGATTTGATTATGTGCACATGTAGCTATATAGCAGAATGGCGTGAATCTCGTGGAAATGGGAAAAAACAATGACGGAAATATTCCAGATATTTGCACAGAGAATTGATGAACGAAATCAGTGCCCATCGGCAAATATATTTTGGTTACGAACAAATACATAAAATAATGCAGAATACAATCTAGGAAGGAAAGGCGCTAGACAAATATGCCAGAGGTAAACTAAGATATAAGTAGGTGGATAATATCAAAAGATGGACAAGCCTTGTAGATTGTACCATCAAGGCAACAGATATTGGCCGTTGGAGATCCACTGCAGCTGTCCTTCGCTGTGGAGATGACCCCTGAACAGAACTAGAGTTCAGTCCAGGGGAAAATTGACTGAAATGGCTTCTTCTTCCACCGTTCTTCATCCAGTGTTTCTTGACCTCTCCGCCTGTCTTTTCCTCTGTTCCTTTTAATCCAACGCTTTTCTGGTTATACTTTCCGGATTCTTTCTGAGAGTGTGTTATATCCAGCTCCCCTTTCTCTTCATAATTTTCTGCTGTATTCATTCTTGCCCTGTTTTTTCCTGCATGTTCGTTAATGCCATTGCCTCTAGCCATCTGATGTGAAGTGTAGAACTTCAACGATCTGTTGATCGATTATAATTAGTGACACGACAGACACCAACCAAGCACCAACAGTGCTGATTATTGAATCTACTGAAGTCATTTATCAAAACGATAAGACGAAACATAACCTATTTCGTTCTGCCCTGGCATCCATGGGTCTTTCCTCTTCGTCTCTTTTGTCGTTCGCTCTCAGATATTTGCATTTATTTTCCAAATGCACGTGGTGGTCTGTTTCATGTCTCTTACTTCACAGTATAGTTAATCCCTTAATTGGATTGGGGCATGTCACTCTGCTACTCTTGTAGAGTCGACCTATCTGGAGAACATCTTCTACTGTGTGTATGTTCTTCCTATATGGTACATGTCCGTGCCATCCTGTTTTTAGTCTATTGGACATTGGATTTTTTTCAGACTGCACAGGCTTGTTATGTACAGATTTATACAGTAACTTTCCGCAATGCAAGCAATATAATTACTTAACGTGCAAAGTTGGAGAAAAAAAACATGTTCATTATTTTAATTCATATTCTTGGCTTTTGGAGAACGCATATTGACATCAACTATTATTGATTTATTGATTTATTTATTGTGTCCTTCTTTCTTTCTTCTTCTTTATTTTGTTATTATTTTTATTGCTGCTATTATTATTACTATTATTATTAATCATCTTCTTCTTCTTCCCTGTGCGTACTGAATGCATGATCTTGGTACGCAGGTTGTACATGACCATATGAGTTACAGCTAGACAAAGCAATGCAGATTGAAAGTGAACTCATTACTCCAACTAAAACAAAACAGCTGAGAAATAGCACAAGGAAATATATATTACTTCATCTCAAACGACAGTGTATGCTATGGAACTACCTCTATCTTCAAGTATATTGTGCATGCTATGGGACCACCTCTTTCTTCCAGTAGATCGTGTATGCCAGAAAGACGAGAATAAGCCCACTGACACACCGAGAACACGTTGGAATATTTGACTCAGATGCCGGTCTAGCCGTCTACATTTGCGGAGTTAACAATCCGGTATTCTTCTGGATTTGAAAGAAAGATGCATTATCTCGTATTCAATTATCATCAATAAACATCTTGCCAGCTCCCTGGGGAGTGTAAGTCTTAAAAAACACGCTAATTCCCCCTACTCTGAGCCACCGTTCATGCTCGATCTATGTTTTTCATGCTCCCTTCATGTTTATCTCGAGTTCTCTTCTCCACGTGTGTTTTGGTCTACCTCTCTAGCCCTAAGGACTCCAGATGAGACATTGCCTTCTAAAGATATCAGCCTGTTTCCATCATCTAACACTAGAGTCATATCCTCGTCACTGATCTCGCTCTGCTTCTTTCTCATCATTACCGCTGACCATTAGTGATCGTCTTCAGTTTCAATCCATCGATCCTGTACATAAAACAAAGAAATACAACAGTAAGTAGATCAATGATTCTCAAAGAAAGTGCCACGACATGGCTTTACTGTGCTGCCAAGTGGTACAATGTATATTAATTAAAACGAAAAAAGTAAGAAGAAATTTCAATAGATAATGCACATTTGAAAAACAAATTATAGATTAATTCAATAAAAACAAGTAAATGATAACAATGTTGCACAAGCTGAAATATTAAAATTTAATCAGTCAATAATTAAATTGTTAAAATTCAGTGAGAAATATGGACGTTTTCGTTTGCGCTACATGAATTTCGAATTCACGTAAAGAACAAGTCATGCGTGCTGATTAGGCATTAAACAACGAAAAAATTAAAACTATGTCAATTAGCAAAGTTGATTCGAAATATGCTCTACAGACAATAAAAAGGCGGTCAGATACTAGAACAGGTCTTTGAAATACATTAACGGCAAATAGGAAATGCGAAATGGAAATCAGGAAGAGGAAATGGATAATCAAATCTGCTTTAACCAACATGAGCTGTATTTTCATATCCAAGCAAGTCACTCACATAAGACAAATTACACTGATCAGGTGTTATGTATGGTCATCTTTACTGTATAGCGTAGAAACATTAACAATAAACAAACGATTGCAGAAGAGACTTGATGCCTTCGAAATGTAGAGATATAGAAGATTGCGACGTATCTCGCAGAACCAAAAGGAAACAAAGAAGACTTTAAGAAATTAAAGGATGAAAAGAGATTTGATAAACGAAATCATTCAGAGTCCGACAGTTAAGATATTTTGGTAACATAAAAAGGCAAAACGTCTTGTTAAAAACTAAACTGGTTGGTAAGATTAAAGGTGGTGAAAACCACCACAATTGGGTGGAAAACATTCGAATTTGGACAGAAAAAAGTTTGGCAGATCGTACCTTCAAGGCAAGAGACAGAGGTCGTTGGAGGTCCATTATAGACGGTCTTCGCTGCACAATTGCTCAATACGGATTCAAATGGCAGACAAGTACACACACACAATTATTGATCAAGAGAAAGAAGTCGTTCACGTTTCTTATTATTAGCTTTTTCCAAAGCGGAGAATCCCTGCTCGACCAAGTACGAGGGACGTTCAAATCAAACCGGGTATTTTAGTTCTAGTTATACCTGAATGGGTTATAGCGTGCTGGAACTACTGTCACTAGCTAGGGGGACTTGTGTCCTATTACTGCTAGGCCCACTGGCAATGAACGAGTCACGTGATAGATAAATAAAAATGGCGAGCAACACTGTCAGCGCTATGGAACAGAGTGTTGTGATAAAGTTTCTTGTGAAAGAAGGGGTGAAACTTGTAGAAATTTTTTATCTCGTGTGGCAACTATCAAAAGTGAATAGTACATACGCATTTTTAGAGTGATGTGCATAACTTTTTGCAGAAAAAAACGGCCTGGTTTGATCACAAAGGTTTGGTCACTATTCAGTACATTACGCTCCTCGGGGCTGCAGGAATCGTTTTCGATTTTCAATGTAAAAGGAAGCTGCGAGTGGACACAACGTTAGAAACAATTTTACATTAATCTTGACCAAAAATATGGGGATTGGATCAATCCATCGCTGGCGCACCATCAGCGCTCACCGATATACATTTCCCCCAACATTGATTATTTTCTTCTATAGAGATAATCCAGATTATGTCACGGGTAATTTAGTGAATGAAAAGAACTATTAAACAACATAATATCCGTCCACCAATCGTATGGAGCTCAGTAGTTGTCATTTTTGGCTTACGTCTGTGGACTCATCTAGTTCAAATAAAAACGTTTCCCGTCGTGTAGGTTTTCGTCAAGATGGTCCTAGATGTCAGAGAGTATGTCTTCTATGGGGAGAAAATTAATATTATTTGACAAGGGCCATATTGGGTATTTCCTTCCCTGCAGCCTTTCTTAATACAGATTTAACTATTTCTTTACAAGAATATAAAATCAATGTTTATGCTATTGTGGATGCACGTTCCTGTCAATTATTTTACTTACTTTATATCTCGCTAATTGCGCATTTTCCGAACTGTTGCTATTTTGTTTATTGACTTAACTTGTTTTACATGAGAAGAGAAAAAACGACTTAAAAAGTATGTGTCTTTACCTGTTCAATGACTGTGTGTAGTATTAAATTGTCTCTTGGGTTTTATTTTAGCCATACTTTCATTGCTCATTTTTTCCGCCGCATTCGTCACGCTCAGGAAGTGGATGATATGACGATCCAATGTTCTCAAATTCATAGTTGAAATAACAAAGCATGATGCTTGCACACATTATTGGTCGATGAATTGGTCTGGGAAGATAGATTGATACATTTACTTTGTCCGGAACTGCAAGTTGAATTTTCACAAAAGCTTCTTCACTTTGGTCGTTTACCATTTGACGTTTAGCTAAAAACTTCTTTATATTAAACAAAAACATAAACTTCAGACATAAATTGCTGAAACTTAACAAGAAATTAAAAAGTAAAGTGAACACACCAATAAGAGCCAATGACTCGTTGATTTCAGTGCAGTGTTAACTGATGTCTCAATGAAGGATGTTGGTGTAAATAACATCCGTAGGGTTTCAGGATCATTTGAGATTATTTCTCAAACAGCCTTTCGCCTAATCAGCATTAGCAAGTGTAACGCCTCGAGTGCAGTGCTGCCATCTACGTTGTGGGTGTGACATAAAAACCCACACGGCGAAACAATGTGCCACGAGCTAAGAAAGTTTGAGAACACTGGAATAGGTTCTCTTCTACTGTCTCTGACTGAAAGAAAAGACAAGACTGGATCAAAAAGACCATT